>OY720677.1:122626376-123226376 GCA_963170755.1 Amphimallon solstitiale | reverse complement strand
GTAACATATTTAATTAGGTTTTATTTTGCGAATAATTAGCCGTTTTTGAGTTAATTTGATTTTTGTCAAATTTTTTGCTTTTTCAATGCACTTTTTAAAACCACATATCTAAGGCGTATTTGAATAGAATTACGTCATATTTCTACTGCAAACAGGGAAAGGTATAAGATTATGAGTAATGGGTGTTCGAAATTTATCGATAATTTATGTAATCTTAAATTTAAGAAAAATCGGTTTTTTTAAATGGAATAGCCTGTAGACGAGCACGCCCTAGTAAGTAGATGAATATCTTGCATCATACAGATATAGGTTTCTCTATGCCTATCTCTCACAGTTTTAGAGATATTAATGATTATTTTCTAAATTGAGCATTTTCAAGAAAAATCGTAGTAGTAAGCCTGGAAAAGTAAATTTGATCTGTCAAAATTGAAAGATAGTTCATTTCGTTTCTAACTGGTTTTAAGTTGTTCACAAATATGCAAGACGAATTCAGTAATTATTCTAATAGAGATATTTTAAATTTATTCTACATTCATGGTGAATTTCTTCAAATAATTGATAGAACATGTCGACTTTTTAATGAAAGATACCCACATTTACCAGCAATGAATAAAACTAAATTTAAACGAATAGAGTCAAGTTTCATTCGTTTTGGTATTCAAGTCAAGAAGACAGTTCCAAAACGATTACGGGCGACGATGGTAATGAAATTGTTGTTTTGGGATATTTTCATGAACATACAACCAGTTCTATACCGGCGGCATCTGCAGATGTAGGAATTTCATGTACATCTATACATAGGATTGTAAAGAAAAATAAGATGCACCCTTATTCATTTCAAACTGTTCAGGCTTTTCGTCCGGGAGACCAAGATAGAAGAATTCAGTTTTGCGAGTTTATTATAACTAAAACACAAGAAGATCCTGATTTTTTATCAAAAATCATCTGGACAGATGAATCGAAATTTAATCGTGAAGGAATAGTTAATAGAAGAAATTGTCATCATTGGGCACAACAAAATCCACATACCATTAGAGAAGCAAATTTTCAAGACACTTTTAGCTTCAACGTTTTTGCAATGAAAAGCAACTACAACAGAGTTAAGAAGAAGAATTATGATTTGTTTAGAACGGAACGGAGCTCATTTTGAACATTTGCGAATATCATTCTGAACGCATTATTTGTCTTTAATAAGTTGATTTTATTCACATTTTAGATTGTTATGGTTATTTTTGTTATCTCATATGATATTAAAGCCATTCTAAGTTTTGCTATTTATTTTCTTTTTTAACCTTCTCACACAAAGTGATGGATCAAAAACAATTGGTGTAATTCCAAAACTATTTAGATTTTTACTTTCTTATACGTAGTATAAGGAAGTATTGTGATGATGAAAATTTTCGACCTCGAGATTTTTGCAGATGTCCACGTTTTGAAGTCTCCTGATACCAAAAAAGTGGTTTTTAAACAAATGTCTGTGTGTCTGTCTGTGTGTGTGTCTGTCTGTGTGTGTGTGTGTGCCCACGATAGCGGTCAAACCGCTGGAGATATCAATTCTAAATTTTGTATTTGCGAATACAATCTCCCTCTTGAGAGCTGATTAGATTTTGAGCAAAATCGGCAGACTGGAAGTAGTAGTTTACTTCAGTGAAAAAATCGAAATTTGCAAATATTTCGTCAATTACTAAGTTTAGACTAATTTATAAAGAATTCATAAGTATTTACAACTTAATTTCCAATATCTTTTATATAAAAAAAATTTCAAAATTCGGACTGGAAGTATGACTTTTACTCTTACCGAATAACGATTTTTTGCAAATATGTCGTAAATTATGCATTCTATATACATTTATGAAGAGTACAAAAGTATTTAGAGTTAGATTTGGAATATTTTTTGTATAAATGAAATTTCAAAATTCGGACCGGAAGTAACACTTTCATACGTATAAGAAAGTCGTGTGGTGGCCACATCACATTTTTTTTTCACAGTTTACTGCTAATAATGCTCAATTTAGAAAATAATCATTAATATCTCTAAAACTGTGAGAGATAGGCATAGGGAAACCTATATCTGTATAATGCAAGATATTTATCTACTTACTAGGGCGTGCTCATCTACACGCTAGTCCATTTAAAAAAAAACGATTTTTCTTAAATTTAAGATTACATAAATAATCGATAAATTTTGAACAGCCTGTATGGGATTTATTAAATATTTAGACATTACTCATAATCTTATACCTTTCCCTGTTTGCAGTAGAAATATGACGTAATTCTATTCAAATACGCCTTAGATATGTGGTTTTAAAAAGTGCATTGAAAAAACAAAAAAATTTGACAAAAATCAAATTAATTCAAAAACGGTTAATTATTCACAAAATAAAACCTAATTAAATGTGTTACAGCACTCTACAAGGAATCTAAAAAAGCAATAAAAAATATAACATTCCATTTAAAAAATCAAAGTTGGCTATGACTTCCTGTATAACCAAAAGTGGTTAATGAGTGTAAATATTTTATATTAACAGACCAAGCATCAACATTACGTGCTACAAATTTTCAAAACTGTCCTAGGGCGTGAACATAGAAAAGTTCTAACGAACGGGTTGGGTGAAAAACCCTGTATGAATGGTGTCTGTTAGTAATTTTTACGTAGAATTTAATAATATTATATAAAAATTATTGTTTTTTTTTTTAAATGGCAGTCATAGTTGGCCATGACTTTTAACGAGTAAGAGTTGAAAGACTATTTTAATGCCAACTCGATGATAGCGAGGGCTTACGAATTGTCATCTAAAACTAATCAATTATAGTAATATAATCAATTATTCTCGCTAGAATAAAATTTTTAAAAAGATTACCAAACCAAGCCTTATATCTATAAAATCAGAAAAAAAATAGACATTTTTATGAAGTCATGGACAACTATGTTTGACATTTAAACAAAACATAAGTTTATGTTATATCTTGATAATTAAGACATATGAAATTTTAACTATGATTATTAAATTCTACGTAAAAATTACTACCAGATATCGTTTTTATATTACTTCTATCTTCAATAGTTACGAAGATATGCCTTTTTTAATTTTTAAAAAATATCTTCAAATGTTAACAATAAATGTTAAATCTGAAAATGCCATCAAATACTTCTCAAATTTCTTATCAATTTTGCTTATTTAACGGATCTTGTATTTTCAATAAAAAGAAAGTAACCCACATAGGGAGATAGAAAATAGGCACCTGTATATATAAAGATTTATTTTTTGTAGTTAATACAGATATACATTTGCATACGTAACTGTCAAAATGTCACTTATTTACTGATGAATAAACTTAGTACTTACTTGGTAAGACGATCAGTATGACCACTTAAATTTTTTTCTAAATTTTTAGTCATCTAAAAAGTGCAATTAGAAGTCATGCATGTAATAATTCTTTCGAAGAAATAATTACAATCAGATTTTTTAATATATTATCGGAGGCTTATTTTCTTTTGAAATAGTCTATCATTTAAGAATTACTTGGTAAAACGTTCAATATGACTACTTAAATTTTCAAAAATTTTTTAGTCATTTAAAAAGTGCAATTACAAGTCATGCATGTAATAATTCTTTCGAAGAAATAATTACAATCAGATTTTTTAATATATTATCGGAGGCTTATTTTCTTTTGAAATAGTCTATCATTTAAGAATTACTTGGTAAAACGTTCAATATGACTACTTATTTTTTTTCTTAATTTTTAGTCATCTAAAAAGTGCAATTAGAAGTCATGCATGTAATAATTCTTTCGAAGAAATAATTACAATCAGATTTTTTAATATATTATCGGAGGCTTATTTTCTTTTGAAATAGTCTATCATTTAAGAATTAGTTGGTAAAACGTTCAATATGACTACTTAAATTTTCAAAAATTTTTTAGTCATTTAAAAAGTGCAATTAGAAGTCATGCATTTAATAATTCTTTAAAAGAAATAATTACAATCAGGTTTTTTAATATATTATCGGAGGCTTATTTTCTTTTGAAATAGCCTATCATTTATGAATTACTTGGTAAAACGTTCAATATGACTACTTAAATTTTCAAAAGTTTTTTAGTCATTTAAAAAGTGCAATTACAAGTCATGCATGTAATAATTCTTTCGAAGAAATAATTACAATCAGATTTTTTAATATATTATCGGAGGCTTATTTTCTTTTGAAATAGTCTATCATTTAAGAATTACTTGGTAAAACGTTCAATATGACTACTTATTTTTTTTCTTAATTTTTAGTCATTTAAAAAGTGCAATTACAAGTCATGCATGTAATAATTCTTTAGAAGAAATAATTACAATCAGGGTTTTTAATTATTATCGGAGGCTTATTTTCTTTTAAAATAGTCTATCATTTAAAAATTATCTTGAATATTTTTGTTTTAATTCTTAATTTGTATACAAGATTTGATAGTGTATAATCTCCAATATAATTACTAGGAGTCGACGGTCGGGTTTACATTACAGGAATGGACTTAAATGTTCAAAATTGGGCGCAATATTACTGATGATATCATTATCACTGTGCCCAATTTCGAATGTTTATTACGAGTTATGATAGGAATCGGCACCAAGTTTACTTACAGGTTGGACTAAATGAAGAATCTAATTTGAAATAACACAATAATAGTTTTGATATTACTATTACTGTGCCCAATTTCGAATCACATTATTCAGTCTGCAATGTAAACCTGATTGCCGATCCCTAATAACTATTAACTTCGAAACTGATGCAGATAATCGCATGATTGTTTGAAGGAATTAAAAAAGAAATGTTTAAAAAGTGATTAAATAAAAAATGTTACACTATCTAACATATAACCTGTGCATTCTATAAATGATACGTCTTAAAATAAATTAATTTCATTTTATATATTATATAGGAAGAGTATTAAGTTAAAATATTAATAGGTGTCCATATTTAATGATTCAATAAAAACGATTATAACAAACGGTTTCTTTATTTAATTATTAATTATTACAATATTGTTAGTGTTGCTTTATTCATCCATGCTATGCACCCTATAGAAAAAGTTACAATTTCTTATTACATTCTTGTTATATTGTTTTTACTTTCTTCTACGTAGTATAAGGAAGTATTGTGATGATGAAAATTTTCGACCTCGAGATTTTTGCAGATGTCCACGTTTTGAAGTCCCCTGATACCAAAAAAGTGGTTTTTAAAAAATGTCTCTCTCTCTCTCTCTCTCTCTCTCTCTGGTTTTAAAAAAATGTCTGTGTGTGTGTCTGTCTGTCTGTCTGTCTGTCTGTGTGTGTGTGACCACGATAGCGGTCAAACCGCCGGAGATATCAATTCCAAATTTTGTATTTACGTGTATAATCTCCCTCTTGAGATCTGATTAGTTTTTCAGTAAAATCGGTAGACCGGAAGTAGCAGTTTACTTCAGTGAAAAAATCGAATTTTGCCAATATTTCGTCAAATAAGTTTATACAAATTTATAAAGAATTCATATGTACTTAAAATTAAAATTGAGAACAATTTTATTTAAAAAGTTTTTCGAAATTCCTACAGGAAGTAGGTCTTTTACTCTTATCGAAAATCGGTTTTTTGCGAATATTTCGCAAGTCAAGCTTTTTAGACAGGTACGTTACGTGTATAATAGTATTTAAAACATAGTTTTCAATATCTTTTGTATAAAAAAATTTCAAAATTCGGACCGGAAGTAACACTTTTACTCTTACCGAATAGCGATTTTTGGCAAATATGTCGTAAATTATGCATTCTATATATATTTATTAAGAGTAGAAAAGTGTTTAGAGTTATATTTGCAATATTTTTTGTATACATGAAATTTCAAAATTCGGACCGGAAGTAGCACTTTTACTCTTAGCGAGTAGCACTTTTTTTCGAATATCTTGCAAAGTATGCATTCTATAGCGATTTATTAAGAGAATAAAAGTACTTAGAATAGGAGTTTGAATAAGTTTTGTATAAAAAAATTCTTAAGATTGTATAGTTTGAAACGCTCATACGTATAGGAAAGTCGTGTGGTGGCCTCACCTCATTTTTAAAAAATGTCTGTGTGTGTGTCTGTCTCTGTGTGTGTGACCACGATAGCGGTCAAACCGCTGTAGATATCAATTCCAAATTTTGTATTTACGAATATAATCTCCCTCTTGAGAACTGATTAGATTTTGAGCAAAATCGGCAGACCGGAAGTAGTAGTTTACTTCAGTGAAAAAATCGAATTTTGCAAATATTTCGTCAATTACTAAGTTTAAACAAATTTATAAAGAATTCAAATGTACTCAAAATTAAATTCGAGAAAAATTGTTTTAATAAAGTTTTTCGAAATTCCTACCGGAAGTAGGTCTTTTACTCTTATGGAAAATCAGTTTTTTGCGAATATCTCGCAAGTCATGCTTTCTAGGCAGGTACATTACGAGTATAAAAGTATTTAGAACATACTTTTAAATATCTTTTGTATAAAAAAAATTTCAAAATTCAGACCGGAAGTACCACTTTTACTCTTATCGAATAGCGATTTTTTGCAAATATGTCGTAAATTATGCATTCTATATATATTTATGAAGAGTACAAAAGTATTTAGAGTTGGATTTGGAATATTTTTTGTATAAATGAAATTTCAAAATTCCGAACACTTTCATACGTATAAGAAAGTCGTGTGGTGACCACACCTCATTTTTTACTTTCTTATACGTAGTATAAGGAAGTATTGTGATGATGAAAATTTTCGACTTCGAGATTTTTGCAGATGTCCACGTTTTGAAGTCCCCTGATACCGAAAAAGTGGTTTTTAAAAAATGTCTGTCTCTCTCTCTCTCTCTCTCTCTCTCTCTCTCTCTCTCTCTCTCTCTCTCTCTCTCTCTCTCTCTCTCTCTCTCTCTCTCTCTCTCTCTCTCTCTCTCTCTCTCTCTCTCTCTCTCTCTCTCTCTCTCTCTGTGTGTGTGACCACGATAGCGGTCAAACCGCTGTATATATCAACTCCAAATTTTGTATTTACGTGTATAATCTCCCTCTTGAGATCTGATTAGTTTTTCAGTAAAATCAGTAGACCGGAAGTAGCAGTTTACTTCAGCGAAAAAATCGAATTTTGCAAATATACTTAAAATTAAAATTGAGACTAATTTTATTTAAAAAGATTTTCGAAATTCCTACCGGAAGTAGGTCATTTACTCTAATCGAAAATCAGTTTTTTGCGAATATTTCGCAAGTCATGCCTTTTAGACAAGTACGTTACGGGTATAAGAGTATTTAAAACATAATTTTCAATATCTTTTGTATAATAAAAATTTCAAAATTCAGACCGGAAGTACCACTTTTACTCTTATCGAATAGCGATTTTTTGCAAATATGTCGTAAGTTATGCATTCTACATATATATATTTATCAAGAGTACAAAAGTATTTAAAAC
Source organism: Amphimallon solstitiale (assembly GCA_963170755.1). NCBI lineage: Eukaryota > Metazoa > Arthropoda > Insecta > Coleoptera > Scarabaeidae > Amphimallon > Amphimallon solstitiale. The sequence continues at coordinate 123,218,942 of OY720677.1, read as the reverse complement.
TGTATTTGCAATATTTTTTGTATATATGAAATTTCAAAATTCGGACCGGAAGTAGCACTTTTACTCTTGGCGAGGACCACTTTTTTGATAATATCGTGCAAAGTATGCATTTTATAGAGATTTGTTAAGAGAATAGAAGTACTTAGAATAGGATTTTCAATAATTTATGTAAAAAAATTCTTAAAATTCTATAATTTGAAACGCTCATACGTATAAGAAAGTCGTGTGGTGGCCACACCTCATTTTTAATAATAACGTGAATATTTTATTTTTTTAGAGTAAGTATCTCCTAATAATTTTATGTTTGTTTGTAATACTAAGAAGAGATATTTGTTTGTCATTTTTGGAGCTAGTGTGATGTTCAATTTAAGAATAGAGAAATATAGTTTCGTAAAACACAATATAGTTTCGTAAAACTAAAATAACCAAGACGTAAATATTGTTTTTAATGTAAGTATCTTAGTAATTCTATATATAGCCATCGCAGTCATGAGTGTAGGGGCCTTTTATTTAATAACGTTGAAATTTAGTCATATAAGGATAAAACAACGATTTTCTTAACGTAAGTTGTCATTTAAAAAGTTTCAATGACCAACAAGATGTAATGCAAACAAAAATGAAATGTTTAAAAGAGAAAATGTGCACAATTAAACAAAGAACCATCGCTATTATCTTTTTAGTATCATCAAACGGTCTTGATTTATCTAAGACACACATTCAACTCACCACACAAATAATATTGAAGCAAATTGCACAATTAAAAGTGTATTTAATTTAAAATTAGAAGTAGAATTGTCGTATAGGTACCATTCATATGGGTCAATTATATGGTAGAAACATATATGTCTGTGACTACTTACATATTTAACACTTTTATGTTTGAATTACACAATTCTATATTATATCTTTGACACATAGTCAGTGTTATTTGTGTGCTGATATTAGATGTTCGTTTAAGATAAATCTAAGCCTTCTAATTGACTTATATGAATGGTACCTATACGACAACTTTACTCTCAATTTTTTTACATTAAATACTCTTTTAATTGTGCAATTTGCGCGAATATTATTTTTGTGGTGGAGTTGAGTGCATGTCTCAGATAAATCAAGACCATTTGGTAAAACTTCGTGGATAATAGTGATGGCTCTACTCTTAATTATTGACATTTTCACTTTTACACATTTCTAGTTTACATAATATCTTCCTAGTCATTGAAGCTTTTTAGTTCAAAGCTCACTGTCAAATTGTCGTTTTATTATTATGAATTGGATTTGAATTTCTTAAGGTAATACTGCCCATATTGTTTTGATTACGCATATTATTTGAATTAACACCCACCTTTTCAGTTGTGTTATACTGATGAAACCAAATAAAATAGAAACTGTGACTATTAATATATTTAACACTCTCATGTTTGAATTACACAATTCTATGTTATACCTTTGACACATAGTCAGTATTATTTGTATGTTGATATTAAATGTTCGCTTAAGAAAAAACTAAGCTTTCTAATTGACTTATATGAATGGTACCTATACGACAACTTTACTCACAATTTATACATTAAGTACTCTTTTAATTTTGCAATTTGCGTCAATATTATTTGTGTGTTGGAGCTGAATACATTCAAATCGTAGCTTGCTGTCAAATTGTTATTTAGTTATTATTAATTGTATTTAATTGCTGCTGCGCAATGACAACTCATTGCTTTTAATACATTCTTGTATATTATAGTAATTAATTAGGTAAATTTTAATTAGAAAAATTTACCCAGGGCGAGGATCGAACTCACTCCTCCTAATTGCTAGTCAGGCGCGCTACTAAGTACACCACTTGGGCAGTCAGTTCGAGCCTTCTTAAATCGTCTTAAATCTCATCAAGTCACAGATGTTATTATATATTTATCGGCAGTACGAACAAATGTGTAAATTTTCAATAATTTTAAAATTCGTTTTCCTCAGCGTAGAAATTGTCTAATATGATTTTTCTGCTTAAGCACTGAGTAATTAATTAGTTAAATTTTAATTAGAAAAATTTACCCAGGGTAAGACTTGAACTCACTCCTCCTAATTGCTAGTCAGGCGCGCTACCAAGTACACCACCTGAGCAGTCAGTTCGATCTTTCTTAAATCGTCTTGAATCTCATCAAGTCACAGATATTATATATTTGTCGGCAGTACGAACAAATGTGTACATTTTCAAATAATTTTAAAATTCGTTTTCCTCAGCGTAGAAATTGCCTAATATGATTTTTCTGCTTAAGCACTGAGTAATTAATTACCTTAATTTTAATTATAAAAATTTACCCAGGGTGAAACTTGAACTCACTCTTCCTACCTAATTACTAGTCAGGCGCGCTAGCAAGTACACCACCTGAGAAGTCAGTTCGAGCTTTCTTAAATTGTCTTGACTCTCATCAAGTCACAGATGTTATTATATATTTGTCGGTAGTACCAACAAATGTGTACATTTTTAAATAATTTTAAAATTCTTTTTCCTCAGCGTTGTGCTCAGTAATCAATTACGCAATGGTAAGCAGAAAAATCATATTATACGAGTATATATAAATGTATTGAAAAAATGAATATCTTCTTGGTAGTAGTGGCATAATGATGAGCAAAAGCGATAATATGACAACTGGTTGTCATTTAGAAAACATTGACAAATATAGAATGTAAATTAAATATGTGTGAATGAAAATGTAAACAATAAGCATAGGACAATCGATATTACTTATGGAGTTCAATTAAAAGGTCTAGGTATACCATAAACTGTTCAATTAATGTAATTATATAAATAATAACGATGCAACTATGTAATTAAAAGAGTTACGAGTAGAGTTGTTGATATTATGACAAAATAGAATGTAAAATCAGTTATGTATAAATGAAAATGTAAGTAAATAAGCATAGGACAACCGGTATTACTTATGCAGTCCCGTCAAATGGTTTAGGTTTACCTAAGACATGTACATTTGACAGAAAATACATAAACAATAAACGATGCTACTATGTATGTGTTAAGATGTGTTTGTAGCTACAGACATATATGTTTCTACCTTGTTTGATTTCGTCAGAGCAGCATAACGAGGAAGGTGTATGTTAAAACACTAAATATGTGTTGATTAAAAAATATATAGTATTACCTTAAAATGTAAATCCAAAATGTCCAAGTGCTAAACAACAATGCACTTGCTTAATATTGTATAATGCCTAATTTCAACCAGGCAGTTAATAAAATATATTAAAATATTTGCCAAATATACAAATGTATTGAAAAAATGAATATCTTCTTGGTAGTAGTGGCATAATGATGAGCAAAAGTAATAATAATATGACAACTGGTTGTCATTTAGAAAATATTGACAAATATAGAATGTAAATCAAATATGGAACTGTCCTATGCTTATTTTTTACATTTTCTTTCACACATATTTGATTTACATTCTATATTTGTCAATGTTTTCTAAATGACAACCAGTTGTCATATTGTTATTACTTTAGCTCATCATTATGCCACTACTACCAAGAAGATATTCATTTTTTCAATTTTTAATATATTTTTGTATATATGTATATATCAAAATTACATATCTATGATATATGTAATGTAGTTCGTCAAATAGATTATATTCACCATCTAGAGCTGACCTTAAGGATTATCGTAAGCGGAGGAAGACAAACTCAAGGCGATTAAAATACCATTTGTGTTTTGAAGAATATGGAATCAAACGTAATTGAAATACAGGAATATATTAAATATTTAATGCTAATGATAGCTATAAGTTATAGGTAAATATATCTAAACAAACATCAAAATAAAGATATAAGCTATACCGCATTTCTTACTTAGTGGTTTTCTTAAGAAAATTGAAATCAATGACATTCAACACGCAATTGTGTTATATATGTAACTGTATTCGCAACACTTCTTATATTTTATAATAATAATAATAATAATAATAATGATAATAATAACAACAATAATAATATATTAATTAATTTATTTAGCTTTGGTAAACAAGAGTTGGATAGATCATATTATAAATACATGCCACATTAAATAATAAGAGTTAATACTAACTTAACAATTACTAACACCACTACACGTATAGAATTGTTAGAAAATTTTCAATAGAATAATGTAGGGGAAAAGTCACTGTTGGTTGTAAACACAAAGATATATTGTCTATAAACCTAAAAATACCAGTATTTTATGTGTTAAACTATAATGAATCGTTAGATATTATTTCAAATATCATACCTAACCTCAAAAAAGGCACACAACTTTTATAAAAATTACTTTGAAATAGTCTCTTCTTTAACTCCATATACTTTATACGCGATAAGAAGAAGTATCCGGTTTGTTTGGATTGTCAACCTTGACCAAGGATAATAGTGAAGTCAGCAGAAAATACCCGCATTCACTCTTAAATATTCTTAAGGTAGCTTATCGTTTTTCCTGTTAAAAGATTGAATAGTTGATAACCTGCATTAACGAAAGATTTCTTGTAAACGTGTTCATTAACACATCATTAGCATAAATATAAAGTATTAACACAATCGCATCAGTAGTATTTAAACTATCGTCGACAAAGCAATTTAATCGGGAAGAAAGTGTGAAATATGGAGAAAATCGAATATATTGTCGTTTTTAAGTTCTTAATAAAACACAGAATGTCAGCTCATACATTTTTGGAAAAGATGTCATCGGTTTACGGGGAGTCATGGCTGGGAAAGACTGTAATATTTGAGTGACATAGTCGCTTTAAGCATGGTTGGAAATCACTTGAAGGCAGCCGGGGCATTCTATCGAAGTGACCATTCCAAAACTTGTCAAAAAAGTAGAAACATTAAGAGTGAAAGACGCTCGGCTAAAGAAGACATAACTCGCTGGAATGACTGCAACCATTTTTAAAAATCTTCACAGGCAGCTGAAGCACTGTTTTGTGATCTCTCGAAAGTCTTCGATTGTTTTTCGCATTGTGTATTACTGGAAAAATTTAAACTCTACGGATTTTGTGGTAATTCCTTGGAATTGCTAGGACCGTGCGTAGCCGATAGGGTTCAGCAGGTTGATATACACTCTAAATTTAGTAAAATACTAGTCTTACAATACGGGGTGCCCCAAGTTCAATAGTGGGACCGCTTATTATTTCTGATATACAGACTGTTCATTTCAAAACTTCCCACCCTGAATTTCTGGCAATCTGGAAATCTATGAAAATTTCCCTGAAACACGTAAGAAGTATTATTGCGGCGCCATTTTTTGATGCAAAAATTGACTCACCCACTTTAAGCCCCCGCCACCGGGAGCTAGCCCCTTAAAAATTTTAAATGGAAACGGGTATCGAGTAATACGTCATTTTGAAGGTATTTTGGAGTTCAGTTCTTTAAAATTGATCGAATCGTTTTGAAGATATTCAAAAAAATCTTTTGGTTTGTTTTGTCAATCTATTTTATGAGCATCGGAACCAAAACCAATATTAAAAAACCTTTATAAATTAATGTGAAATAAAACAAACAAATGTTTAAGATTTACACTGTATTTAATAACAGCGACAGCTGTTTCGCTACACTGTAGCTTCGTCAGGTTGACATATACAATAATAACTATCTACATACACTTGACTCTTATATATAGTATGTGGATATTAGGAATTCTAAGAACTGATATGTAAAGAACAATTTCTTGTCTAAAAGTGTCGGGTCTATACAAAAAGTACGTGGAACTAAATCTATTGCAAACAGATGTTATGTGTGAAATTAGGTAAAATGTATTACTAACTAAATATATTTAACAATGGTGATGAGTTTAACTATCTACATACACTTGAATCTTATATATAGTGTGTGGCTATTAGGAATTCTAAGAACTAATATATAAAGAACAATTTCTTGTCTCACAGTGTCAGGTCTATTATATATTAGTTCTTAGAATTCCTAATAGCCACACACTATATATTAGAGTCAAGTGTATGTAGATAGTTAAACTCATCACCATTGTTAAATATATTTAGTTAGTAATACAGTTTACCTAATTTCACACATAACATCTGTTTGCAATAGATTTAGTTCCACGTACTTTTTGTATAGACCCGACACTTTTAGACAAGAAATTATTCTTTACATATCAGTTCTTAGAATTCCTAATATCCACACACTATATATAAGAGTCAAGTGTATGTAGATAGTTATTATTGTATATGTCAACCTGACGAAGCTACAGTGTAGCGAAACAGCTGTCGTTGTTATTAAATACAGTGTAAATCTTAAACATTTGTTTGTTTCATTTCACATTGAAAATGGATTTACATCAAGTAAAGACCAACTCAATCCAAGACTTTATAAATTACTCAAAAGCAAGAAAAATAAATAATCTTATTGTTATTTAACTTTTTAGTTATGTTTAATGGAGAATACTTTTCCTTCTTTTTGTAGTTACTTATTAAACAAAAATGCATGTTTTATACTGATTTTGTGTTGATTGATTAAATTAAAAACAATAAAATAATGTTCTAAAGGGAAACAGGCAATAGCATAAAATGGGTATAAGTTTTTGTTCCAATGTTCCTCGTTTGGAAATACGTGGTCTTGCTTTAGTATAAATTGTTATTTAATGTTATCAACTCAAAGTTATTTAAATAATATAACAATAATGGTTTACAGTTTGCAAGAAAGAATTTTGCAATCACTGTGCTCGACGAACTGCCGCAACACTGAACGAAGGCATCCGGGTTGTTAATGTAAACCATAATCAGCCCAGAGTTTTAAATGAAGCCACTCAATTGGAGGTGTGAAGGAACAGTATTCTGCATTAAACATAACTAACAAGTTAAAGAACCATAAGATTATATATTTTTCATGTTTTTGAGAAAGTTATAAAGGTTTATTATTGGCTTTTGTTCCGATAGATACAAAATAAACCAAAAGATTCTTTTAAAAATCTTCAAAACGAATCGATCAATTTAAAAAAAACTAAACTCCAAAATGCAATGCTTCGAAAGACCTTTAAAATGACGTATTACTCGATACCCCTTTCTATTTAAAATTATTAAGGGGGTATCTCCCGGGGACAGGGGGTTAGTCAATCAAATGGATGAGTCAACCAAGAAATAACCCCCACGATAACATTTCTTACGTGTTTCAGATAATTTTTCATAGATTTCCAGAAATTTAGGGTGGGAAGTTTCGAAATGAACAGTCTGTATGTAAACGGTTTATCTAGTGATGTTCAGACACAAACAATATTACTGGTCTAACAAAAAAAAAAAAAAGAAAAACGAAGATCAATATTTGCTCGATGTAAAGGTTGAAAATTTACATGAAAGCAAACTATGGTTTAGTGGAAATCGTATAAAATTAAACATAAAGAAGAAAAAACCCGTGAACTTTAGGAACAGGATAGAGACACATCAAGAACCAATAAAATACCTGAGATTTTTTTTTTATCAAAGACTATATATATTTTATATGTAAGTTATCGTATTGTCTTAGCGAGCAAGTGGCAAAATTGTCATACTTTTCTATGTTCCATTCTACAATGTCTTACTGCATAATAGCATGGAGAAATTCCGTTGATGCAAAATGGATATTTGTGCTACAAGAGAGAGCTATCAGAGTAATATATAATGTACCCTACAATTATTCACGTAAGGCGGTTGTCATTAGAAATAAAATAATGTTGCTTTCACGTATATATTGTGGTAGTTCACCAGCATCAACCATCAATACTATATGGAATTGTTCTAGTATTAACCAACAATACTGTATATGTGCTTTTAGTGAGAATAAAAAAGGAAAGTTTGAAATGTTTAATAGATCGAATTTTAATTAAGTAAATAGCTGTTGGAATATTTGAGTTATACTTAAACTAATTGTGAGAATATTAAATGGATATTTTCTTGTTTTTTTTTCATGTATCGTTCAAAGTTGGTTGCCTATCGGATAACATTGTGGTATTTCTTCATGCATCGTGCATAGTTGGTTGCCTATCAGGTTACTTTGTTGCATTAATTTTGTCCAGTTCTGAAATTAGAGATTTAAATATTACTTGATGTATTTTCATATGAAATATTATTTTGTAAAAGCTTGTTTAATTAACACTATTGATAAGTAGTGATAATTAGTGTGAATTTTGAAATATAAATGCAGTAAAATGATGTATAGTTTGCGCGCCTAGATTCAAATTTGAGATGTGTCAGATTTTGACATTTAAATAATTATGTTATAGTAATGGGTATTCATTTGCCGAAGCGTATTAAAAGTTTTTAAAAATAAAGTAAAGAATTAATATGGTAAATTTTTGGAATTTATGAAGGTGTTTTAAATATTCAAGCACAAATTAAAATATGTTTTGGATTAATAAAATGTGTGTACAAAGATCATTGGATGTTGAGAATTAATGAATTATTGCCAAGGATATGAGGCATAAATAAAAAAAGATTATTAAAAAGTTTGTTGAGAGAAGCGGTTGTGTTTCTCGGAAAGACCAGGTTCTTCTCCGATAAACGCACATAAAAAGTATTTCAAATAACATAAAAGTGTGATAATAGTGTAATAGTTTACGGGGAGAAGAAAGTGATTTTTTTTAGGAGAATAAAAATTGTTATATAAGATAATTCATGTTACTTTATACGACGATATTAACAAAAAGGATTGAAAGTAAAGGAATTACTTCCATATACTAAAGACGAGAAGTGAATTATAAATAATTTGTTGATCAAGCATATAAATAAAAATACATGCCATATTGATGTAAATCCGAGAAGAATTCCAAGGTTCAAGATTCCAGGTGATAATTATTTCTGAGGTGTACCGAAAAGCGATAATATCCAGCAGTTCATAGTCCGATATTCCAATTACGGCAGTCCATAGTTCGAGATTCCAGTTTCATCCAAGATTCGAGATTTCCAGGGAATACAAATATCTAAGGTACGACAGGATAGCGGTTCAATCCAGGTGCAAACGTTCCAGTGAAACAGAGGAATAATTCAAGGTCCAAAATAATAACCATCCACATTCCGAGTATCCCAGAAAGACAGAGTAAGAATTGGAACTTCATCGTAGCCAGGAAATTTCGTCAAAGGACTATAATGATATTTTATTGAAGTACAAGAAAGAATGCCGGTATATAAAATCTGACAGGTCGTATTGTTAATTGATATAATTTGTATTTGTGTAATTATACATAGAGTAGAATTTATCTAAGAGTTTGAAAACACATAATTTATTGTACAATTTACTGGAAGTGATTATAAAACACAGATATTTAAAATCTCTAATTCACAGCATTAATTTTTGACATCCTATTAATTTTTAGAATACACAGAATGTGTCATAATTAGAAAACTATTTTCTTTTACGGAAAAGAAACTGATTGGCAACCCAAATACGTAATAAGTTTGTGTATACAGGGTGTAACAAAATAAGTGTAAAACATTTCAAGGGGTGATTCCTTAGCGAAAAAGAGATATGGTCTTTCATATAAAAAAACTTCAATGGAGCATCCCTTGTTAAGATACAGCCGCATAAAGGGGGTACATAAAATTTGTTTTACAATTTTTCTCACAAACACTAAAAATGTAATTTATTTCCAATGTAACTTTTTGTCTGATTATTTGTTTACCATTTAAAAATCTATTTCCAATACCTTGTTTCATTCGAAACAAAAAATGTCTCTTGAATTTTTTGCCCAAAAGTAATCAGTTCGCAGCAAAAAATTATTTTACGAACAACTACAGAGATGCATCGTCATAAAATGAAAATGTAAAACTAATTTATTTAGTAGGCCGCTAGTAGTGGTATCACGCTGTCAGTTTGTACATTTTTGAAATTGAATTAATACTTTATTGTGTGTCGTTGTTTTGTTCGTAATTTGTTAGTTTAATAATTCACTTGTTATTAAAATGGCATACACAAATGAGGAAATGGCTGATATGCATTACGTTTACGGTCTGTCGCAGGGGAATGGGTTAGAAGCTTCTAGAAGATATGCTGAAATGTATCCTCAACGGCAGCTTCCTTCGCATAGAATATTTGCCCGACTTCATCAACGATTACGAGAATATGGTTCATTCGACAAAAGAACGCAGGATTGTGGTCGCCATCGAGAAGTTAGAACAACACATCTTGAAGAAGCAGTACTTAATTTGGTTGAAGAACAACCTACTAGCAGTACTAGAAAGATTGCTTTCCAGTTAAATGTTGATCATATGACGGTATTTCGAATTTTAAAGGAACAACTCTTATACCCTTACCATCTGCAACGAGTACAGGCACTGTTACAGCGAGATTTTCCGAACCGTCTTGAATTTTCCAATTGGATGCTGGAAATGATTAGAAGAAATCCTGACTTTCTGAAGACGATCGAATTCACAGACGAATGTACTTTTTCTCGGGACAAGATAATTAATTTTCATAATAACCACATATGGGCTGATGAAAACCCTCACGCTATTGTACAAGCTAACCATCAAGAATACTTTTCTCTTAACGTGTGGCTCGGAGTTATTGGGGATTATTTAATTGGCCCTCATTTTCTACCTCCTCCATTAAATGGTGAGGCATACACTCAATATTTAAGAGAAGTGCATCCAGTACTGCTGGAGGAAGTTCCTTTGGGCGTCAGAAGGGATATGTTTTTTATGCATGATGGGGCTCCCGCCCATTTTAGTCAAGCAGCACGTCAGCATTTAACCCAAACATATCCAAATCATTGGATAGGTCGAGGAGGACCACAGAATTGGCCCGCTCGATCCCCGGATCTCAATCCTCTCGATTTCTCTACTTGGGGCCATTTACAGACTTTGGTTTATCCTACTCCTGTTCGCGATGTAGAGGACTTAAGAAACCGCATCATCGATGCGTGCAGGGTAATTAGAGAGAATCCAGGAATACTTGAGCGAATACGTGGCTCAATGCGCCGACGTCTAGACGCATGTGTAATGACTGAAGGTGGACATATTGAACATTTACTATGATTTCTACATGTTTTATGTTTTGTTATTAATAAATTAGTTTTGTTTATTCATCTTTAATCATATGTATTTTGATGCAGGTAGTAACTACAAAATAACAATACTAATCCAGTTCGCATTTATGACGATGTATCTCTGTAGTTGTTCGTAAAATAATTTTTTGCTGCGAACTGATTACTTTTGGGCAAAAAATTCAAGAGACATTTTTTGTTTAGAATCAAACAAGGTATTGGAAATAGATTTTTAAATGGTAAACAAATAATCAGACAAAAAGTTACATTGGAAATAAATTACATTTTTAGTGTTTGTGAGAAAAATTGTAAAACAAATTTTATGTACCCCCTTTATGGGGCTGTATCTTAACAAGGGATGCTCCATTGAAGTTTTTTTTATATGAAAGACCCTATCTCCTTTTCGCTAAGGAATCACCCCCTTAAATGTTTTACACTTATTTTGTTACACCCTGTATATGATAATATACAAGATACTATACAGTATTTTATAAATGATTAAAATTCGTTCATATTAGAGTGCATTTACAACTAAATTCTTATATTCAAATTACTTTATATGTTGGTTAAACAAGCTGGGTATTTTCACATATGTGTTCCTTTTGATGATATTGTAGTAAATTTCCAACTTTAAATTATAACTGTTGTGTTTATTAAACAAATATTTTGAAGATATTACTTTTATTTGGTATATTAGAAAGAATCTGATATTATTCTGTGGTGAAATAAGTGATGCTAAGGATTATAACCTCCAATAGGAAGATCTATGACAGTAAGAAATTATATTAGTAGAGAAATATTTTAGTACATACCTTGAAATAGTATCCATTTAAAGTGATATTTTAAGATAACTTAATTCACATATAATTAATCGCTTGAATATAACCGGTATAATAAATATAAATTACAATTATAGAAAGATAAATATACGAACGTCATTTTTACATTTATTGGTGTTGATTAACTTATGAATAGGCAACTGTTCGATCTTTATGAATAGAGGGAAGTTAGTTAAATGTAAGTATTGAAATGTTAATTATTATAAACAATTTCTGAGTTAGTTATGGGCATAATAATAAAATACCTGAGATAAATAGAAAATTGATATAAAAATTGCATTGTATTTATCATAATTTTTTAGTTAAAGGAAATAAATATAGGGATTAGTCATATAGTCACAATAAAGATTTTGAATTTACCTGAATGTAATTATACCCTTTATTTATTAAAGGTATTGTTACAATATATTTACCAAACGCTTTCATCAAATTGTCACAAAGGGAAAAATATTAATTTACCTACTGTATATTAAATTCGTTATCAGGGAAACTAATATATATTCTGAATTCATAAGAAAGTTAAGTAGTACCATACAATAATGTATTACAGTAGCTCGAAGTATTTTCTGTCAAGGGTTTCTTTAGCGTAGGAACATTGTTCCGGTACGGGTTGATAAAGTCAGAGTTGCGATAATTGCTTTGGTTCTTTTGCTAATTACTAGGGCGCGGACACGTACGGTTGATGACTCATCGCCCATGGGCGCACTATTGAAATTGTTGTATTTTTAAAGAGGTTTAAATTTTATTTATATAATTGGATAACAAATGGGTGGTGATCTATGAAATACAAAATACCTTATTATTTGTTCATTTTCTTTTCTGTAAGACTTCTTCTCTTTGAATTAAGTACATCCTTGTAGATAGAAAACGTCCTTTCTACATCGCAACTGGTTATAGGTGTAAATTTGAATTTTAATTATTTTTTTTTGTTTCTGGTTATAGGTGCCTACTGGAAATATTCTTTTTTTTCAGTGTCAGTTTCAATTGCCGTAACGTTATTAAATCTGGATTTCTATTAAAAACGGCGTCTAACTTTTGCCGAAGGCCACATCCGAAGTCACTTGGAAACTTTTGAAATTATTAATAGCCCACGTCTAATGTGGTTAATCCATCTTTTAATTTGATATTTCGATTTTCAAAATATGTGATTTGTGTAGGCAAATTTCCAAAGTGTTCCTGAAGGAATAACAACTGATTTTTTAAATTTGGGATTTGTGTTAGTTCCTTGCATTCAGAAATACTTGGAACATCGTGATTTAAACATGTAACGACATTTTGTAAATTATCGAAATTCTCTGCATAAAAACTATTTCTGTGTATGTTTTAGCAAAGCTAAGTGACGAACATGCGATATTTTGGCATTTTGTAAGATATTTTACAGACTTTGTAATAAATTTCGGAATCACTGACAATTCATTTTCATATCAGAAAAGGTAACATAGACAACGTTCTAGATCTAAATAAATGATAACTAAAAATGTACGCGCATGTTATTGAAACTAAACGAAATCCAGTCTAGATAATTGGGAGAAGTCGATCAATAAACCGGGATTAAACGTACTATTACAAAAATTACGAAGTACATAATTAACAGTCCAAACAATGAAGAAACGAAACTAACGTAAGTATGAATGAAAATATTATATCTCTTGAGAAATATAACGTAAATATAATAAATTTTAAAAACCCCTCACGCTCCTATCTACGCCGATGAAAAAAGGATTCTCGGGCACAAACAGATGTTGCAATTTACCATATGAATAAATATATGAGATCCTAATAGAAGCATGTTTTATTTTTTTATAGTTACTAACTGCATGGGCAGGAAACTGGATTAAAATTACATGACACGTTTTAGAATAAAAGTAATTTTTTTTAAATGGAACACCCTGTATATCAGTTCATTTTTGTATTGTTTATTAAATTTCATGTCAGTAACATGTAAGACGTTAATACTTTAAATGTGACTATTACTGAGCTACTGTCGTTTTTTGATTTGCTTTTGTTAGTTCTTGCAAAAAAGTCAATTTTTTCAAATGGAACATCCTGTATATTATTTAATTTTTGAATTTCTCATTAAATTTCACATCAAAAACATGTAACACGTTAATACTTTAAAAGTGACTCTTACTGAGCTATTGTCTCTTTTTGATATAATTTTGTCAGTTTTGTGGTTTTAATTAATATAGTATAGTACTGACAAAATTATATCAAAAAGAGATAATAGCTCAGTAATAGTCACTTTTAAAGTATTAACGTCTTACATGTTTTTGATGTGAAGTTTAATAAGAAATTCAAAAATGAAATAATATACAGGGTGTTCCATTTGAAAAAATTGACTTTTTTGCAAAAACTAACAAAAGCATATCAAAAAACGGCAATAACTCTGTAATAGTCACTTTTAAAGTATTAACGTCTTACATGTTTCTGACATGAAATTTAATACACAATTCAAAAATGAACTGATATACAGGGTGTTCTATTTAAAAAAATTGACTTTTATACAAAAACGTGTCATGTAATTTTAATCCAGTTTCCTGCACATGCAGTTAGCAACTGTAAAAAAATAAAACATGCTTCTATTAGGACCTCTTATTGTAAACAATACTGCAAAAAATTTTGTCCATCTAATACGTCGTTTTCGAGAAATATAATTTTATACAAACATTGAATTTTTCAGAAAAATAGGAATAAGTCAAAAACTTTACACTTTAGGCTTATACATACTATCTTATAACTTTTTGACTAAAAATTATACGGGAAATTCAAAAATGCAATAATATATAAGGTGTTCCATTTAAAAAACTATAAATATGGTTAGCCACCAAGTTATGCAACACTCTGTATAATACAAAATATTTTTAAAATGTGTAATGAACAGCTATCACAAGGAAAAAACCACTTCGAAATATCTTTACTCATAAAGGCATAATCGGCCTTACCCGCTTAGATGACTCGCCCTGTATATGTACAGAGTGCCTTAAAATAATTTGTACAAGGAGGATATACATTAGGTACGAAAATTAAATTGTAACAAACTTGTATACTACAAGACTCTTACAAAAGCGCAAAGTGGCGAATTAAGAAATATACGTAATAACTAGCGAATGTAAGTATTTATATGTATGTATAAAAAACATTGTTTTTGTTTTTCAACATGTCTAACGCTTTATTTGTTTTGTTATTTAATTACTGCAGTCATATTTTAAATCAAATTATAACACTATACGTGTTTTTAAAATACACAGGTCTGATGACGGTTTCAAAATGAGAAACCGATACGTCATGAAGCTACAATAAAGGGTTTCAGCTGAATATCCTACGAACCCTAATTCTGTCACCCAAGCCAGCAATTATTTCTACCTTGCTTATTAAAAATTACGAAATAGTGTAATACACAGTCAGTTCAAAACTGAAATTTATTTATATTTTTTATATACCGCGTGTTTTCGAATTGCAAGTGTTTCAAAACATCTAATAACAAGGCTACTTGATTAACATCTTCAACCCACTATATTTTAATAATATATTCTTGAGACAGATGGACTTTTTCGTTGATTTTGTGCTAGCTATATATTTTACAATTACTTTCATTAGCTTGTAGTGCAGCTTATTTAAGATTGATTTATATACGATTTTATGTTTTTGTTTTTGATATTATTCTGTTTGTTACCGCATTTTCATTTTCGGAAATAGTTCTACAGACTTGTCCTATTTGTTTGTGTAATAAAAGATCAATAAATATTATTATTATTATTATTATTATTATTATTATTATTAACTATTGTAGTCTTGTATTGACTTATCATGTACTATTTTATGATAAATAAATAAAGTAATAAAACCTATATTTCATTACACACATTTGAGAGGAATGGATAATTTCAGTTATTCATCCAGTACGTATTTACCTACTTGTTTTCATGTTAAACCTGATCTTTTATTCTTCGTTATAAAATCATAAACTCTTATCGTAAATAGGATTTTATTGGGTGTTCACCACGAGATAGTAATTATTATGTGCGCCGGAGTAGTATGACTATTTACTCTGTTAGATGTGGTCGATGGGCTCTTCGGGGGTGAGACATTATCGCATCTTGGGTAATCAATATTAGACATAACCTAGTAAATGCGATCATAAAATATCTAGGAAATAATCCAATAACAAGGCGAAGTATTAAAATTTTACTGCTTACAATATTTTTAATTGTCTCTCCGTGCTTTAATGCACTGATGAAGTTACGTCTATCTAAAGATCGTTAATTTACCAATCTGTGGTTTTATTATGTTTATTTTATTGTCGAGTACATCGCCTAGAATCTTGTCTAATATTTTATGTCTAATTTAATACTACATAGCAAGTATAATCACATCTGAAGACATTTTTTCTTTTTAATAATAATAAAATACGCTTGTATTTTGAGTAATTTTGTTCACTATAGTTTATCGCCATATATTGGAAAGGATTGATTTAGTTATTTATTTATTTACTTATTTGATTTTATTTTCCAACAGACTTCACATCCAAGTACAGGAAAAATATTGCTATAATTCAGTATCAGATTGGATATTTTGTTAAATGTATCATAATATAAATCACAATCATCACATATCCTGTTATAATTGACACAACACGTAGAGATAGGAGATTTATATAGCATGTTAGTTCAATTAGCCTCACAATAAAACGTTCTATGTTGACGGGGATTCATATGTTTTGGAACATTGAAGTTGAAGTTATTCAGTCAATATGATCATGTAAGGGGCAATATATGAATTTAATTTACAATTGTTTGAGTTGGGGCAAAGGTGGTTCCTCCGACACCACACACCAACGGCATCCAGATTCCTCTGTAACCTCAGGCAATCATCCACTGTATCTACTTCATGGAATATTTTTAGATCATCAGCAAAGAGAAGCGCCACACAGTCTATCGTATTCGGAATATCATTTAAAAGGGTGATTTCTTCAACTGTAACAGATGTTCACCATATCTCTGATCATAGTCTTGTTTGTTCTGATCTTGACCTTGGTGCAAATGAACCCGTTGGTGCACCTACCGGTAATTTAGGGATTTTATTTAATAGGGATATGGAGTCACTTCCTTTGGGAAATGTTTATTTTTTAAATAGTATTGACGAAAAGGCCAATTACATCAATTGTTGTATTTTATATTGTCTCATTATTTGATTTAAATGCTCCTCATAAGACGAGTACACGAACTAAGATGTTCAATCGCTTGATGACTGATAATTTGAAGTTAATTATGTCATTGCGCGATAAGGCATTAAAAAAGTTCAAGACTACCAATTTGCCGGCCGATTGGGAATATTATAAATCTCTTCGAAATTTTACGTCTACTGCTGTTAAGGCTAAGAAAAAAGCCTATCTTGAATATAGGGCGAAGTCGTTGAATAAAAAGGCTATATGGAGAGACTTATCTGATATAAATATTAATTTACCACATACTGTATGTGATCCTAATGTTATTAACAACAGTTTTTCTTCTGTGTCCGGTATGGCTTCTGTACCGTCTGCTGTTTTGGACTTCTATGGTGCTCATGTAAGGCCCGAGGTGGATGTTTTCTCGTTTGAGGAGTTGTCTGAATCTGAGGTGGAACGAATTGTAGGTGGAATTTCCTTAAGCGCTTATGGTACTGACGGGATTAGGGTTAGAATTCCATTGTTGCCCATATATTATACCTTTTCTGACGCACATTTGTAATTTTTCTATCATGAATAGTGTATTTCCAACAGTTTGGAAAGAGGTTCGTGTGGTTCCACTTCCGAAGAATAATAACCCCACTGCTGTGGCTGATTTGAGGCCTATAGGTATCTTGCTGGTGATGTCGAAGGTCTAGGAGGAAATTATGGTGGGGAAGTTCAATAGGCATGTTAATAATTTTCATATATTACCGTCTTTTCAGAGCAGGATATAGTTGTGCTACTGCGATTACTGCTATTTCTGATGATATTATTTCTGCGACAGATAGAGGTCTTGTAACTCTATTAGTCCTTCTGGATTTCTCTAGGGCCCTCGATAGCATTAAGAACTATATTTTAATCTCCATTTTGCACTATATAAGTCTTGGTGAGGCAGCTATATGCCTCTTTCAGAGCTACTTGTCTGATAGAAGTCAGCGAGTGGTTGTCAATGGTGATGTGTCTAATGTAACTTTTCTGAAATGCGGTGTTCCACAGGGTTCTATATTGGGTCCTTTGATGTTCTCAATCTATACTTCACATTTGCTTTACTTTCATCCATCTAGTAGTTCTTTTCATTTATATGCGGACGACACTCAGTTGTATAAATCACTTGATGTGATTGATGTGGAGGTTGCTGATGCGAGCATTAATCAAGATTCGAATAATATATTTGATAATGCCAAAAAGCATTCTTTATTGATTAACGAGACGAAATCTTGTTTTGTTGTTTTTCGCAATTCTAGAAGAGTTTCATGTTTGGAGGGACGGTTAGAGTTGTTTCTTGGTGGTGGACGTTTAACTCGTAGATCATGTCTGAAAAACCTTGGTTTGTACATTGATGAGCGTCTGGATTTTCATGACAATACTAATAACATTAGGCGGTCTTACTGTAATTTAAAGATGCTTTTTCCTCAACGTTATTCGCTGAATATTTTTATAAGAAAAAAATGTTGTGCGATGCCTTGGTGCTGTCTCACTTTAACTATCGTGACACGTGTAGGGTAAGTCCGGGAGAGATGCCCCCCCCCCAAAAGTAGAAAATTCATCTTGGTCCAGTATTTAGTGTTTTACTTTAGTAAAAATGAAGAATGCATTCCAAATCTATTAAGTAATAATCCGTTGTGCTAAAAATTTGATTATCTTTCGCTGGAACTCAATAAAAAAATAATAAACAAAAAAATGGTTTTGGCCATCTCTCCCGACAGTGCGGGAGAGATGCCTTTAGCATGTGGGAGTGACGCCCCGGTCTAAACTATTAGCTAAGTCAACAGAAAAAGAAAATTGTAGTCTCATTTATAACAAACAATATATTTAACGTATAAAATATCAACATATTGCAACAAAATAAAGATTATTTCAAATTATTTAAGTAAATAGAAATGCAAGAAATGCAAAAAATAGAATTCTAATTAAAAACAGAAAATTAAAGTTCCAAGCAGGTACAAATCAACTGCATTTTGTTTACTTTCGCCTAGACATTATGTTACCGCACATATCACATGTATTTTCGAAACTACTACATCCTTCGTGAAACCACTTAGCACAATGAAGACATTGCACCCAGTCATCCTTCTTATTGGTGTGTTGATATTCTTCACCACAGCCCACACACTCGGTCTGTGAGCTATCATCGTCGCTACTCCTGTCATGCAGAGATAAAACATCTTCATTTTCAGTTTCACTTGAGTCACTTTGGTAAACTTTCTTTGGCTGTTTGCCTTTATTCTTGTTGAAACAGAGCTTATTTTTAGTGTTCCCAGTTTTACTTACTTTCTTCATCTTCCTTTTATTTTTCTTCAATTCTTGCTGAATCTTCTTATCTTCTTTATTGTTCTGCTTTGCTCGTTTAGTTGCTAAATTTTCTGCTGAAGTTAGAATTGTAGCAACCTGCCGACCACGCTTACGAGTAGATTCAGGGAGTTTTGAGATTGGAACTGGATGTATTTGTTCTAACAATTTTCCAGGCGTAATGTCACTAGTTTCAGACGTAATATTATCGAGCACACTTGTTGATAGACCGGCCACTGCATCTATGGGTGCTTCCACTTTTCCCTTGTTAATTGGCGGAGTCATTGGTTTTGCAGATATCTCAGCCACTATTGGTGAAGATGGCCCAGCCACTTCTGAAGATGTCTCAGTCACTTCTGAAGATGTCTCAGCCACTTCTGAAGATGTCTCAGCCACTATTTTTGAAGATGATCCAGCCACTGGTAGACAGGACGGTTTTAATTGAATAGATGGCTCAATCAACATTTCTGGAGCGATTATCTCTACTTCTTCAGATGTAAGTTGCAAAGTTGCTGGCAGCTGAGTGCCTTGGTTCTCGTTTTGTGGTGTCTGGCTATCTATTATCAAATATGCATATTCCGGAATCACTTCCGGATTTAATGGATATATGCCTGTTGACCTAAAGGCCGATATGGCGTTACTGCTGGTCGCAGATTTGCCCCAAGCCTCGCTTAATAATGAACCGAACTGCAGCCTACCTATTTTTCTGTAAGGATTAGCCTTCATCCAGTTGTTACAAGCTTTACCATATGCAGCTTTTAATGACTTGAATACTGCCCTGTCTAAAGGTTGTAGATAATGAGTAGTGTGGCTGGGTAAGCTCAGCATAACAATGTCATTTGCTTCTGCAAATTCTAGGGTGTTGATATCACAGTGAGAGGAATGGCCATCTACTATTAAAATTACTTTTCCTTTGGTTTTCTTGGTAAAAACTGATTTGTTAGCCAGTTTTTGAATATTTCTGCATTTATGTACGCTAACTTGGGAGACATATATACAAATGACCCAGGGGGCATCCCATCTTCATATTCAATTCTTTTCTTTACTCCCTTCATGATACACGTAGGTGGGAGAAAGTTGCCTTCCGCATTACAGCATGCTACGACAGTAATTGTCTCGCCTTTCTCGCCGGATATAACTGAAGACACAGCTTTTGAACCTTTAGTGGCTATAACAAAGCCAGGGTTATTATTTAGCTGCAACCCAATCTCATCCATGTTGTATATATGCCCCGGTTTATCCATTAGTTCGTGTTCTTCAAGGGCAGCGCTAAGTAACTGAAAATAATTATCAACCCTTTGCTTAGTCATGCCTTCAGCTCTCGCCAAGGATACTCCCTCCGACTTTCTCATACTCAGCTCCGGATTGCGTCGTAAAAAAGAATTCATCCAGTCGTATCCCGCCATTTCTTTTTCTGAGTTAAAGTGATGTTGGATACCCAAAAATTCGGCAAATTTAAACGCAGTTCTCCACAAATCGTCCATGGACGGTGCAAATCCTCTTGCCTGCAGTTTTTGTATGTGTTTAACTAGTTTTTTCTCATTATCTCTGCCGAACAAAGACGAAGGGCCCATTGGAACTTTTTGTGAATTATTATGTTGAGCTTTTCTTCTTCTTAAAGTTCGAGAGGGAATGGCAAATGCTCTGGACGCTTCATTGATCCCCATGTGCCCGTTATTAACTGCCTCTAAGGCTTGTTCCAATTGTTGACTGATCCATTTGCCCCTGTCAGGGCATTACCGTTTATATTTGGTGGGCATATCTAAAAAAATACAATATACTTTTGATTTTTTCTGGGGCGTCTCTACCGGAACTGACTGGGGCATCTGTACCATTCTGGTGGGAGAGATGCCCCACGTCATTATTAGCTCAAATATTACAATAACATGTAATTTGTAGGTTAAGTATAGTCAACACATATCACTAGTCAAATATAATAAGACAAACTTAAGTAAAAACGTTTCTCACCGTATGAAAACTGTCCCAGCTTAAACTGCTGCTGTAACTCGGCACCTTCACAAAACAATTTCGTATTTTCACAAAACCGTTATTGAAATTTCGTCGCCAATTTCACATGCAGGCGTTCAACACTCAATACAAGACCCCAACCAACTGATCGCTAGCGACATCTAACAACAAAAAACTAAACTAGAGTACTTGGCCATCTCTCCCGACGGGGCATCTCTCCCGGACTTACCCTATGGCCCATGCTTGCGCGTTGGTGACGTCAGGAGGATTCATGTGGTTGAAAACTCGTGCCTTCGCTTTATTTATGGCATTCGGAGACGACATAGAATTTCCCACAAACTTAATGAGACTCTGTGGTTGGATATGAGCAGGTGTAGATTTCTACATTTCGTGTGTTTTGTTCATCAAATAATTAATAATAGCATGCCTCCTTACCTTGCACGTAGAATTAGGTATAGGACCGATGTGCACTCAATTAATGTCAGTAGGAGGGATTTGATTGACGTTCCGGCACACACTACTCAACAGTTTAAAAGATCATTCAGGTACTTGTGTGCGAAATATATAAACGAATTGCCCCTGTATATCAGAGCTTTTTCGTTGTGTGCATTTAGGTCGACTGTGAGGAGGCGCTTGCTAGATGAGTAGACCTTGTTATACTGTTAAATTCTTTTTCTTTTTTAAATAGTATTACTTTCTTCTTTTATTACTATATTATTTTGTATTCTTTACACTATCCAATGGGAACATCAGGCAGAACAGGGAGCTTCGGCAGAACTGATGGTGTTTCCCTTTGGCTCAGTTTTATAATATTATTGTTACTATCATTAATATGTGTTTTGTAAATTACTGTCCAATAAACTAATATTATTATAAAAATGAGAAACAACACAGGCCCCAGATTAGATCCCTGGGGAACGCCTGATGTAGAAGAAAATGAGGGCCATCGAATCTAGCGATATTCGACAATCTGCTTCCTATTGAACAGGTAAGACGTGTAGAGAATCGTTTCAGCGCCGGAGACATCCAAATTTGGTCGAAAGCCTTCTGAAAGTCAGTGTAGATTACACCAACTTGATCTCGTTTATCCAAGACCCCCGCAGCATATTGAGTAAAACAACACAGATTGGTTACTGTCGAACGTTTAGACATAAATCCACGTTGAGATGCAGATAAGTAGCTTCTGACGTGATAGTAAACACGGTCACAAATAATGGTCTAAAATATTTTAGCTAAGTTGAACATAATTGAAATCGGTCTGTAGTTTGTCACATCAGACCGGTTACCCTGCTTCAACACGGGACAAACTCGTGATGTCTTCCATACTAGAGATGAGAGCAGATATTGGTGACAGTGATTTTTCACAGTGATTTCCTAATCACTGCTTTCACCGTTTGCGAATTCGTGGAATCACAGTGATTATTTTCGTATTTATTATGATGGAAAGGGTTCTTTTCAATAGGGGCAAATAAATATCTTTTTCGGGTAAAGAAATATTTCTGTCTGCGATTCTAAGATTTACTTAACTTTAAATAATATATCAATTTGACATAAATATGTTTCACACTAGCTGTAACGTAGCAAGTCGAAGTCGATTACGTTCTAACAAAGTTAGTAAACTTTTTTCATATATATATATATATATAATCTAATAATCTAATAATCCCCTCTACCATATTAATGGTGTGGGGCGTTTATCCTCTTCTAACTTTTTATGAATCTTTTCCATTCATTTCTATTCCTCGCCATGCTCTTCGCCTCTGTCCAAGTTTTGCCCTTCCTCCTCAAAATCTCTGCTATGACATCATTCCATGTCGTCCTTGGCCTTCCTCTTCTTTTATTTTTCATTATTCTTGCTTCCCATATCCTTCTTGTCTGTCTCGTTTTTTCCATTCTATATAGATGTCCCCACCATCCCAACTGTCTTTGCTCAATATGTTCCAACACTGACTGTATATTTAGATCTTTTCTTATTTCCGAATTTCTTATTCTTTCCATCTTTGTAACTCCTCTGACTCTTCTTAAATATTTCATTTCTACTGCTTGTATTTTACTTTTTTGTCTTGTATTTAATATCCAGGATTCGCATCCATATACTAATATCGGTCGGTATATTGCCTAATATACTTTTAATTTTGTTTCGCGGGATATCTCTTTTTTGTTAATGAACTTATTCCTCATACTATAATACAGCTTTGTTGCTTTTTCTATTCGTTGGTTAATCTCGGCGTCCTGGGTCCCTTTTCCATCAATTCTCACTCCCAAGTACTGGAACGTTCTCACTTCTTCTATTTCAATTCCTTCTATTTCGATTTTCATATCTATATCTTCATCTCCCACTACCATTACTTTGGTTTTATTCTTCTTCATCATCATTCCACTGTTATTTAGTGTCGTATTCCATATTATTAAATTCCGTTGTAGATCTTCCGCACTGTCAGCTGTAATTACTATGTCGTCTGCGAATGCTCCCTGTGAAACTTCGACTAGCTTTAAGTTAATGTGTCCAACTCTGATCTTTTTACTTTCTTTTGTACACCTTTTGATAATGTCGTCCATATAAACTATAAACAGCATTGGGCTCAGGCTTCCTCCCTGTCGGAGTCCCTCCTTTGTTCTGAAGGTTTCTGATTCTAAATTATTAGCTATTACAGCCTTGGTGTTATTATCATATATTTTCTGTATTAATCGTCTTATTTTTCCATTGACCCCTCTCTGTTTTAATATATTCCACAGTCTTTCTCTTGGTACCTCATCGAAAACTTTTTTCATAATAATTATATAATAATCATTAATAATGTAGCTCAATAAATTAATAATTAAAAAGTGCCCAAGCAAACTTTATATTTAATAAATATATATTAGAAGAGAAACTGAAATGTAATTAATTATTGCATATAGGTACTTTAAACTGAACAAATAATAAATAAAATATACTTTTTACTTATTTTCTGTTTTGTAAGCTATATTTAATTTATTATCCATACACATTTTGTATAAATATTTATGTATACATACATACATGATCATCTATATAACTATAAACAATTCATCATGTTACTATATATTATTAATTTAAATCTTTTTGCACATTCGTGTGTTTTATATACATACTTATAAAACAAATTAAAAGCAAATACCTACTGATATACGTAATATGAGCGTATATTAATATTTTATAACCTCGGTAGTTTATCAACAAATCAATAATTGTCATTATATAACGCGAATTTCTGTTAAGATATTCATTTTTACTACGCATATAGTTAAACAGCTCAAAGAGCTGTTTAAAATCGAACGGCGAAACTCAGCTCAGACAACGGTAATTAGAAGAGCTGTTTCAAATAAAGCGAACGGCGAAAGCAAGAACCGTTTATTTTCACAGTTTGTTTTCACCCTACATTTTCACCGCTCACGGTAAACAGCTTGGAGGAACCCTTTACCATGCGCGGTGAAAATAAACGGTGAAAACAAACAGTGAAAACAAACGGTGAAAAGAAACGGCTCCTGCTTTCGCTGTGATTAAAAGAGCTGTTTAAAATCACCGCGATTTTGAAATCACCGTTTGCTTTAGAACGGTGAATAAAAAATCACCGTTAAGACCAACTCTATTCCATACGTCAGGAAAATCAGAATTCTTCAGGATAAGGCTGAATATGTAATGTAATTTTCTAATAACGAAGCTTGGAATATTGTCAACACCATTTTAGTCTAGATTTTTTGTTGTTGACAACAGTGTAGTGTTTCTTATAATAAACAATTGATCAGCAGACTTTCTTCAGACTCATTTCTTCCATATTTGAGATAGATGTGGCACTGTAGTCTTAAGGTCAGAACAGTATCTCTTTATACGCATTTGGACGGTCAATGTGCATTAAATGCTTGTTAAATAAAATTTTTACTTAAAATATTCCCACACGGGAGTCAATTTTATTATGATATGGCACTGTAGTCTTAAAGTCAGAGCAGTATCTCTTTATAAGCATTTGGACGATCAATGTGCATTAAATGCTTGTTAAATAACATTTTTACTTAATATATTCCCACACGGAAGTCAATTTTATTATGATGTGGCACTGTAGTCTTAAAGTCAGGACATTATCTCTGTATAAGCACTTGGACGGTCAATGTGCATTAAATGTTAGTTAAATAAAATTTTTACTTAAAATATTCCCACACGGGAGTCAATTTTATTATGATGTGGCCCTGTAGTGGCACACACCACACGGGAGTCAATTTTATTATGATGTGGCACTCTAGTCTTAAAGTCAGAACAGTATCTCTTTATAAGCACTTGGATGGTCAATGTGCATTAAATGCTTGTTAAATAAAACTTTTACTTAAAATATTCCCCACGGGAGTCAATTTTATTCTATAACTAAATGCCGTACACTGATATCCAGTACCAAACCTAATTTATTTATTTAACGGCATTTCACACATTGATTTCGCTACCTTTGGTATTTGTCTATATCTTCTTTTCTGGAAATAGACCCCTAAAAATAATAAATGATCAATCTGGGTCCCCTGATGTTCCTGATCTTTATTAATGATCTAATACCTGGCGTTAATTTAATGATGGTACTTTTTGCCGATGATCAAAAGATATTTCACTGTATTCAAAATAATGACGATTGTGTTTTTTTACATACTGGACAATATTATCGGCTAGTGTTAACGTAATGATTTGGATTTAAATTTCTCGAAAACTAAAGTCGTTACAAATTTTTATCCGTACTGTTTTGGTTAAAGATTTTAAGATTCGATTTGATGTGAGGTTACGTTTGTTGAACATATCTTCAATATCATAACAATACAATACTGAGATGACATATTTTTACAATGTGTTGCAATTATAACAAATATCTAGCATACGAGGTATAGCAATTTAATTTCCGGATTGACGCTGCATTAGTTGTAGGACCTGAAATAGAATGAGATATAAAACAGCATGTTCACAGTCTTACCATTACATGCCGGTCAAGCAAAAATATAAGCATGGCCAACTGGATCTAGCTTTCGCTGCGCAATGTTAAGGCCGTAACATAACTTCGATTAACATTGTTGAAATCATTGAAACTGATTACGCTAACCTCACAATATCGTCCGTTATATAACGCCATCTAGTGGTAGAATACTAAACTCCAAAAGGATGATTTCTCAATTATTCACAATAAAATAACAGATGGATGCCCATCGATAATTGATTAATATACATCAAATAAATTCTTCCTAATATATTTTATAATATTACCACAGTATATAGCTATGTAATAGAAACAGTAGTTTCTCTCGATGGAAATAATTGTCCTCCTACCGACGACCTTGAACCGACGCGTGCGTGAAAATTTCTGAATGCGCAGTAGTCAGCTATCAGCTGTTGAGTTGGCGGGATTATTTGATGCGATTGCTGGGCATGCGATTTGTGAATGGCCGTTAATATAAGTTATGCTGTACACCAATTATACAAAATGTTTGACAAACAATTTATTATGAACACTAATTTTACAAATTAATGGGTAGTTGTATACATATTAAACAAGGCATTTGTAAAACTAAATTATACATTCTTTTGGCATTTATAATTAACGTCAAATAAATTTATTAACACATTATTAATTTAGAATTTGTGTTTAAAATGTGTGTCAAAAATTTTTGTTCGATTATTGTGCATTTCCTTGAAACATTTCCATATAATTTAACGGATGCTGACGTACTTCCAACATTTTTGACAAACAAATTGTTTTTTATAATTAGTGTGCACGCAGCATAACGTTTTATCAATAATTGTTGTGTTTCGTTTCGGGAATACTTGGAACAAAAATGCCCCATTATTGTTGTGCACCTCAGTGCAAGAATAGTTCGAACAATTCTAAATTAAGCTTTTTCAAGTTTCCGAAAGAACCAATGCGATAAGATCCCCAGGCGCATTAAAATGTCCTCAACTGTTAAAATGTGCATATTGTGTATTGTAGTTGTGAATAATTACTCAAACTTCATGACAAATTCACCACCACCAACGCAAAATTTAATTTTCGAAGATTGATTACCGACAATGGGAAAATATGATTGAACAAAATGCCTTCACTTATTTTATAGGTTATTTGGGACACAAATGTTTTGAAAAGCATAGTTTTCCAACAATTATACGTTTAAAACACAAGAAATGAATTCAAATTTTACACTTATTTTAAGGCATGTCCTAACTTTGTGAAACAGCTTTACTAATTTGGCAACGCCCGACCATAATTTCAGTATACCTATATATAAATACCGCATTAGGAAAAAGCCTTCTGTGAATTTTTTTCTTCATTTTCCTTCGAACCAAATGTTAGCTTTAAATTAAAACAGAAGTTGGAGGAGATATCATATAAACATCCCTGCGAAAATTTTCCTACTGAATTTTTGATAAAGCTATTTATTCGTGTAAGAATTTTTTATACTTTGAAATTTTGCAATAGAAATTTCAAAGTTAATGGCAATTCAAATAAAATAACAATTTTACAACACCATTGATGAATTGTGTCAAGAAATTTAAGTAATCTTTAGGTTAGAGGAGCCTTTTTTTGTGTTGTACGTATAATGTATTACATTTTAAATGCGTGTGTAATATGTACTTAATAAAAAGCAGTGTTTTATCATCGTTTTTTGTATTATTGATATAGCTTTTACATAATTTTAAAAATAGATTAACGTAATTATCTCATAAACGATTTGGTTCTGCGTCACTGGCTTATTCCTGAATAGAAAAATTTACTACGCCTCTGGTTGTGCGTGCGTGAATGCGCAGTACTATTTTGGGACACAAACATCAAAGGTGCCGACGGCGAGAGAAACTACTGTGTCTATACAGCTCTATACTGTGATATTACAAATCTCGAGGAATATTCTCCATCATTATAATAGAGCCCCGTAACACATAAAACCCATACCTATTTTATTTATATTTCCATATGTGGTGATAAGTAAAAGCTAATTAATGAATATAATTATTATTAGAATAAACTTTAAAATAACTTTTTAAACATTAACTATAATATAATTATGGGGGAACTGCCGACTACCGAAATCAAGAGGTCAGAAATTCAAGTTTTTCTCCGTTATTTTTGCAGCGATTTTATTTAAACAAAAACCAACAATATTTTAAGGTTTTTCTGAGGTACCTGAAGAATTAAATTTTACAAAACTTATTAAAATATTTGTAGATGGAGTCTAGAAAGTGACTCAAGTTTACCATATGTTTTCTATATTATTTTTCCACAAAGGGAAAAAAAACGTCCTTTAGGTACCTTCAATAAATCTTACTGTAAACGTACAGCCTTAATTCAACTTAATTTACAAAATAGTTATTGAGAAAAACTTGAATTACAAAACTTAAGTTTTGCCGTATTTCTGAATACACACAGCCTAAATTTTCAGTGTTCCTCTCATAATGAGTCAATCATAAGATATACTTAACTTAAAACACACGAATATATTACTTTCTTTTGTATTTGTTCCACAAAACAGAAAATTACAAGTCTCGTCAAGAATCTTACTGACGGCAGCAGTTCGCCCTTAAAATAATAAAATAGAACGATACATCACAATACTTATTATGCTACGGATAAGAAAATAACAAAACAGCTAAATCCTTAGTAAAAAATGAGGTGTGGCCACCACACGACTTTCTTATACGTATAAGTGTTTCAAAGTATACTATTTTAAGAATATTTTTATACAAAAATTATTCAAAATCCTATTTTAAGTACTTCTATTCTCTTAATAAATCACTATAGAATGCATACTTTGCAAGATATTCGATAAAAAGCGCTACTCGCTAAGAGTAAAAAATTACTTCCGGTCCTAATTTTGACATTTCATGTTGTAACCCCTTTTTTGATTCTTCAAAGTAGGGCACACAAGCCTGAGACTCACAGGGTCGGGTCTCCAAAGGTGGTTGCCGAGTGACGCACTGGTTCCGACAAATGATTTTGAGATAATAAAAAAATATGGGCGCCTGTTGCTTTTTTTAAAAAAAGAAGCAACAAACTTATTAACAGAAGATAAGGAATCAGTACCTCACACAGGAAAAAAATAAGATTCTATACAATTCTATTTACAATCTGTGCCATTGTGAATACATTTCATAAATTTAGATGCAAGTTTATTTGGAATTATGATAGATAAAGCAGCAATGATTTATGATAACAATATCTATATAAATTGCAAAGAATTACTGACCAAAATAAAAATGAGGAATCTCCTACTTTATATCTCACGTCCAGTTCCCTGGGCCTCTGTCCTTATTGTTAGTAATCCGATTTCCTGTTCCCTGAGCCACGATGTTTATTTCTGGTGATATCACCTAAAACAAAAGCTGTGCGAAAGGGATCTTCGATAGCTCAAGCCCTCCGCACGTTAGTTCCAAAAAGGAAAGGAAAAAAAAACAACCACAGCCCAGACTTGAACTTGATTAACTATGTGCAACAAAGAGAAAAAAATACATATAAGTATGTTAAATTTAATTAAATGACCAAAAATAATTACTGTATATTTTACATTAATGATATTTGAAAGCTGTATCATATTAAAATTTTAAAAATGAGGCAAGCTGTGGCCGATGATGACAGATTCAGTTCGCCACGTGCAGACAAATTTTAAAACATTAAATAAATTTTTGTACTCACCGCCTGTAAAGTGACATTTGGCGCATGTGTAGCTCGACTGGGAAATACGTTTTCCCGGTTGAGGTGATTGTAAAAATTGAAAAAAACACTGGCACTTTGGGACATTTAAAAAAAAATCTAACTTGGTAGAAATAAAATTTAGTCTATAAAATACTACTTCCCTCCACTATTCTTCACTAAAAGTTGGGGAAATAGGAGTAATAATTAAAAATTCTTCCAAAAAAATTGTGGCGCCATCTCTTTGACGACATTTTAAGCGACATCTTAAGCAAGATTCAAGCGCCATCTATTTGAACCACATCGACATTCATATCGGCAGTTCGGAATTCTTTGTATTTAAACCAAAAAACGCAATAAATATACTATAAATTTATAAATATAAGAATAAATACCTCATGTTTGCCATGTGTAAGAATATAATAACTTAATTTTAGGGAAAGGTGAGTAATAGTTACGTACATGAAATGCTTAAATTAATTAGGTAATCTATCTTAGGTTAGGTATGATACCAATGACATTAATCAATAATATTTTCTTAATTTAATGTTCGTACAAAAAATATTGTACAAACTACTTGCGTGAAGACATCTTCCACGCATTCGCGCAATTAAAAGCACTCGCTTCCTGCGGTCGCTCGTGCTTATAATATCCGCTCATGCGGGAAAATAGTCTTCCCGCACTTGGTTCGTAAATAACTATAACAAGTTCATACAAATTAATGAAAACAAGAATAATAGGAGAAATATGAGAGTAATTTAAACTTTAAAATTCTGCAATGTGAGGGATGAGGTAATTAAACATCAAAAAAAATTCAATTAAGCGCACGTGCGTCGGTTGTTTAAAATTTTAGATAGTTTGAGATAAAATATACACATCAAATTGTAGAAATAAGAGGAAAATAAATTTACTTAATACGAACCTTGCATACACCAGCATTTTATTAGTATTCTTTATTATACCGCTTAATCTTTTATTCTAACATTAGAATTCTTACCAAAAATCGCTAGTTTGCAGGGAGAAAACTTCTTCGCTCGCGGTCACACAGAGAAGAGAGCCTTCTTGAGAAATCGATATTCCTCCCTGTTTTAACGCGCAGGCTCTTCTTTAAGTTGCTTAAGTCAAGCGCAGTTAATATTTATAACCATTTAAAAATGCGGATATATAGCTGGAACGATAAAATTTGACCAAAGAATATACATAATATATGTAATAATTTATGTAACGGGATTTGGCAATAAGAATAGAAGATCTTGGATATTTTTCTATCAAGTAGTTGCCGGTCTGGTTTGTTTAGTCTGTGATTTGTACTTACTATTTTTTTTTTGTTTTCATTTTGACTTTACCTTGCTTTATATTTAATGCTTTTAGTATCACCGAGTTACTACCTTGCTCCACGATTACCTTATATTATAGTACATAATTTGGTCTATAACTGGAACGTTTTCTTTTTTGCTGCGCATTAAAATATTATCATTTTATTAAGTGTTTTTTTTGCATACCGTAATACAGTAACTGTTTAACATATCTGTGATTATTACATCTCCGATAGTTAAAAAAATTACTCTAGATGGCGTATTATGTGGCCTATATAAATCCACCAGACCCATACCAACTATAGTACAATGTGCCGAAATGAATTCTGTGTAAACGTTCAGCAAGAATATATTAGGTAAAGGCTGTTCAAGAGCAGACATATCTCATACCAACTGTACTTTTTTCTATGATCGGAATGACTTCAATTTTCCAATTGATTAAATAGAGTCGTCACATTGAAACCAACCTTTTCACGACCTCCACTGCCGTTTTCTAGGTCGTATCGCCTTCCCTCTTTCATCTAGGTCAATCCCTTACATCATCCCATCAACTTAATGAAAGCCATTTACATTATCTGAGTAATATCCGAGAACCGTTCGGGCGATTGTACATATATCAATAAAACGAAAAAATTCTGACTGATCGGTGCCGAGAGATGCTGCTGTGAGAAAACGGAAAGAGTAACGGCAAAAAGTAGGGAAGTTGTATATGTTTAATCACACGAAATTAATGAAAATGACGGAACATTCGGTCGTACGAAATCGATAGGAAAAGTTTAAAATGATAAATAGAGCATATTAAACTAAGCGATTTTGATTAAATATAATGTACGAGGGATGTTCAATTAAAGTTCATCTTTGATCAGGTTAGCCTTGGGAACAATTGTAATCACTTAAGACGTTTTGTAACGATCGCAGTGTTTGTAACTGTCACAACAATCAGTTCCTTTCGCTCACATTTGATAGCGAGTTTAAGTATTGTGACTTTGAAATGGAAACGCTCTGAATAATCCGCCCAAGGCTGATCAGCGTGCGGTTATTTAATTTATGTGTATTAAAAATTTGGAACCACTACAAATTCATACGCGAATGCAATCAATATATGGAAGTGAAGCACAAGTATTTTACATCTGCTTATTTGTCTAATATACCGCATGTGTAAAATCATATTGGGGATAGGATATATGTATACTAGGCACACCGGCAACAACGCCCAATCGTGGCCGTAGTCATGGTACAAGGAAACAAGGTATGCTTCTGCGCATCTCTGGGTGACGCGCGTTTATCGAAAAAAATGTCACTTGACAACTCTGACAGAAGTCACTGACTGAACTCACTGACAGAAGTAACTGACAGAAAGCATTTTCCAAGACTCCCTGGATTTGCAATGTCTTTTGCATATATGAAATTTCAAAATTCGGACCGCAAGAAACACTTTTACTCCTATCGAATATCTTGCACAGTATACATTCTATAGGGTTTATTAAGAGAATAGAAGTAAGCTCAGTTGGGGTAAGTGGCTAGTTTTTTAATAGTGGCACTTCAATCGATAATATTTCAAAATCAGATGCCTAAAAAATTCCAAAGAAAATTTGGCATACTGCTTGCTATATTCTCTTAGAGCATATAAGTGTTTTCCCAAATCGGATGTAATTTTTGTTTTTTGGCCATATTTTTTTAAAAACATGTCGCTATATTACACTTGCCCCGTACTATGGGGTAAATGTAATAATACTCTCTACGCTTGCATATGTCAAACATATAATGTGGCAGAACACATTTTTTTAATTAGGATAGAATTTTCTCCATACTTTAAAGAAATAAAATGTTTTATTTTAAACATACTTGACCAATCTTCTCCTGGAGTACCACGGCTTGTCTATAGTCGGGTCGTTTTCGCAACCGACACGGCAAAAATACGAACTAAAGACGCTGATTCAATACCACTACAAATTCCAATCAACCGGAACAATTTTAGAACAATAAAATTCAACCAACTAATTAATATTTTAGGGTAAATAGCTAAGACTAGCAAAATACTATTACATGAAAGTCAGAAACTAATTATTATAGATAAAATTATTAAATGTTACTATTCTATATCTATATTTTATTAATAAATGGCAATTCTGTTTAATAGGCTAGCATTATTGTCAGATTTTTATTTTCACGGAGCGGATGACACTTGACAAGCGTAGCGTATGACAAGCAGGTGACTAGTATTTAGTATAGCGTTTTTGTGATGGTAACCAGATAGCGATGCGAGTGTGTGGTTAAGTTGAACGTGAACTGACTGGAAGATTATTTGCAAATGATTTGCAAAGAGGAAGAGTATGTATAAGAAACTGATCGAAGAACTTTTATTTCACATAATTAAATGAACTTGCTATTAAGTGTTTGAAATTTTACCGGCACATAAATATTTTGGAGTTTGGATTTTATAACCTACGATTATCTGACATAAAAGAATACAAGCTAAATATTGTCAGAACGTGTTTTCCAATTTATTTATAAGAGGCATTAAAAGCGCTGACTATTATTATTCTGAAGGAAATCTTTTCTTAAACAACCTCATTAAAAACTAATCAGCACAAAATCCTATTCAGAAATAATTCAAATATATTGATCTAAACCAAATTATATAAGAGAAGGTAAGTATTATTCAACAGAAATGTTTGGTTTTACTTGTAATTGTTTTATGTTATTTAGCATAATCACGTAACTGATAAAACGAATGTAGCTTATAAAGGATTGGAGACGGATTAAATTCAGTATCTATATCAAAAGTCAAAGGCAGATTTTCGAACCTGTTAACATATTTGTTCATAATGCTTCGACAGAAGATTACGATAGTTAAAATAATTTGTACTTACATTGACCAGTTGAAGAAAGAACTCTGTCTAATCGAAGAAGTAGGTGACTCTATCTAAAATAACAATTGTTTAAAGATCACATATGTAATTCTGTTTAGAAAATTTTCAAATTTAAGAAGGTATAACCATGTTGACTGTAATAGAGGAATGGTGGATGATTGATTTCGACACCTGTCTTTCAAACATAGATGGAAAGCATAGCGAAACACTAAGTAAAAGTTAGGTTTGACAAATTGTATGAGACATATGTTCCTCTTAGGAACTATAACTTATTAGAAAATTAACTGTTGTGGAATAAAATGCCGATTCTAAAATTAAATAACTAAATTTAGTGTTTCTCAAAAAAATTGATCCAGAATAAAATAATAATCGAGTTTATTAATGTGACAACAAGATAAGCATTTGCATAGGGGAATGCAGTTAAAGCATATTTCTGTTATATTATTATTATAGTTGTTAAGAACTTAACATCTTTTATTTTATTTTATATAATTATTTCTTGCGTTATATATGAATGTTTTTCTCTATTTTCTATGTATTATTATATTTTTGTAATGTATGTTTTATTTTTCAACTTTTAAAATATTGTCACTTAATGTATTTTTTACATACAAATATTAAGCATACTGATGCGGAGCCGGCTTCGGGCGTATACAGTCTCACCAGCCGAATTTATTATCTGCCGGCAGGGTTACACGACTGCACACCGAAGGCGAAGCAAGGCCTCCTATGTATGCGTACGGACGGCAGTGTCTGGCATGTGCGCATATGTAGGGACCATTAGCTCCACGAGCGATGCACATTATATATGCTGTAATCTTATGTTCGATGCAAGAGCGGCCCCGAAATTCTCGGCGCACACCGAAATAAATAAATGTGTATTTGAACTGATATTTGAGTTTTATTTTACGGTACTTTCAAACTAGGAAGTTTCCTTAACAATAGTTTTTCTAAAATAACCTTTGTATATTTTCTGTAGGATTTTAATTTTGTAATTATTTATTGTTATTAATGTAATTAAGATTATATAATTTCAAAAATATGTGATAGTATTGTAATATTAATGTAGTACATTATAAATTGGGATAGTAAAAATACTTGTTCATTATTGTATTATAATTTAAAGTTGCTCGGTAAGTTAAATTATGAGCAGTAGCAAAGATTCAGCTTAAGAATATTAAACATTTGAAATGCTTTAAGATATGTTTGAATTGTTTAATTCTGCATTAAATGTAATCTTTAACAACAACAAATTTATACTAGTTTAAAGCTTAAGCAAAAAATAATAATGTGTTTAGCTTAATCAAAAATGTTTTATTAGCATGCAAAAATTATGTTGTAATCAATGATATACCTACGAGAAATGTTTCAAACAAGTTGCTTTTAGTACACCAGCGATAATGGTAATAATCATAGTGAACAGTAAGAATCTGGCACACAAATGTTTTTATAATTAGTGTAATACTTTTCTGAAATTCTTGCTGTTGCATGTAAAAATACTTTAATGTTGATGCATTTAATGGAAAAGCAATAATAGCACTATTGGTAAAGATACTGCTGTACAACTGTCTTTGCTAGTAAATATCTTTATTGTCTGTAGTAAAACTAACTCGAACATAATTATTAAATACATTCCTAAATGTATTAAATGAATTTTAAATGTTCAATTTTCTCTGAAAATCTAATTTTTTTTATACTTATATCTAATTATACCTTGTCTCAGAATAAGAAGGAGTGATTCAAATATCGCGCCAAAATGGCGTATATTTTTAAGGTATTTCATTGGTTCTTGCGTAGGCAAGTTTAACATGGGAAAATAAGTTTGACAAAACGTCATTTTATGTTTATAGTCAAGCCATAACCTAGTCTCTTACATTTTTACTTCGGTTTATTATAGTTTATTGTGTTATTAAATAAAATCCGTACTTTTATGTACAACACGAGCGTGAGTTGATCAGACGGCTTAAGACCTAAGGAACAAGTGATCAGGCATTTAAAACTTTGAATTTGATGAATCCGTCAAAAATACTATACGACAGTGCAAAAATCAAACGTCCAACAATTAATATCATTGCAAAAATAACTATAGATGAGTTCATACCATAAATGAACTGAACAACTCACATATATTCTGGAATTGATGCATTAATTTCAAGTAAGTGTTAATTAAATACTAATTATATTACCACATGTTCATATACATGTTATATTTCAGATATGTCAAACGTAAAGAAACCTGTACTAATAGAAAAAGGTGAAAATATCTGGTGGAGAATATTTGGGAAAAAGTTTGGATTGCCGCAAGTATAATGAGTGCACGACAAGCTTTGTTGAAAACCTGTAGGATAAAAAGCCATACCGATAAAGATAGGCAATTAAGAATACTTCATATACGTTCTGAATTGATACATAAGGTGAAGTTACTTCAAAAAAATCCCCTTTCAGAATATCAGTTATTCGAGAACTTTTGACAGAAGCAATTACAAATGTTACAATAAGTATTTGGAAAAATTGTGCTGACCATGTAAATTTTTAATCTTGTGAACACTAAATTATTGTTAATTTCCAATATATAATAGAAATAAAAATGTGTTATACTTTATATATTTTCAAAATACATCAATTTTAATAGAGAAGAATAATTAGTAATGTGTATGTATATGTAATTATCTTTGCAGGTCGTGTAAACAACTTCAGCCGATGTAAATTCTTGAATTTATTACTGTTCTATGTAAGCTTCACATTTCCAAGAGTAGTTGCTTGAATTTACCTCCTGAAGGTTTGTAGCAGTAATACGAATGATCTATCTGTACAAGTTCTTTATTGATATTTACAATAGAAACTAATAAGCATAAACTTTTTCTGCAAGTTCTTAAGGACGTTTTGATAAAAGGTAAAAGGTTTGATTCATTCTTGCTCGCTGATACAAATATTTAATAATAAATAGACTTGATTCACAATTTTCACGTTGATATAGCACATTCACTAAAATGTGCAGTAATTATATATTTATAATGGCAATCCTTCTCAAAACGCTCAGAACAAAGTCTACTCTTTTCATTTGTAAATTGGGCCTATAACTTTATCCATAGATTCTTCAAATAATTTTTTTTTGAAAAACTAGAATGAACAGATTTGAATGTTAAGAGATTTATATTCATCAAATTATAGATGTATGCACCTACTTGTGTTTATAACTTTACTCTCAGTTGTGTTTATAACTTTACTCTCCTCTTTCCAATTGCCGAGCACTCGTATTGCTGCTTTGACTGGTAGAATGAAAAGCGGCACATCCATCTATTTTAATGAAAGTAGTAAATGAAACACAAAACAGCTAAATCCTTAGTTAGTATTAATACAGTTCATCTAACCTCAATTGTCATGATGTCATATTAAATTGTCTACTAAATTTTAAGCTATGTGTTCCATGTTTTGGCGGGATATTTGAATCACTCCTTCTTATTCTGAGACAGGGTATAGTAAGTTTAAACAAATTTATAAAGAATTCATAAGTATTTAGAATTTAATTTCCAATATCTTTTGTATAAAAAAGATTTCAAAATTCGGACCGGAAGTAGCACTTTTACTCTTACCGAATAACGATTTTTTGCAAATATGTCGTAAATTATGCATTCTATATATATATTTATGAAGAGTACAAAAGTATTTAGAGTTGGACTTGGAATATTTTTTGTATCAATGAAATTTAAAAATTCGGACCGGAAGTAACACTTTCATACGTATAAGAAAGTCGTGTGGTGGCCACATCTCATTTTTTACACTAGAGCGGTGATATTGGAAATTTTAGTGGATTTTTTTTGCAAACCAAATGTTGCATATACAAGGTGTGTATAAATTGGCGGACCCACTACACGTGGCGACATTCTTGGTCAAATTTTGAGTTAAAAGTCCTAATCCTATTCTACTGTAGTAATTTCACAATAAAATGTGAAGTAATCAACATGTATTTTATTCTATTATTGTAGCCAACATAAAGCATCCGCGAAATTCGAAAAATGTTACATATAGTGTATTTATCAGAAACTCGAACGTTAATAGAAAAGAAAATTCTGACCGGAAGTAACACTTTTACTCTCAGGTTTATTCAGAAGAAAACGTATTTCAATTGAAACTTTTTTATACAAAAACTTCGAACGCATATACGTATACGAAGGACGTGTGGTGCCCATACCTCATTTTACTCTCTTATACGTAGTATAAGGAAGTATTGTGATGATGAAAACTTTCGACTTCGAGATTTTTGCAGGTGTCCACGTTTTGAAGTCCCCTGATACCAAAAAAGTGGTTTTTAAGAAATGTCTGTGTGCCTGTCTGTCTGTGACCACGATAGCGGTCAAACTGCTGTAGATATCTATTCCAAATTTTGTATTTAAGTGTATAATCTCCCTCTTGAGATCTGATTAGTTTTTCAGTAAAATCGGTATACCGGAAGTAGGTTTACTTCAGTGCGAAAATCGAATTTTGCAAATATTTCGTCAATTACTAAGTTTAAACAAATTTATAAAGAATTCAAATGTACTCAAAATTAAATTCGAGACAAATTGTTTTAAAAGGCTTTTCGAAATTCCAACCGGAAGTAGGCCTTTTACTCTTATCGAAAATCAGTTTTTTGCGAATATCTCGCAAGTCATGCTTTCCAGGCAGGTACATTACAAGTATAAAAGTATTTATATTATAATTCTAAATATCTTTTGTATAAAAGAAATTTCAAAATTCGAACCGGAAGTACCACTTTTACTCTTACCGAATAGCGATTTTTTGCAAATATGTCGTAAATTATGCATTATATATATATATTTGTTAAGAGTACAAAAGTATTTAGAGTTGGATTTTCAATATTTTTTGTATACATGAAATTTCAAAATTCGGACCGGAAGTAGCACTTTTACTCTTAGCGAGTACCACTTTTTTCGAATATCTTGCAAAGCATGCATTCTATAGCGATTTATTAAGAGAATGAAAGTACTTAGAATAGGATTTTGAATAAGTTTTGTATAAAGAAATTCTTAAAATTGTATAGTTTGAAACGCTCATACGTATAAGAAAGTCGTGTGGTGGCCACACCTCATTTTTAAAGTAGGTTTTTAAACAAGTAAGTGAAAGTAAATAATCTTGAAAATAAATCATTTGCAATATTTAATTGTTATAGTTATTGATGTTTACTGACCTTTTGAAAGAGCTGAGAAGTTGTAGTTAAACAATTGCTGAACTTGAAGAAGTCATTTGAGAAATCCTTTTGAATTTTTCAGTGACAAACAGGATGAGTGAAGTGGAAAATGTAAAAAACGCAGCCTCGTTTTCAAGCTCGACTGGTTCTAAAAGGCGAAGAAGACAAAAACCTTATGTTGCTGGTCACGAAATATATTCCCAACTCAGATAAATGTATTATTACTGAACACACAGAATAACTGGAAGACTCTGCAAGTTAATCTTTTATGCTATACAAATAACCTTGACCGAACCTAATTATTCGTATAATACGACTCTTAGTCGTTTATTTCAATATAAAATGAAATATGTAAATGCGTTTCACAATTTTTTGATTTGTTTATTATTTTATTTCCAAGTCTTGTTCCTCTGAAATATTTAGCTAATAATCAAAGACTAATTTGAATTATCGGTGCCGTGTGTGAAGGGTTTTGAAAGCCCATTATTATGTCTACATTGCCTGGACTATACAGTGTGGACGCGCGGGTTGGAATAAATTCATTAAAAATTTTTGGTTTTGTTTTATGGAAAAACGCTCGGGTTTTTCCGATGGTAAATTGATGTACAAAGGCTGGTCCAAAAATAAGTTAGGACCATCAATTTTTTTTTCAAATAGAATCATATGTTTTTTATTTAATTTGATAATTCTGCATCGAATTTAAGTATGTTTCATGTACCATGTCCTATACCCAAACTCAACAGTTATCGAGAAATTTACAATTGAACATATCAATAACTGCAATGAGACCGCATCCTACAAAATTTATTTCACTCTCTTGTCTGAAAAGGACCGATTTATTAAAAAGACAGAGAAACAAGTCAAATTCAATGTTCAAACTGTTGACCACTAACTTCCTGACAATAGGCAAGCCAAAGATCAATTTCTCGTAACACTGCCGTTAGCGTTTGCGGCTTAATTTGTTGTATTTCGGTTATAATTTCTCGATAATTGTTGAGTTTGGGTATAGGACATGGTACATGAAATATGCTTACAATTCGATGCAGAATTAATAAATTAAATAAAAAACATGTTTCCATTTGAAAAAAAAATTGATGGTCGTAACTTATTTTTGGACCAGCCTTTGTACATCAATTTACCATAAAGCAAAACCAAAAATTTTAAATGAATTTATTCCAACCCTCGCGTCCTCACTGTATATCTTATGCATTCGTACTTTTTGTGCCAATTCGAGTAATTCATTTTTAATACTTTTTCTGGAAATGTTGTATCTCAAATGTGACCAAAATGAAAAGAGATTTGATGCATTTTTTTATCTCACATCAACTCATGTTTCGAAACCCAAGAAAATGAACCACCATTAACAGTATTTCTTGCGATACCTTAAGGATGTTTTATATACATCAACTAATTTTGAAATGGGTAAGAAGTATGTTTTGAAAATTAAAGGAATCCGGTCCACTAGCATACCAGAAAAAGGAGTGTATGAGGTTCAAATGTAAAAATGTTTTCTTTTTAATACTATGAAATGGAAATAAGTTTTTAAATAAAAATAAAGCTTTACTAAAAAGGCATCTTTTATTTTACTACGAGTACTTAGTTTTATATGTATGTATGCACAAAATTTATTTATATGTAGATATTGATTTTGTATTTACTTTAATAGTTTTTATTCTTCACTTTCAATGTGTTAAGATAATATAGAAAGATGTACCATATTTATATTAGTACATCTACCATTTTATCTGCATACTTTAAAGTAAATAATATAAACTATTAAAGTAAATAAAAACTAGAATACAACATTTAAAACTCCCACTTGGCTACTTTAGTATCGCTTGTAGTTGGTTGACGGCGTTAAACATTGTCTAACCTTAGACCATTTAAACATATAGACACGCCTTAACTATCAAGCAGTGAAGCAAACATAATTCTACGCGGATGACGTCACGGGTGGGCACGATGCAATTACTTGGTACTACAAAAGTAAAGAAAACCCTTCATTTTAATTTATTAAAAACCCCAGTCTTCTTATTTGAAGAATATTTGTTTAAAAACATTATAATCTTGATATTTTAAGAATATTTGTAAAACAAAATATATAACCCAGAATTTCGTTTCTCGTACCCTAACGTACTTACCTCAAAGAACTATAAATTTTTGTAAAGACCAGTCAATTCCATTTACTTTTGGTTAATCAAAAGTAAAACTCAAAGAAATTTGTAGTATACATTTATTATTAAGAAAAAATGAGGTGTGGGCACCACACGACTTTCTTATACATATATGAATTTCAAATTATGCAAAGTTGTTCTAAATTAAGCTTTAAATACATTAATTCTCTTAAAAAAATACGCCTGTGAGTAAATGTGCCCCAATTTTGAAAATTCTTTTATACAAAAATTATTTAAAATCCTATTCTAAGTACTTTTAGTCTCTTAATCTCACAGAATGCATACTTTGTGAGATGTTTGCAAGAAAATGTTACTCGCTAAGAGTAAAGGTATTACTTCCGATCCGAATCTTAAAATTTTGTGTATACAAAAGATATTCCAAATTCAGCTTTAAATAATTTTATACTCTTGATAAACATATATAGAATGCATAATTTACAACATATTTGCAAATAATCGCTATGCGATAAAAGTGTTACTTCCGGTCCGAATTTTGAAAAATTTTTTATACAAAAAGTATTGGAGATTAAGTTCTAAATACTTTACACTTGTAACGTACCTGTCTAAAAAGCGTTGGTTTGCGAAATATTTGCAAAAAACTGATTTTCAATAAGAGTAAAAGACCTACTTCTGGTAGAAATTTCAAAAAACTTTTACAATAAAATTTTCCTCAAATTTAATTTTGAGTACGTATGAATTCTTAAAAATTTATTTAAACTTA
Source organism: Amphimallon solstitiale (assembly GCA_963170755.1). NCBI lineage: Eukaryota > Metazoa > Arthropoda > Insecta > Coleoptera > Scarabaeidae > Amphimallon > Amphimallon solstitiale. The sequence continues at coordinate 123,176,712 of OY720677.1, read as the reverse complement.
GTAGATGAAGAAATATTGGCAAAATTTAATTTTTTCGCTGAAGTAAACTACTACTTCCGGTCTACCCATTTTACTGAAAATCTAATCAGATCTCAAGAGTGAGATTTTATACACGTAAATACAAAATTTGGAATTCATATCTACAGCGGTTTGACCGTTATCGTGGTCACACACACACACACACAGAGAGAGAGCGACAGACATTTTTTGAAATCCATTTTTTTGGAATCAGGGGACCTCAAAACGTGGACATCTGCAAAAATCTGGAGGTCGAAAATTTTCGTCATCATAATACTTCCTTATACTACGTATAAGGAAGTAAAAGAAATGGATTTATTTAATACTTATAAAAATGATTTTGTATTTTCAATTATTGTCCAGATCCATTGCTTTTTCAATATTATATCTTGAGGAAATCTGTAACACATTAATTTTATCAAGTCGATGCTTATTTCGAACAAGTCAATGTTCAAATTTTATTTGCTACTGACTTTGCCGCTACTAGTGTTGTAAATTAATACGTTAATTATTAAGTAATAATTATCATGATAATTAACACATTTTTAATCATTTATATTAACAGTTAATTAAAAATAATTGATGATAATTATCACACTCGCAACACTAGACGCTACAAGTTTTATCTTTATTTAATAGCAGCATTATTATACTTACCGATGATATGATATATCTGTCCCACGTTTGTGTCGTTCGTTGCAGTTACTTGCACTACCGGATTGTACCATAATTAAAATTAGAACGATTTAATCAATATTAACACTGTATCTATAACGTTAAAACCTACGAGTAAAGAATAGAACAGGAGAGATAATAACGTGGTGGGGGAATAGGTATTTTTTAGACGGAAGTTACCACTTTAAGGGAGGTCAGTTATATCCTGTTATGTCAAAAATGACGTTTAAGTGTTTCTATAATGGTGAATTGTGTGGCTTGTGGTCGTTCTAAAACGGCAAGAACAAAGAATATCACTTTTTCTCTTCATCGGTATGTTATTTCATTGGCATTCAACATAGGCAATAATAATTTAAAAAAAGGTATTTTAAATAACTTGATATATATCTGACATGTCGGATTATGTGTTCAGTGGCGTAACATATATATCCAAGTCATTTAATATTTGTTATATTTTTGACGCAGATTTCCTTTAAACTACGTATATTAAAAAGAAGAAAAGAATTGAAAACAAAATACACACACGATATTTCTTTAATTATTATTAATTATTAATTATTATTTAAACCTATTTTAAATGATTATCGAGAACAGAGGAAGTATACATATGCCCCTATAGAAAATATTTATTCACGCCTATGCATTACGGCGGCCATATTGAGTTACCACTTTGGACAAATATTATTTTTAAGGAGACTCTCTCCTATTCTGTTCTTTACTCGTAGCTTGAAACGAACGTTCGCATACAACAACAGCAGACACTAGCCTACCCGTGACGTCACATGCCTGCGTAATGTTTGCTTCAGTTCGTATTCAAGGCGGGACGGAAAACGGCGTGTCTATATGTATAAATGGTCTAAGGTCTAAACCAAGGCCAACTGTATTTCGCTATCGCTGCGAGAAATAAGGCCGTCACATGACTAGATTTTAGTGATTCTAATAACCTCAAAATATCGGTCCTTAAGTGGCGCCATCTATACAAAGCATAATAAATTCCTTGATAATCGCTGAGCATTTTTAAAAATCACGTGTTAAGAATATGCAATATGATTGGATTATATCAAACCTACTCTTCTTGATATTTCACTGATTTGACATTTATTTTGTCTATTAGATATTCTTTTCTACTTAAGAGTGGTGTTTAGCAACAAATAGAAACTTATGCAATTTATATTACTCGCGGGACGGGTAGACGCAAGGGGGTGTGAGTAGGTAGAGGTTGACGATATTCGGTTCTGTCACAGCGCATCGGTTTTATTCACAGATTCTGTCGTAGATAAAGAAATACTAGAGACAGGAAACATAATGTATAAAGAATGAGTACTTACGGAACTGTTGATGTTTTATAATAAGCCAATTTTCGCTTGCCCATAACTGTTATATTATTATACACTCGAATATTATAGGTATATATGACATTTAAATGCCAGTGACAGTTTGTAATTAAACTGTCACTCGCATTTAAGTCTGCAATAGCCGACCGATTCCGATAGATTTTCGTCTTCGCTAGAACCGGTAGAGATACCGTAAAGTGGGGATAGACGACGCGGAAAATCTCGTGTAAAATGTGTGTGACAATGTTTACTGTTTAATGTTTTTTATCTTTAAAAATAATTACATACATTTGATTTTTTCTTTATATCGTACATCAAATGTGCTGCTGGCGCGTATAGGTCGCTTTTTTTCTTTTGTGTACCAGCCTTAGTTAGTAGATATTAATCAAATTCATGCATTTTTGTGGTTATTTCTAAAACACATAACTTTCTTAAGAAAAATAAATTAGTACAAAAACTGACCTTGACATTATAAACTTATGCCTTTTGCATCACTAACCCAAATTTGAGATTCTAAAATTACAAAATGAGTTTAAAAAACGCGAAACGGCGATGCCTTAATTTTCGATAGGTAAACGCCCCTCTTAAATTTTTCTAATGCTATACATATTCAGTCGTTTCATTTAATGTGTGCTACATATTTACTATATTTTGGAAGTTACGTCGAGTAAATACCAATAAGAAACTATATTTAGCTTTCTCACGGAAAAAAGGTGGTTATTCTGGGTCATTTTGTCCTTACCAAAATAGCCTGCGCTAAAAGGCACGTAATTCGCAAGGTACATCGGAAAATGAGAATTGATTATAAAAATAAGGAAAATTCTTGGTAAATAGCTATAATTTTTTACATTTGTAGGTTAAATTTATATCTTAATATTTGTAGATGTATAAAATTCTAATGGAAAAATTGCTGGGCTGAAGGGAAGCAGCTTTGCTAGACGTTATTTTGTCACTAATATTAACAGTAAGTATGAATATGTGAACTCTAATGTATTTGACAGGTGATTCAGTACCATTTTAAAAAGGATATAAGTGGATTTATTATGAATATTTCAACATTGCCAATTTTTGTTCTGTAGACTTGCTATAGTAATTTTTAAAATGCTGTAATTATCAACAATAGAGCACCTTGTTATCATCGTCAGGTTGAAAAGTGCCAACAAGAAACTGATAGTGATAGTGTTATAAAACAAATGTTGATCTGTCTTTAAATGTGTGTGGAGAAATACTACCAGGGTTGGTATAGGCATCTCCAATGAGTGCATTACTGTAACTAAACTAGCAAATTGTAATACTACCCAAATAGAAAAAAAGTACATCAAATATGTACCGAAATACACAAAAAGAAGTTTAGTAAATATTAACTTTTTTTGGAAACATTCTGTATTTCTTTTAATAAGTGTACATGGATGTATATCAGTTTATTGTAATATTTGAGTATACTATACAACAAAGTTACTTTGTCTTAACAAGTTCATTTAGTTGTGATGCTGCGTAGAAGAAATATTCACATGTTAGTTAAAGGAGGTGCAAATAATAATACTGGTGCCAGAGTGGCTGAATATTTTATGAGGCAGATATTGCGATGTGGAATAGTATAACTTCAAAGCCTTCCAATCGAGTTGAAAGCGCCGATTACGTTAGTACTGCAACATTTTTTAAAATCCAAGTCCTACACAAAATCCAAACACTTTACAACGTAATTGAACCATAAATAGTGTTTCATTTTGAATTGTTATCCTTGACACTACCTTACAACTTCATTTTCAGCAACACTTTTTTAAATTTACTTGGTTCTACTTCATTATTTTAAAATTATTATTATTAATTATTGTAAATTTAATGTTTAAAGTGTAATTTAAAAGTTTACTTCAATAAAAATTCAGAACTTATTTCTTTTGGGTACTACTAGATGGCGATACTTAACAATTAGTATTTTGAGGTTACCAGAATCAAATTCATCAATGTAAATCGAAGTTATGTGATGGCCTTATAACGCTCAACGATAGTGAGATAAAGCTGCCCTTGTCTAAACTTTTAACTATTAAGTTATACTATCTTCTAGTTAAGTTGATCTGTGAATAAGATCATGTCAATCAATTTCGATCGCATGTTATATACTTGCCGTCGATCTTATTGTCTTAATTGTTGGCGTAATAAACTATCGCAAAGTCGCTTGAAAAATTTCAATCTAATTATTAATGAACCTATATTAACCCTATACTTTAATATACGCCACTTTTCCAGAAAATTTAGCGGGTAAATCAAACTAAGCTAGTAATTTAGATTTATATTTAAGACGGGTGTTTACCAACAGATAGAAACTTATGGAACTTATATTACTCGCGGGACGGGTAGACGCAAGGGGCTGTCAGTAAGTGGAGCTACACGATATTCGGTTTCCATCACAGCGCTTCGGTTTTATTCATAGATTAAGGAATACTATAGATGGGGAAACATAATGTATAAAGAATGAGTACTTACGGAACTGTTGATGTTGATGTTTTATAATAAGCCAATTTTCGCTTGCCCATAACTATTATATTTTTATACACTCGAATATTATAGGTATATATGACATTTAAATGCGAGTGACAGTTTGTAATTAAACTGTCACTCGCATTTAAGTCGTCTTCGCTAGGACCGGTAGAGATACCGTAAAGTGGGGATAGACGACGCGAGAAACCTCGTGTGAAATGTGTGTAACAATGTTTACTGTTTAATGTTTTTTATCTTCAAAAATTACATATTTTCTTTTTATATCGTACATCAAATGTGCAGCTCTCGCGTAGAGGTCGTTTTTTTGTGTACCAGACTTAGTTAGTAGACATTAATCAAATTCATCCATTTTTGTGGTTATTTCTAAAACACATGACTTTTTTAAGAAAATAAATTAGTACAAAAGCTGACCTTGACATTATAAATGTATGCCTTTTGCATCACTAACCCAAATTTGAGATTCTAAAATTACAAAATAAGTTTAAAAAACGCGAAACGACGATGCCTTAGTTTTCGATAGGTAAACGCCCCTCTTAAGCGGCATATAATGAACTTGTTACACATTATTAAATAATAGATTGTATTGTTTTAATAGTAGATTGTAGTACATCTCATTGGCTAGACAAAACTTGAGTTAATTAATAACTATTAATATTGAATTGCACTAAACCCCTTAGTACAACATCTTTCTACTATAATGGAAGAGTGAGTCTGGAAAACTAAAGTTAAAATCACTTTTCGTCAGAGAACAATTCAGGTATCTTTAGACTAAAACATCGTAATTTGTCGATAGTAAAAGGTGTTTAAAAGCAATCCTAGGGCGAACAGATATGTTTGTTATCGCAAGAACTTCTAAAGTTTTACCAATAAATCCTCCAGAATACAGGAATTTTAAAGCGCTTTACAAGAGTTAATGATTAGGATAACTGCTTTAGAGGTACCATTATTAGTGACAGATATCTGTCGTTATTTAGAAGAAATAATGATGTTTTTCTTGCTCGCCCTCTTTGATTTTAACATTTCAAAAGTCTTATTGCATTTAATAGTTTTGTGTAAATATATAGGATGATATTATGAACGTAGTTTGTAATATCTAAATTTACTATTAATGTTGACAGTGACTATAAAATCGATTTATAGTTTGCATTGACAAAAACGTTTTTTATTGCGGATGCATAGCAAATCCAATACCATTTTTGTATTAATTATAATTAGCAGTTTCATTGAAGTGTCACTATCAACTAATTATCCACTACAGTAAATGTTTATGCCTGGGAAGGACTTCGTTTATAATTACTGTGACTTACATATATACCTTTATACGTAAAACGTATATGTATATATGCATGTGTTTGAGATACACACATACATTAAGTGCCATTGCCGATAATCAAACGCACAGACACCGGTGTTTCGACCTATCAGGTCTCATCAGTGTACGTGGAGATTCTCGACAATGGCTTCAAGACTTAAATCGCTGCTTATGTCATTTTTGCATGTTACATGCAGTGAGAGATCACAGCGACATCTAACACCCAAAAGATGGGTGTTAGATGTCGCTGTGATACTCTCACTGCATTTAACATGCAAAAATGACATAGGCACAGCGACATCTAATACCCAAAAGATGGGTGTTATATGTCGCTGTGATACTCTCACTGCATTTAACATGCAAAAATGACATAGGCAGCGATGTAAGTCTTGAAGCCATTGTCGAGAATATCCACGTACACTGATGAGACCTCATAGGTCGAAACACCGGTGTCTGTGCGTTCGATTATCGGCAATGGCACTTAATGTATGTGTGTATCTCAAACACATGCATATATACATATACGTTTTACGTATAAAGGTATATATGTAAGTCACAGTAATTATTTACTGCTTCATGTTAGTTTTAACATCCATGTGTTCACACTTTTCAACTTCGTTTATTATTTATATTTATTATGAAGTCCTAATTACACGATGGTTTTGTAAAGTACATACATTCTTTCAAAACAATATTTTCTTTTAGAGGAATATTAATAAAGAGTAACTGAATAAAATCATTAGGATTTTGGATTGGTCCTTGATAATTGCAAAGACCTGAGGTTTATTCTAAGTTTCTCAATTGAATCATTACTAAAACAACAATTCACTTTTTGATCAAATTGAATTTCCACATGCTCTTTATTATATTGACAGTTCTGTATTGTTTGGTGCTAAATGAACTTAAGTGAACATATCGCTAATGAAAGTAACATATACAGGAAATAGTTTGTGTGATGCTAAAACAGCTCAAGTGATTGACTTAGGTTGTTTCTATATTAGTGCTGGACGTATTTTCTGCACAGCAACTTTGCAAACTCCCATTCCAAACCCGTATACGACATACTTAGGATGGGGTGTGTTACCAGGAATGGAGTCAGTTAGAGAAATTACCTGCGCTGTTTACATACTACCACTGCCCACTTATTTCCATAATAAGTTACAAGAGGAATCAAGATGCAGAAATTACAGGCTTTTCGAGTGTTTTGCTAAGAAATTCTTTATTAACTCTAATCACTACTGAAGAAGAAGATTATATGAATGAAATATTGAGAATTTAACAAAGTTTTTAAGATCTTCACACACATCATACTTACAGATTATGTAGCTTTGTGAGTTAGCGGTGTACGGCGAAAAGACTTTTTTCAATTGTTCTTTCAGAAATAAAGTAAAGTAAAGTTTATTATTGCAAATCGGTACACAAAGAGATAAATATTACCAAAAATAGGAACGTGATAAATACAGAAATCATAATAATAATATCAACAAAATCCAGAAGAAAAAGTCCCTTATTACAAAAATTAAAAAAGATATAAGAAACCTATATACGTATTTTGGCAACTAAGTTGCCATCTTCAGTAGAAATCTGAAGAAAAACAGAAAAGAGTGTTAAACGCAGTGTTTTTGGCTAAGATATAACCTTAGAAGATATATCATGCTCCTCATCAACCCAAAAAATTTAAAAATGGTAGATGATCGCTGTTTTCCTTTTCTATTGTGAAATTAATTGTAGTGAATTTCGAGTTTAATTCAAATAGGAAGTTATTCAAATCACACAAGTTAGTATTCAAAATCGCGAAGATATCGTCAACGTATTTAATCCATATTTGAGGGAAATACTTAAGAGTTTCTTTTAAAATCGGTTTCAAAGTGACTCATGAATAAATTCGCTATAGATGGAGTCAAGCTATTGCCCATTACTATACGCTATCTCTGCTGCAAAAGTTGCTTTCAAACTGAAAACAGTTCTGGGACATGAAAAGAGTTGTCAAATTCAAGTATTCATCTATTTTTAGGCGTTCAATTTTTATTTCTAATCAACCAATCGTCTAAATATTTCAATGCTTCTGGAAGGGGCACTGAGGGAAACAACAAACTTACACCAAATGAAACTAAAAGAACTAAAAAAAAAAAAACTCGAAATTCACTACAATTAATTTCACAATAGAAAAGGAAAACAACGATCAACTACCATTTTTAGATGTTTTGGTATAAAGAATAATAATAGGATAAAACTAGATGTCTTCCTAAAAGACACCAACGTCAACAAGTTTATAACAGCGGATTCAAATTGCATTTTATTTCAGATTTTTAGCCACAATCTGCACCCATTATTGGAATAATATCGACAACAAATAATAATAATAACAATATACTCGGTACTACTAATACTACGTATAAGAAAGTAAAAATATATTATTATTATTTAAAATACGTGCTGCGTTCATGGTGCGGGTATTCTAAAGCGAGTGATAATTTTAAAATACTTAGAGTTTCTTTAAAAAAAATTTAAATTAAGACCTGATTCTTTTTAATGCGAAATGTCAGCAAGTACTTAATTGCCACTGTATATTACATAATCAACAGAAGACATTTAAAATTCAGGAAAAGAAACATACAATAAAATTGTCGCGATAACCTGTGTAAATGTTTGCACATTACCTATATTTACCTACAAACACTAGAGGAGGAACTTTATTGTATAGCTGCACGCGATATATCAAATCATGAAGTCTGTGTTTTATCACTTCATATATACCTTTTACATGTCTTGTTCCATGAATTGTTTTTCTAACCGCCAATCATACAGTCACAGCTGCTAGTTTACTATGATTTTATTAGCAGGTAACTTTTAAAATGAATGATAATGTTCCATTTTAAATATATTGCTTGCTTTAAAAGTAAAGAATTGTGAGGTTATGTTTGTTTAGCGCGTAAGCTCTGCGAGTCGAAAATAAGCACATACTACAGTTACACCGTAAAGAGAAATAACGCAAGAATAAGTTACAGACATCTTACGTGTTATATTATTAATTTATATGTATCTTTACTCGACCCTAGATTAATTACGAATAAACTAACCATAATAATAACATCTGGAAATCACCTATCCAGCACGTAGCTGAAAACAGAATGAGCCAGGATAACACACGTTTACTAAACAAATACTTTTGAAAATTATTTTGTTTTGCTTTATGTATTATTTTTTCGGGGCCCGATTCAAAAATTAAAATCCATTTTTTCCTATTATGTAAGGTTCTTTCACAAAACAATTGCTTGTTTTCAAGAAAAAACTTAAACTTTAATATTTTAACATTATTAGTTTTAGTTTATCACAGAAATTCATAGTTGACATTTATATCCTAGTTCTAATCATCATTCCAATGGAAAATTATTCGACGAAAATGTTACAAATTATTTTCTTTTTTATCAAAACATTTTTTTTCGTGTTTCCTCTTGTTGAGATACCGGAAATCCTTTCTTTGTAATATCCAGCAGTAGTTGGCTGTCATGTTAATATTCCAGATTTATGGATATCGTTCTTTCCAATTCTCTGACGTCTTGGTCTAATATTTCACCTTGCTTCTAGGTGACTTAGTTAAAGTTGTCTAGGTGTGGATGATTACATTTGCAAACCGTTCACAAAAAAAAAATTTCGCAAATTTAACACTGAAATTTTATCTTTTCTATTGTTCTTCTTCCGTCGTCTGGTTTTTCCTTCCTGTATTTTTAGTAACCGCGACCGACCCCGTCGCATGAAGAATTTTTCATTATCTATACTTTATTTCTGTTTATAATATCATTAATTGTGCTTGCTGTGAAAACCCTAGTAGCACACAATATCGGGCCAACGTTGGCTGTCTGTCGTTTATTTATTGGCCTGACATCGGCGTCTGATATCAATCCGATGTGTTAACATTTTACAACGTTGGATAAATATCACTGCATGATATTGGCCCAATATTTTGCACAGACATTTTTCCGATTTGAGCATTGACCTTATATTTCATAATATAAGTAAAGTACAGAGAATTTACTTGATTTTAACTACAAAATGAACAAACAAGAATGTGTTTTATATTTGATAGATCACAATCCACTTGTTAGCCAATTTTGTTAATAAAATAAAAAACTCTTTAAAAATACAAAATTTGAATAATGCACCCGTGGGCGATGTGTCATGGGGCTCTAGTGTCCGGTCTCTAAAATTATTTATAAAAGTGGGCGTAGTACTTTTAATGTTAATTTGGTGAGAATCATTATTGCAAATACTTAATTAACTTTGAGGATCTATATATTTCATTTCACACACCAAAATTGCTGGTACAGTGTGTAATATATTCTGTGATAAATTAATATAGACTATATCAATATTGTCCTGCAAAGTTAATACGATGTTGGCGTTTAATCGCAGAATAACAAATTGTAACGTCATCCCCTTTAATCTAAATTTATATCGAATACTGTTTGTGAACTTGATATTATGTAGACATTTTTCTGTAATGTTAATAGTATGTAGATTTTTGTTGTCAATAAAATATCAGTATCAGATATTTAACCAATATATTACCAATGTAGACAACGTTGGTCTGATATCAACCCAACGACATAAATTGACATTTACTTGATATAGGAATTTTATATTCGTACGATATTGGGTGGGGGTCACTGATGTTCTACCGATCTTAGAATATTGGAGTGACATTGGCCCGCTTTGAGGCCAACGAACTTGGCTAGTAGGGAAGGTTAATGATCTGCACAAAATTATTTGTTGTTCCATATGCGATAAAAATTTTAATATTAATTGTGTGTTAGTTAACTTTTCTTTTATATTTCAAACAGATTTGTCAGGATTTACGAATTACCTGGATCTACAAGGGCTATGTCAGTGTGAGTGGGGCCTTGATTCTTTAAAAACTCGTAATATTAATCTTCAACATTAAGTTACCGTATTAAAGGAATTGTCCACTTGTTTTTCTACCACTTCTTCATCAGTTGTCAACCACGAGGAATCTGCTTTGTATCACCCAAGATATTAGTGCCGCTCTTAATTAAAGTTCGCATAATTCTTTACGAAAGTAGCTTTTGACATTCGCTCCTTCTTTGCTATTTTCTCCTTTTCTTGGTCTTCTGTAGGCTGGTGGATTAACCTCGACATTTGCTAATATAAAGTCTTCACGACATATAACAGGTCTTTCGTTTCCAATGAAATGTTCATTTAAATTTATAAGTATCACCATTTATAAGTTATAGGTTTTGCAAGTTTTGGTTTTTTCAGTTTTCTTTTTATTGTACTGTCTATCCTGACTCATGTTCACTTTGTTAACGTTTATTAAAAAAAGGTCACTTAGTGAGCTCTCACAAATAAGCCGGATGATAATAATAGTGAATAATTTGAAAGTGTTTTGAATACACATAAAGGTGATTTTATGACTTAGTGAGTTACACTACATTACACAATTACATATACTTTTATAGATATTTATATTATTTATAATTAATAATAACTAGTTCTTCTAATAAGTCTAAAACATCAGAGAAAATATTACTATGTTTAGTTTTTGGCGGAGCATGTAAGCTAGGAATTACCGGATCTGAAGTAATTAATATGTACTAAATGCGTATTAGGATTGAGTCTTGTGGTTTTTCATCTATAGAGTTCCCTATATTGCTTATTATTCTTGTTTCTGGCTTCTTGTGTTTCTTCGGATAACTGGTCTACAGGCAAAATACTGGTGACAAGTATATTGTGTCCCTGCTTTATATACGCTCACAGGCATTGAGTACCATGAATATTCTTTGAAATATAGTTCTCGAGTTGTTTGGCATACATATAAAATTTTTCTATATTTATTGAAAATCCGGAACTTAATTCCAATATAATGCAAAATAATTTTATTAATTCCAGATTAGAAACGGTTATTTCGTCATTTCTAAAGAATGCATAAGCAGTACTGCCGTCACTGGCGTTGCCACTTTGTTGTCTAGGCATGTCCACTTATAAACCATGTTCGGCCTTGCACATTAACTTCTTCCTTTCGTCTACTTTTGTTTTATTCTCTCTCCCTCGCACTTGCCATAACTTGACAAGCCTACAGGAAATGTGGAGCAAACACTCGTATCCACGAATGCGAAGGTGACAATACAAATGACAGAAAATTTTGATCAACTACTTTATGTGAAATAACACCTGGATTGTTCATTTCACAAAGCTCTGCTCTACATAGGTAACATCTTTGCATTGACATACAAAACCATTAGGCTTTACAAATTTTGCCACCCCAATACATTAACTCTTTGCTGCATATGAGATTGCAACTTGAACCATCAACTTCCAGCAAGTTGTGACACATCGGTCCACAAAATGGACCACCTACAAAATTATTTATATGTAGTTGCACAACAACACAAATTATGGGCTACATATCCCCACTTCCTTTTAAGAGTACTTGCATGAACGCAGAACACTCGCACGCTGAGTTCTTTCTAATAGAAAAGTACTTGTGGTTACTGATTCAATATTGAAGAAAGATTGAGGTTAGTGTTTGAGTCTAAATTTTGAACCATTATGCAGCTAAACACGATTTAATCTGTAGTTTATTTTTACAGTTTGATTCTAATATGGGTTCTAATAAAGTTATTAAGTTAGACACATTGAATTCTGATGAAGCATATTCTTTGATAGATAATATTGAGGATGCTGAGTATATACCGAGTGGCTTAGAATCGGACATCTGCGACGTAGATGGGAAAGAAAATAATACTAATGAACCAAGGGATATTGACGAGATTGTCACTGATTCGGAAAACTCCCAAGATGATCTGCCGTTATCTGCATTTGTAAATGACAACCAAGTGCAAGGTGGTAGCGTAACTTGGCGAATAGGCAATATTCATTTGATAAGACCATCATCTGATCTCCTGTCGGAATACGCTTTAGCAGACGAAGCTCAAAAACATGATAATGACAGTTGTACACTATATAATCTATTTAATTTACTAATTTCTGACGATATATTGGACAAAATTACCTTGTGTGGATAGATTCGATCAACTTAAATCCACTTACGAAATCGATAGGAAAAGCAAGAGATGGTACATGACGATATTTTGGCATTTTATAGACTGCGCCGTCATAAACAATAATGTATTATATAAACTAAACAAATTGCCACCAATGACTCTTAAGGACTTCAGATAAAAAGTCTGGGGGGTCTATTCAGAAAAGAAGGATAAGGTGCCTTTGGCTTATAGAATATCTGGAACACGTCCGCATGTTTACCAACGAGCAACATGGGTATAGACGTGAGAGATCAACAACTACAGCATTATTAGACCTGCTGGATCAAGTGACGGGAGCAATGGACGCGAAGCGGAATATGAAGTTGCGTTGCACAGATCTGTCGAAACCTTTTGACACGTCGACCATTCGATTCTGATGCAAAAGTTGGAGTACTGAGGTATAAGAGGCACAGTCTTAAAATTTATAAAGAGTTATTTAGAAGATAGACAACAGCGAGTTTATTAAGGGGAATGAGATGTCCGGCACAGCTGAGGTGAAGCTTGGTATCCCATAGGGGTCGATACTGGGTCCAGTTCTATTTATCATATATATATTAGCGACCTCCCTATTAATGCGAATTGTGGTAGCTCTTTAATATCAATCTGAAGGGTATTGATGGCGAGGATGAGACGGGCAGAGTGGCGAAGGAGACTCAAGAATGGTTCTGGGCTAATGGTCTGAAAATGAACGTAGATAAACAACAGTCCCTTGTATTCTCCACTGGTGCTCCTGGGAGTGAAAGTCTAAAATTTTTGGGTGGGTATTTGTCGGGTAATCTTTCATGGAATGAACATCTGGATCACTTGCAACACCAACTAGCAACATCCATTTTTGCCGTGAAACGAAACAAATAGCAGGTGCAGAGGCTGCAAAAGTAGCATATTATGGCTGCTGTCACAGTAGAGCAACATATGGCATAATCCTGTGGGGTGGCTGTGGAGCAGCAAGGAGAATTTTCCTGCAACAAAAACAGGCTATTAGAGCAATAGTGGCATCACAAGATACTCAAGTTGCAGAGACTATTTTAAAAATTTAAAAATATTTACCTTACCAGCCATTTACATCCTCGCCTGCCTCACACTAGTCCACAAATCAAACAAATACAAAACGCACAGTGAGGTCCACAACTACACAAGGGGACGAAATAATATAGCATATCCTTACCATCGTCTGGCAAAAACGCAAATAGCAACTAATAATCAGGCATTGATTTTGTTTAATAAGATACCCGATATCATAAGACGCCTTGAAGCAAAGCGATTTAAGGACAGAATAAAAAGGATACTGATTGAAAACGTGATTTATGATATACAAGAATTCATGAACTTGAATTGGGAAAGGTACTATTAGTTATTAATGTTTTAAGTGCTTGTGTTTCTTGGTTTTTTTTTTTGGTACTTTTACACATACGTGGACATGTCTATATTTTGATATAGTTTTCACTTTGTACATATTGTGTTTCTTTTTATTTAGTATACATATATTCATGACTATTTTCAAACATGTACATACCCTGTACATCTTTTTTTGAGTAAATAAATCAATCAATCAATCAGTCCAGTGCGATCCGATTGGGCATGTAGTATATGTGAGGTGGCGCTGGATGTTGAAAAAAAAAAGATTGTTTTCCAAAATATCACGGTAATAATAATAACGATTCAAATCAATTAAGATTTGCCTGATTGTGGAAAAAAAAATATTAGTAAATATTGCTGAATAGTCTTCAGCAATATTTACTATGCAACACAATATGGACCGCCTCGTAAAGGCCATTTTGGCAATACGTTTTATATATTTTTTGTATTATAAAACTTTATTTTGTTACTATAATGTCATTGATTAAACTACAAAAATAACTTTTTCTGCATTTTAATTTTTCGTGCAGCAGGGGTCTGGAAATTGTATCAACTCTCGTGCAGCAAAGACTTAAACCATCAAAGTTTGATCACCGAATCCATATGACTTATTTATATCTGCGTAGAAACCAAAGCTAATCTATGTTCCTCTTTGCTTGACTTCGAATGTATTCTACAATTGCCTCGATCCGTTTATTCTTTGACATAGGGTGCCATAAATAAAAAATACATTTTTTGGTATCTGTCTTCCTTTCAGTTTTTTTTTACTTCAAGTTTTTGTTTTCATTTCTTGACTATCTACTCACTTTTAACTACTTTTTGTAATGGCTGTTTCCCTTGCTTGGTGCCTCCGTTTTCTCCGTATTTTCATGTCTAGACTAACTGCAAACTAAAGCGGAATATTCAGGTCCATCCAGAAAATAAAAAATACTGAGAAAATTTTACATGTCATCATTTGTCTGAAATACTTCTTTACGTTTTGAATAAGTAAATGAACTATGTTTATATTAACTAAAAAGGCAATGCTGTATAAAACGGTATACAAAACAAAAACCCTGTCTATATTTGGAAAACCATGTTTGAAGAACCTACCTATTGTTTTCTAAATTTATTACAAACAAACAATTTATCTTAAAGTGCAAAGGATGTTGCAAATTATTTACTGAATAAGTATAATTAATAACAAAAACACCCAAAAGTCACTACAGTATACTGGTAATCAAACAATTCACGTAACAACTTAAATACAGAAAAGGTACATTACGACTGACAGAGGGGGTACTTGATCTTTATACCTGCTCTATTTATTATTAGGCCAACTTATTAATTTTAAACTAATGTTTCCTGGTATTATGGATTTGTCAACAGTTGATATATTAGCTTATTATTATAGACCGGACACGAGCGGTTGATGCGTCATCGCCCAAAATACGTTATTCTTTGTTCATTTTGTAGTTCAAGTCGAGTAAAGGAATATTAATATTCACTAGCAATACTTTCTCAAGGCTCTCTTCTGTAAGATTTGTTCTCTTTGAATGAAGCACATCCTTGTAGATAGAAAACGTCCTTTCTACATCGCAACTGCTTATAGGAGCATACTGAAAGTATTAATTTTTTCAGCGTATTTAGCAGTTAGATTTTGTGTCATTGTCCCCATATACAATTGCCGCAATGTTACTAATTCCGGATTTCAATTAAAAACTGCGTCTAAATTTTGCTGAAGGCCACATCCGAAGTCACTTGGACTACTTTTGAAATTATTAGCCACATCTAATGTGGCTAATCAATTTTTTAATTTGAGATTTCGATTTTCAAAATATATGATTAGTTTAGGCAAATTTCCAAAGTGTTCCTGAAGGAATAACAACTGATTTTTTTAATTTGAGATTTGTGTTAGTTCCTTGCACTCAAAAATAGTTCGAGCATCGTCATTTAAGGCTGGGGTTCGGCCGTGTTATATGTCCATAACGAATATCGGTACCATTTTAACGAAAAGTTGTAAATCAAGAACAATGAAATTTTCACACAGTAAATGTTAAAACACACTCATCAGGTTGAGCTATTTTAAAAATCCTAGTGCCCTTAGTTTTTTCAAAAAAAATCATAAAATTAATAAATTTGGAAGAAACAGAACGAAATTAACTCAATTTAAAAGAGACACTATGCTGATGTCGAATCCGAAAAAAAAATGAATTTTGATTTTTGGTTTCGCCTAAAATGGTACCGAAAAAATCCATTAGATGGGTGTTTTAATTCGAATTTAAGAACACTTTCTGTATTAATTTTTATTGTATTATTATCTTTATTATAAATATTTCTCTGTTTGTTTCTCTATTGATCAAGGATTACAATAAAAACTGCAAAAAATCCATATGCAATCACAAATCCATCTATGGACCCCGTTAGGGTTAGGCATCGAAGACCGCACCGTTAAGAGGGGGCAACCTGAATTGCGGTCAAGATAATCCCTACCTCTAATCCGATGCATGAATTGCGGTCCAAGAATATTTAATAAATGAAACTTATTAATTTATCGCAGGAATTGCGGTCAAAGAAAATATAAATACTTACTTATGAAAATGACTTCTTATTATGATACATTAGGTAAAATGAAAATGAGAAAATATTTTTAAAGAATATTTATTCAAATTTGAGTTTAAAAATTAATGTCACTACAAATGCAATTATACAAAATAAAATTATATAAATATATATTCCTACAATTTTATTTTATAAAAATACCTTATACAATGTTGCTGAATTTATATGCTACACATTTTATAAAATTGTACCTGCTAATTTCTTTTGTACGATATTGCATGATTTTTGATTCGAGAAACTTTTGTTTATTTATAATATCACGTCGTATGTATCGTTTTTCACTTTTCATTATTGAATTTATTTTAATATATGTGTCGGTCTGCATTTTTTGTAATGTTTCTAAAAATGTTGCTATGTTTGGGTGTGGAGACGGACAGTAAGCACTAAATTTCGAAGGTTTCTCACATAAGTCTTCTTCAGCTTTTCGCTTAACTGCATTGCTTATTCTTTGCCTATTAACAAGGTCGTCATTTCGATTATGATTATGAAATCAATTTTTTTTTGGAAAATATGAAGTTTTCTCCTAAAGTGTACACTTTTGCTCAACAATTTTTATTTGTACAACACCACACTAATTCACCGGTCGTTTTAAGTTCCCGATAAAGGCGAAATTTAAAGTTCTCGTAGATAATTAAGGGCTTCCCTTTTTCACTTGATATAAATTCCATATTTATATGAACGTCTACACTACACCACAGATAAAATAAAACTAAATAAATTTGAAAACTTTCTATTACTCCAACAAATATTAACAATACAAATGGCATTTATAACTAACTCATATTCTCGGGATTACCTAAGGGTAATTAGGATAAATATCTATTAACCGCAATTCAACCAAGGGATTACAATCGCCTTTTAATTACTTGGATTATTCAGGTACTGTAACAGCAATTCGTGTACGCCCGTTAAGGTGGCCGTTTAATAGAAAGAGAATCGTCACATTGCTCTATCCTTTTCTAACCATTAGGCGTGTATTATGTGTTGCATACGTGACTGTATTTTAATTAGCCATCTGGTTGCCAGTAGCAGCGATATTATTTGTAAAACAAATTTATTGGATAAAAGATGGCAGTACTAACGCCACGTATCTCTTAGATTGAACCAAATTATACAGAGACTGGCAGACCAGACCGTTGTTTTTTTTGTGTATGAGACAAAAAAGTTTTTGTCTCATACACGATTTAATAGAATATGTGTCTATTTTGAAATCATTGATATTTACCCTAAATTGTAAAAATGCAAATTGCGTCCTTACAAGAATAATAGGAACATACTGTTACATATAATGTTTGTTTTGTAAATACCTATGTAGATCTGTCCTTTATCTATTTGATTTAGATAATAAATAGGTATTTTTTAGTGATTATTGCATTTTTGAAAAAGGAATATATAGGCTGATTCAATTTTGATGGTCACCATGGGTATTTCGCTTATTATTTGGAATAGAGAGTAGGTTTGAGTTTGGCAAAGTTGGTAAATTTTGTGTTTTGTTATGTAACTTGAGCATGTACCATGTCTTAGTTGGAAGAATTAGATTAGTAGATGAGAAGTAACACTTGAGCGCGAAATACATAGTTACCAAGTATGTTGTCAATGGTTAGTTTTTTCAAAATGTGTAATGGATACAAAAGTATTCAGAAGTAAGTTTGGAACAACTTTTGCATAAAAAAATCTACTTTCACAGAGGCAGTACATTTTTATTCTTATAGATAAATAGTTTTTTTATAGAAGTATTTCGCCAAGTATTTATTCAAATTTGACTAAAAAATGAACTGTTTATTTAAGAAAACCCATAAGTAGTGAACCTGTCAATGTAAGAAACACAAGGCCTATTGTGTGTGTAAAAGTAAGAAAAAGAGAAACAATCAATATACCTATTTCACATACCTATAACACTCTAATTAAATAGGTTAAATCTACATGTGTGCTCAGAAAGTAGTTTTGGATATTATAAAATGCCCTCTTTGTATTACTTTTGATACCGTATCAGCTATTAGAATGCTCGATTCAGTTGGAAAAAAATTTGAAAGACCACCCTAAAATTTATCCGACAGTGTGGATTTCCCACGTTCATAATAATTTACTAAAATATAATTAAAAACGAGATCTGCAGAATATTGAATTAAATTTCTTACGTATGTAAGTAATTTTTATTATAGGATTGAAGAAAATAGATTAAAATTTTTGTATAGGTACCTAAATAACTTGCCTTATAATTAATACTAGTGGTCGACCAGTGGCCGAAATTTGATCTCAATTCATTAAATTTTTAAGTTTGAGTTATTGAGGTTCTTTTGTCAAAAAGTATACTTCTATAACCATTGCATACAATTTTTTTCAATTTTCTATTACGTCAGCTGCGAGCGTGTAGAAATACGTCATTATGCATTAATTTTCGAGTTAATTAATTAATGTATTTGTTTGCAAAAAAAAAATTCTCTCACTGTTTGACTATGATAGCGGCCAAACGGCAAAAGCCATCAATACCGAAGTGTATATTTAGGAATATAATCTCCCTCGGAAATCTGATTATATTTTCAGTGAAATCGATAAATCGGGAGTAGTACTTCATATCAGTGAAGAAAACAAATAATAGCAATATCTCGTCAATTACTAATTTTAGGCAAATATCTAAAGTATAACAATGTGATCAAGAGTAAATTAGAAAACAATTTTATAAAAGAATTCCTACCGGAAGTAGGTGTTTACTCTGATCGTAAAACAGGTTTTTGCGAATATATCGCAAGTCATGCATTCTAGACAAACATATCGAGTGTATGAAAATATTGAAAGCTCAATTTTGAATATTTTTGTAATAAGAAATTTCCAAAATTCGAACTGAAAGTACCTAGCAATTTTATTCTAATCGAATATCAATTTTTTGAAAATATCACGAAAATTATGCATTTTATACAGTATAAAAGTATTTAAACATGGATTTGGAATATTTTTGTAAAAAAAAAATTCAAAATTCGGACCGGAAATAACACTTTCGCCAGTGACGGCTGTTTTAGAGAAGCAATTAGATAGACAAGACTGATTCGTTTATTATCGGTGATATGTTCGGCTACTGGGAGTATATCAGCAATAATAAACGAATCAGTCTTGTCTATGTAATTGCTTCACCTAAACGAACTCATCAGACTGCAACTGACTTTCACTCTTATCGAATAGCAGTTTTTTGAAATATCTCGCAAATTTGCTTTTTATATAAATTTCTTAAGTAACTTGACTACAGCACCATTTATCGGATCCTTGCCTAGCTATGAACCATCGTCTCGACAAAATAATATGTCATTCTCAATTTTAACATTTTTTTGAAAATATTTGACCAAAACACGTGTTCAGAAAAGAATCATTTTCACATTGTTTTTAAAAGTAAAAACATAAACTTTGGTGGTGCTTGTAGCCAAGAAAATTCTGCATCATTTGGTATAAGTTGACTCGACAATACCTCAAAAACGTTTTTTCAAAGCCTACTTCTACTAATTTTGATATACCAAAAACTTATTTTTTTTTTAATGGAAGTATTTTATTGTGGCATTTTGTTTCTTTTTTTTTTCTCTTTAATTTTTGTTAACAATGTCCTGTACCTATCTTTTGTAGTTTCTGAGATAATCACTATAGGAGCAATTAGCGGTCTAATAAAAACTACGAGCGTTGTTGTTCTATGCGCCGAAATATTCGTTCAACCAATGGAAGGCTGGAATGGTGCCCGACCTCTTTATTCAACTGTCAAACAAAGTAAAGGTTAAATCCACTATCCCAAAAGTAATAATTTTACAGAATGAAGGGCATCGCGTTTCAGTTTTTTTTAATTTCGGCAATATCCAGTTGCAGTATTTCATTTCTTAAACTATTGGTTAACAACCAAATATAATAAAGCATAAGTTTACTGACATATTTGAAGATGCCACCTCTCTAAAAGGTGTATGAAACAACGCTGCTATCTTCAATTTAATTTGCTTAATTGCTCGTATTCTTTTATTGTTGAAGCTGTTCATAACAGATGCCTGTTGTTTTTCAAAATTATAAATTGATGTCCTACAACTTTAATAGAAATAAATTTTGCAACAAAATAACGCAATTTAAATAACCTACAACTATTGTGCAACGTAACAACAATCAAAAGTAAGAAAAACAAATTTCATTAACGAATATGTTCAACATAACCACAAGTTTGTGCAATGCACGTGAGTATTCTGTTTTCAAAAGAAGTACTAATGTTGTATAAAACTTTTACATATTCTTATAAACTCTTCTCTGATTATAATGTTCATGTCTTCAACAAGATTTGAAAATCCGTCCGTAGAAAACGAAGATACTCTCCTTCATTAACATTTTCATCAAAGACATAAGGTCCAATTATGTAACTACCAATAACTACCACTGAATGACCAACAATTTTGAAAGTTTGCAGGTGTGATAAAGTGAAGGTTTTTATGTGTTATAATAACGAAAATTGTGACGATTAACGTATCCATTTTAATAGAAGGTAGCTTCGTCGGTAAACAACAAAAAATTGGGAAAGTCAGGCTAATTTATCTGCTGCCCATTGACAAAAATGTAATTAAAAACAATGACAAAATGTTTTTTTTTGGACGTGTTTTGGTCAAAAAATTAAAAAAAAAATTAATAACTCAAAAACTATTGCCCCAATTTTGAAAAGGAAAAACAGCTGAATAGACAATTTTAAACAGTACTAAAAAATCCAAAAATTTATAGAGTGTCATTTAAAAAAATAAATTCCATGCATTTCCGGTGAAACCGGAAGTGCGTCAGGGCTTAATGTATTTTTAGAATATGCGCCTTAAGCAACCATGAAACTTTCTCTAATTGTTTTTTTTTATTTAAAACATAAAGGAGCAATCAAAGAAACGGCTACTAATGACTCACCCTGTATATTGCAACATACTGTACATATTGCTGTGACATATAAATATTTATTTTAAATAACAATATTGCCATATAATTTATATGCTGTAACAACATACTTTCGTGTGTATTACCACACGTAGGGTATAGTCTTTTGTACACCTTATACTCTTTAAATTATTCTTTACACACCAAGAACTTATAATTGGTTTTGTGATTTATCTTATATTGTTTTGTCATGTACCTTATAACTATTGTGGGTCCTGGCAATGTTTGTGGTTCCTTCTTATTTGCTGATGATTTTTCTCTTGTTCATTATAGGGAAAAAGGTAATAGTTTTGTTCAAAGAAAAACTGTATGTCTATTCAACATAATCATGTATTTTTTATTTTGTAATTTATGGATTCAAAAATATAGTTTCCTTTATATACACACCTTTATGCTCTAAACAAGATACATAATTGAAAAATGCTCATATCATTTATACCTAATGCCGGTTGTAATGTATGTAAATCTTTTGTTTATTTATTTATTCTATCAAACAAAATAAATATTTATCCTGCAAATAAACAAATGTAAATTTTTATTGTACATTTATGAATATACTCATCGACGTTATAATATTTATGGATAGGCTTCAATTAATTGCTTTAGACAACCATTTGCACGTGTTGTATCGAGCTCTTAATCTATGCCTTGTGAAATTCTAATTTATTATTTGCTTAATTTGAAAGAAATTAATGATGTCTAGACAATACGATGAAGAAAATGCTCATTTTCACGTAACATCTCTCCAACTGACCAACACCATTAATCCTGTTTAGTTGTAATTCCAACTATATAAATTTAAAATAAACCTTACAGGATAAATAATTTACTTGTCTATTTTTCGTCCAACAATACATTGATTAATCATTCGCACGTAAAAATCAATGTCTGTCCAACAACTCGTATAATTTCATTTTCAAAAGAAATAATAAACTTACTTGTTATCAATAAATCTATTTTGAATGTCCATTATGAACGCTTCAAATGAATTCAAATGTATTAAATAAAATAAATTACTGTGACTATATGTGTTAAAGAAATAATGAAAAACTACAATATAACGAAAAAAAAACTATTCTTTAAGAGATCTTCCTTTTGTAAGTGTTTTGAGAAGTTCACCTCTCGGAGGTGTTATCAGAAAGTCCGTCTTGTCGAATCTTGTCTTCCTATTTATAGCGGCAAAAATAAACTATGTTGACCATTGCGCCCTCTAGTCCATGTTTAGGTTGGTACTGGAATACACTTTTCCCGTGAAATCGCTGCCCATATGTTGCCGCCTTGATTCACGCACACATACACATTTTGTTCTGACAGTTCACAATTCACTTAAACGTCAACATAACCTTCCAATTCAAAGGTCCCCTCTGCTTTGCACATGATTCCCAATGGTAAGTTTATTCTTGTTACTAATACCATCCTTCCTTGTATTCGTCAATGAACCTATTACCTTGTTCATTGTTTGACACATACTTTTTCTTTCCATTTATTAATGTTAGTTTTACTTTTCTTTTAGCCGAATTGTGCCTTGGCAAAATGGGAAATACGCCGAAGATAACCATTATTCCGCACTGCCTGTCCTTGTAGAACACGTCCGCCTCTAGTCCCTGAAGTATTGTGTTACGAACAAGTCATGAACACAGATACCTTTTATTTACTTATAATGTCAGCTTTTGAATATGTCACTACTGATTGCCTCTATGTTTTACATATTTTTATATCCTTTTTTTATTAATCTAGTAGTAAGCTAAGGTAAATTTTATTCTTTAATACTATTTATTTCATAAACATTTTCATAACACTTTATTGCTTTGTGCATATAAATTTCATTTCTTTTCATGATTTATAACCCATGCTTTTTGTGTATCTTTTCTACAAAAGAAATATATTACTTATATTTATTTTGTCTTTATTTTATATATTTCTTTATTTAATAAATTTTTATTCTACATCTTTTGTTTATATATTTATTTAATAAATTTTTCTTGCATATTTCATCATTTACTGTTATAATAAAAATTTGACTATAAGTATGCAACTTTGTATACCTTCATGTAAGTTTTGTTGCATCGTTTTACTCAATAATATTTAAATAGGACTTTTTATTATTTTTATTTTTATTTCTAAGCTTAAACTAATTCTTAAATCAATCTCTAAAACTATTCTTATTTTACAAATTATGCGAGTTCACGGCATATCCCTTGGTTATTATACTTTGTCGTGAATCGTCAACAATGATTATTATAGCATGAACGACACATATAATAACCATTGTGACAACTCGCACAAATGATTATTAATCTTCTACGTCTATATAATCATAGAGCATAGATACGTGATTAACGATACTTAATGCTAAATTTCTTATAGCTATTGCATTATTTGATGCGTCGCATCTTAAAATAAATTCTTCATTAATATCGGGTAAATTTTCTATTAATGTTTTGCAAAAATTCTCTTTCACTTTTTCAAATGCTTTGAGAGTTTCAGGAGTCCATTTAAATTTTACTCCCTTCTTTATCATTGCAATTAATGTAAGCATGAAGGCAAAATATTTCCTTTCATCCTTTTGTACTTTGCTTCTTTCATGAGTCTTTTTAAACTTGACTCCTTTCTTTCTAATTACAAATAACATTACTAAGAATGAACAATCATTTATTGAATCATTACGTATTGTTGCCAGCCAAAAAGTACGCCTCCGATCGGTCCTTTTGAACTGTTCGATATTTACACACATTGTTAATAAAAATGTAACGCTCTGTTGAGCTTCAAAATAAGGTGAGTTTCTTGCATTTAAATATTTTGGTAGTATAGTGTCCCTTTGATCACTTATACCCCTTTTGTTTATTTCGACTACAGGATTGGTAAATGTTGATTCCGTTTTTTCTATAATTTTGTTCTTTAATATTTCTTTAGTTTCTAATTTGACTTGTTCTCTGTATTTATTGGGGACAGGATAATTTTTAACTTTAAAAGGTTGTGTTTCATCTACTTTTAGCCTGTGTTCATAGCCTTTTGCTAAACCAGGTTTATCATCAAATAACTCTTTATACTTGCTGACAAGATTGCTCACATGGCTTATGTATTGTTTATCGCAATTTAAATTCGTACCATCCCTATATTGCGTGAAGTCCTCACTTTGACGATGCTTCACAGGATGTGCACACTTATTGTCTAATAAACTACTATCCATTTTATTTGTGAGATTTTGTTCAGCATTATTTATATATAAATTATTAATTAATATCTCATCTTCCTGTGTTTCCTTACACCAGGAGATTATTGAATTTTTAATATGAAATGTTTTGTTTTCCATATTTATTTTTGTACCATATTGACTTAAAAAGTCTATCCCCAAAATACAATTGCTGTTCAAATTAGGCACTATTATGAATTCTGTTAATAAATCTAAACTACCTATTCTAACATTTATCCAAAAAACTTTATCTACAGTAATGATGCGTTTCTTATTTGCATTTATTAAATTTACTTTTCTTATAGGCATACAATATCCTAATTTTTCTATATCTTTACTTATAATACTACTATCTAATAAAGATAATTGCGCTCCTGTGTCTAATAATGCTTCTATCTCTTCGTTCCCTATTTTTACTGTTATGTGTGGTAATTCCGTCGTGATTTTCTTTAGATCGTCAAAGTTATATACGTTTTGTACCTTCTTTTTCTTCTTGACTGGCCTTTCTAAAAATCCAACGATGTCGCATTTGAGTATGTAGAATTTACCCATTCTTTATTTGTCGGTAGTTGTCTTGAATCCTTGGGTATTGCACCTTTTGATTCTGTTTTTTCCTTCGTACTGATTTCTTTTTTCTCTTCACTTATTTGAACATTGTTCACTCTTCTTTCCCTCTCAGGGTTTCTTTCTTTCTTCTCATAATTCTGTTCTTTCTCCCTCTCATTTTCATAGTGTCTTGCTTTATTGTATGAATATGGATTGTTCCCATAGCTTGGCTTATTATATGTATAAGGGTTGTTTCCATAATTCTTTTTACAATAATTTTGATTGTACCCATTATTATTGTACTGTTTATCTTGATTGTAACGAGGTGTCTTGTTTATATGTGGATTATTTCCATTGTTGTAGTTATTATTATCATTTCTGGGTGGATCGTTTGTATATTTGATGTTTCCATAACTCTTGCTGTTTCCCTTCTCATCCACATCGTCTAATCTCTTGACCAGTTCCAGGAGTGCTTCAATGTTATCAATTCCTTGAAGTGCCACCGCCTGTGTAACGTTGTGGTCAAAGTGTGCTGCTAGCTGTGAAACAATATCACTTTCTTCAATAGTTGGTTGGATGTATTTAAGAAAAGAATATTTTCTTATGATGTAGTTTTCTCTAGAAGATCCAGCTCTGTATTTGCCAAACACTAAATCGTGTCTAATCTTCCTCTGCTGAGTCTGTCCCCAGTACTGTCTCACAAAACGAATCTCAAATTCTTTGAAATCCACTACTTCATCTATTATCATATCGTACCACTGAAGGGCATAATCCTTTAAACAACCTCTTATGAAATGTAGTTTTGACATCTCATCAGATATTCCCCTCATGTATGTTTTTATCGTTCTCATAAACGCCATTGGATTATCTTTGTAAAATCCTGAGAATTTTGGTATATTCTCTGCGCTACCAGGTATTTGTGTCAAAGATACACTAGGTGTACTAACCCCATGTACTTTGTTCTCTAACCCTTTGATAGTGTTTTCAAAGTTTAAAGTTTTGTTTTGTAGAGTCAACATTGTGTCCGTACAAACACCATATTTTATTTTACAATCTTCCACTTGGTGTGAAAGTTCTTGTATTTGCTCTTGATATTGCACATTATTCCCTTTAACTTTATTTTCAAGAGAATTTATTTTTTCATCTACCTTATCAAAATTAGCTTGTGTTTTGGCAGATCTTTCGTTGATTTCTTTTATTAAGAATGTGCCTTTACTTTCACATTTCTTTTCGTTAAAGTTTATTTGTTTATTTAGAGTTGAAACTGACTGTTCTAACTTTAATTCCACTTTTGCATTTAGCTCTAAAGTTTCTTTTCTTAATTCCATGAGAACCTTGTCTAATCTTGAGTTTATTTCTATTTTATTTTGTTCTAATCTTTGATTGCTTTCCTCAAATTTCCTGTTCATACTCAAATTATTTTCTTCTAGTTTTCGATTATTCTCTTCAAATTTCTTGTTCATATTTCTATCGTTTTCTTCTATTCTGCTGAATAGTTTATTAAAAAGATTCTCAAGTTTTTGTTCACCAGCTACGCCACTGATGCTTTCTGCTTGTGTGCTACCATCAAGTGTTCGATCCTCTGATTCAGGTTTTTCTGACTCTGAATCAGAAGATACTGGACGATTGTCCCTGTATTGTGTGAATTGTGAACCTTCACCATCATTCTTATCTTTATCTGCCATTTTTATCTTATTTCTAACTTATAAATTAATAACTAAACTTATCTAATTAAATACTATTCCTCTTTCTTTATCCCTTTCTAAATAAGAGAAATTCACCAGTAAATGAAAATTAAGGTAATCTGTCTCTAACTTGGACACTGAATAATTATTCTATTTACTAATAAATAAAAAAAATGAAACAAACTTTGTACCCATTATTTGTACAAAATAAATTATTATTTTTTTGTTTAAACATAAAAAAAATTGCATTGCTTCACAACGTTAAATGTTATGTAAATAATTATTGACAAATGAGAAAATGAATACAATGCTCCACTATGTTAAGCAACATTAATTATATATATATATATTTTTTCTTCTTTTAAACAATTATAAAAATAATGCATTGCCTCTCTATTTTGGGCGTTAAATAAATACATGATTAATAAACAACAAGAAAAGGAATACATTGCCCCACTACGTTGAGCGCCATTTAATTTATTCATACTTATTATAAATAATATTATTGCCCCACGTTGGGCGCCATTTAATTAAATGCTGTGACATATAAATATTTATTTTAAATAACAATATTGCCATATAATTTATATGCTGTAACAACATACTTTCGTGTGTATTACCACACGTAGGGTATAGTCTTTTGTACACCTTATACTCTTTAAATTATTCTTTACACACCAAGAACTTATAATTGGTTTTGTGATTTATCTTATATTGTTTTGTCATGTACCTTATAACTATTGTGGGTCCTGGCAATGTTTGTGGTTCCTTCTTATTTGCTGATGATTTTTCTCTTGTTCATTATAGGGAAAAAGGTAATAGTTTTGTTCAAAGAAAAACTGTATGTCTATTCAACATAATCATGTATTTTTTATTTTGTAATTTATGGATTCAAAAATATAGTTTCCTTTATATACACACCTTTATGCTCTAAACAAGATACATAATTGAAAAATGCTCATATCATTTATACCTAATGCCGGTTGTAATGTATGTAAATCTTTTGTTTATTTATTTATTCTATCAAACAAAATAAATATTTATCCTGCAAATAAACAAATGTAAATTTTTATTGTACATTTATGAATATACTCATCGACGTTATAATATTTATGGATAGGCTTCAATTAATTGCTTTAGACAACCATTTGCACGTGTTGTATCGAGCTCTTAATCTATGCCTTGTGAAATTCTAATTTATTATTTGCTTAATTTGAAAGAAATTAATGATGTCTAGACAATACGATGAAGAAAATGCTCATTTTCACGTAACATCTCTCCAACTGACCAACACCATTAATCCTGTTTAGTTGTAATTCCAACTATATAAATTTAAAATAAACCTTACAGGATAAATAATTTACTTGTCTATTTTTCGTCCAACAATACATTGATTAATCATTCGCACGTAAAAATCAATGTCTGTCCAACAACTCGTATAATTTCATTTTCAAAAGAAATAATAAACTTACTTGTTATCAATAAATCTATTTTGAATGTCCATTATGAACGCTTCAAATGAATTCAAATGTATTAAATAAAATAAATTACTGTGACTATATGTGTTAAAGAAATAATGAAAAACTACAATATAACGAAAAAAAAACTATTCTTTAAGAGATCTTCCTTTTGTAAGTGTTTTGAGAAGTTCACCTCTCGGAGGTGTTATCAGAAAGTCCGTCTTGTCGAATCTTGTCTTCCTATTTATAGCGGCAAAAATAAACTATGTTGACCATTGCGCCCTCTAGTCCATGTTTAGGTTGGTACTGGAATACACTTTTCCCGTGAAATCGCTGCCCATATGTTGCCGCCTTGATTCACGCACACATACACATTTTGTTCTGACAGTTCACAATTCACTTAAACGTCAACATAACCTTCCAATTCAAAGGTCCCCTCTGCTTTGCACATGATTCCCAATGGTAAGTTTATTCTTGTTACTAATACCATCCTTCCTTGTATTCGTCAATGAACCTATTACCTTGTTCATTGTTTGACACATACTTTTTCTTTCCATTTATTAATGTTAGTTTTACTTTTCTTTTAGCCGAATTGTGCCTTGGCAAAATGGGAAATACGCCGAAGATAACCATTATTCCGCACTGCCTGTCCTTGTAGAACACGTCCGCCTCTAGTCCCTGAAGTATTGTGTTACGAACAAGTCATGAACACAGATACCTTTTATTTACTTATAATGTCAGCTTTTGAATATGTCACTACTGATTGCCTCTATGTTTTACATATTTTTATATCCTTTTTTTATTAATCTAGTAGTAAGCTAAGGTAAATTTTATTCTTTAATACTATTTATTTCATAAACATTTTCATAACACTTTATTGCTTTGTGCATATAAATTTCATTTCTTTTCATGATTTATAACCCATGCTTTTTGTGTATCTTTTCTACAAAAGAAATATATTACTTATATTTATTTTGTCTTTATTTTATATATTTCTTTATTTAATAAATTTTTATTCTACATCTTTTGTTTATATATTTATTTAATAAATTTTTCTTGCATATTTCATCATTTACTGTTATAATAAAAATTTGACTATAAGTATGCAACTTTGTATACCTTCATGTAAGTTTTGTTGCATCGTTTTACTCAATAATATTTAAATAGGACTTTTTATTATTTTTATTTTTATTTCTAAGCTTAAACTAATTCTTAAATCAATCTCTAAAACTATTCTTATTTTACAAATTATGCGAGTTCACGGCAATATGTTGCAAATTAAAAGCAAATTTATGGAAATCGACTGCAAATTAAATGGAAATTAAATCAGAAGGTATTTTCAGATTAGCATGTATTTTGAGATACACTGTACCGGGTGTTTTTTTATCTTTGATATCAGTTTGATCACCTGCAACTTTCTTGTTTTTAAAAATATCAGAATGAAGCAAAAATCATTTTGCATAGGTATCTATGAAGTTTTTTACGTTTTAAAAAATAAAACAAAACACTAACGTTTTTCCAAAATATTAACCTAACTTATATTTTTTAAATGGAAAGCCCTAAATATTTTCGGATATTTCGATTTTACATGAAATTTCAAGTATATTTTATAAAGCATACCCCATACCTATCTTCAACGGTTTGCGAGAAAACGGCGTTTAAACATGCCATTTTTAGAATAATTTAATTTTGTAAAATTGTTTTTTTTAATAATTTGTTACTTTGTTAATCGTTAATCTTTTGTTTTATTAAAAATAAACTTTCTAAATAATTATGAAAAATGATTTCTGTTTGATTTCGACATCTTTAAGAACAGGGTTACAAAACTAAATTTTTCTTTGTTGCATGTTTAAACGCCGTTTTTTCGCAAACCGTTGAAGATAGGTATGGGGTATGCTTTATAAAATATACTTGAAATTTCATGTAAAAGCGAAATATCCGAAAATATTTAGGGCTTTCCATTTAAAAAAATATAAGTTAGGTTAATATCTTGGAAAAACGTTAGTGTTTTGTTTTATTTTTTAAAACGTAAAAAACTTCATAGATACCTATGCAAAATGATTTTTGCTTCATTCTGATATTTTTAAAAACAAGAAAGTTGCAGGTGACCAAAATGATATCAAAGATAAAAAAACACCCGGTACATAATCATGAAAACATAAATATTTTTCGTAAAATATGGTTGAACAATAGGTACTTGAAATACTCTGTTGGCCCGATATTTTCAGTAGATTTATTATTAAATGAGAATCCAAGACGCCTGAGTTCTATTTTCGATTTTTTGTAATTGAAGAGCATGTTGTTTGTAACCTTTTTTTCTTTAAAGATACCTACTCTTTTGATGCCTGACAAACACATATATAATGTAACTGAGTATGACGGAGTAAGCAATTTACAGTATGTCGAGTCTATATTTGCCGTAGACATTCAAATTTTGCAACACTCAACATGCCTAACAATAACCGATCGTTGGCAGCGCCCTCTGTTTAAGAATTGCTGACCTACCACAGTGATTATAATAAACGAAATCTACTTTTCCCATAAGAATATGTCTCTTAGATACAAATCAATCGGAATTTATGGGTGAAAACATTTAAAAGCACAAGACAGCTATAAAATACGCTTAATTGCTTTGTATCAAGCATCAAAAGAAAGAGAATTTATTTCTCCAGGGGGTAAGCTATCTAATATCTGGCAATTATCTATATATTCCAAGAAATTACGGAATAAACTAGCAGATTTTTGGTATAAAAACTTCCTGTTTTTTAACATTTTTTTCCACATTAATCGAACAAACTTCCCTTATTAAAACCACCTAGTCCCCTGGAGATAAGTTTGTAGATTATGCTCGTATTTTTTTTTTGTAATTTTGTGGCTTACTAACGGTTTCTGGTGCAATATGTTCGCAACATGTTTGCAATGTAATTTAGATGGGCGAGATGGCCACCTTAAGACTGGCGTTTACCAACAAATAGAAACTTATGCAACTTATATTACTCGCGGGACGGGTAGACGCAAGGGGGTGTAAGTAGGTGGAGGTTGACGATATTCGGTTCTGTCACAGCGCACAGTGGTTTCAGTCCATATAGAGATTTGCCAAAAATGCATTTTGGCGATGTCATCTTTGACGTTCGAAATTGTCACTATAGTAAAGTGTACATACTAAAGTATTATTTATCAAATTTGCTTTTTGTTTGAAGCTTCCGCTATTGTTTTACAGTGCCTTAAAGTTGAGCGTTCCGATTATTCCCGAGAAAGGCATACGCGCGTGCATTGAATGTGTAGTGAAA
Source organism: Amphimallon solstitiale (assembly GCA_963170755.1). Lineage (NCBI taxonomy): Eukaryota > Metazoa > Arthropoda > Insecta > Coleoptera > Scarabaeidae > Amphimallon > Amphimallon solstitiale. The sequence continues at coordinate 123,144,756 of OY720677.1, read as the reverse complement.
TAAGCTAATACTTTATCAATATTTACTAATGTGTTATATATCAGTAGAACGAGTGTTTCATCTACTTTCCAGACCTATAACTTCCTAATTAAAAAATACATTAGTTTGCTTTGTAGAATCGTTTTTTCATACCTGTGCTGAAAATTAGATAATAACTACTTTAACTAAACTTTTAACTACTCGCCGGGTTTGCCCGGGTCAAGCTATTTACTGCATTTGGAAGCTAATATATTTGTCTATAAAATGTACTAAAACTCATACTGCATTTAGCTGCATTTCTATGTGAAAATTAAAAAATTGGGAACAGGAGCGCGCTTGCATATTATGATTTTCTAATGCATAGCGTAAATACTTACAATATATGTTTTTAATTACATGAATAAAATAAAATTCTATATGTGCCCTCTAAGGTACATACATTATAAAGATTATAAAATTCTAAAAATATATTAAGTATAAACATTCCTGCTTAAATGTTGTTATTGTATGTGGCGTACACGTAAAGATAGATAATAGGTACCTATCTGATATTTTTATTTGTGGCATATGCCGCATATTTATACTATCAAAATATATTAGTAGTTGGTAAGGTAGAAAATATCGTTATTAACCAAATCCGTGTTTGTTACAGGCATAATAAAAACAATCACAACAACCGCAAATTTCTAGAGTCATTATTATTTTTCTATTTGCACCAAAATACATTTTGTGATATTCTTGTGGTAAGTACTAAGTATAAAAGCTAGCACAAAAGATACAAATGTTAGTTTTGTAGAAACCTGTATTACATTGTTTTCAACATCTTTCTTCATATTAAAACAACTTAAATAGAAAACATGAGTTATATAAATATTAATAAACGCGAGTTATGTGTTCGTTTAATAGAACATGGAAAGCACATAAGTACAGTGCATATGTACATCAAAGAAAGGTTTCCTGGTTTAACTGAAGCAAATAACACCTGTACTGTTGCAAGAATTCAAAAAAAATTGTTGCCAGAATTCAAACAGCGATGGAATAAAGCTGGCAGATCTAAAGACATATTTTTGACAAGATATGCTGAGTGGCTCAATGGCGATTTTCGTATACAATTCGATGAAGAGGAGGCCCCATCTACATCACATGCAAGTAAACGAGGAAGACCGTGCAAAGATTATGAATTATCATCGGCCAGAATCAAACACAGACAAGCCATTAGACTATTAAAGGAATCTGGGTTGGATCATATTCACCATTCCTATATACAAGGCCTAAAATCAATTGGAAAATCTAAACATGCTGCCATTATTGAACAGTTACGCTCTATGCCGACAGAAACCTTGGATGGGCTTCATAAGAATTTAATAGAAGAAAAGATATCTGTGGTGCCTTATTCGAATGACGAAGCACTTGCATTGTTATTAGATCTAGATTTAACTAAACAACAGTATGAGTACTTTAGAAAATGTATTACAGATAAAAACCTCAAATTGTTTCCAGCGTACAAGTACGTGCTCGAAGCGAAAACCCAGTGTTATCCAGATAACATGGAAATAAGTGATATACGTGCTAAAATAAAATTGCAGTCTCTTTTAGATCACGCAGTTACTAGATTATTGATGCTTGATTCCATTAATCTCCCTGGTGGTGACGCAAGATTGATTTTATACTGTAAGTGGGGATGTGATGGTTCTTCTGGACAAAGCGAGTACAAACAAATTTTATCAGGTGAAAGCAAATTAATATCAGATGCAAATCTACTGATAGCATCGCTCGTACCACTTAAGCTTGTTAGTGAAGTGGATGAAAGTGTCATTTGGCAGAATCCATCGCCTTCGTCAGTACGTTTTTGTCGTCCTATCCTTATAGAGTTTGCAAAAGAAACTCCTGAGAAAACTAGGAGTATAGTTACAGATATCGAATCTCAAATACTTGCATTAACATCATCCTCCGTGCTAATAAATACAGCAACATTTTCTATAAAACACACATTATATTTTACTATGGTCGATGGTAAAGTTGTTCAAGTTTTGACGAATACTCCATCGAGTGTCTTGCCAAACCTAGTGAAATGAATGATCTTGCACGAGTAAGTCAAAAACCAGAAAGAGAAGAAACTTTCAGGTTTGGTCTTTCAACTTTGCATGCCTGGATTAGGTTTATGGAATTAGTACTTCATGTATCCTATAATCTACCGTTCCAAAAATGGTCTGCTACCACCGAAGAAATTAAAAAACTAAGAACGGCTAAAAAGCAACTTGTGCAGGAACGTTTCCGTAATGAATTTGGTTTAATAATTGACAAACCCCGTCAAGTTAGCGGCAATACCAATGACGGAAATACTGCAAGAAGATTTTTTGCCAATTCCTCTTGTACATCCCAAATAACAGGAGTTGATGAAACACTAATAAGAAGATTTTATGTTATACTTCAAACTTTGTCGTGCGGTAGGAAAATAAATCCGAGAAAGTTTGGTGTATACGCACGATCCACAGCTGAACTCTATGTAAACAAATACAATTGGTACTATATGCCATCTTCAGTTCATAAAGTACTTATTCATGGAGAGAGCATCATTACATACAATTCAATATTACCTCTTGGACAACTATCTGAAGATGCTCAAGAATCTAGAAACAAGGACTGTAAAAAATTCCGACCGCATCATTCTAGAAAATGTTCGAGAACAGCTACGAATGAAGATGTTTTTCATACTTTACTATGCTCATCGGATACATTTATAAGTGGTCTTAGAAGACAACATACACCGAAGCATATAGAACTCGATGAAGAAGCACTAAATTTACTAGATAGTGATGAATAACGTAAAAAGAGGTATTTTGTATAACGTTATGTACCGCTTACTTTATAATTGATTTAACATTTATTATTATTTCGAAAGTTGTGACTGTATTATTTCACCTATTACTTTTAACACGTGGATAAAATTTATGTCACTTTGTCCGCATTTAAAAAATGCCGAATATCATATTTTTATGTGAAAAATTTATATACAGCTACATATAATTCTTGTTGAAACACTCTGTATACATCATTATTATAATTGTTATATTAAAAAGTAGTGTTTATTATATTAGTTTTTATAATTTAATCTTTTAAGGTGAAGTATATGCAATTAATTACATATCTTCATATGTAGATATTTTTTTCTTAATAAAGTAATAATATTTTCATAGTTTTTAATTGTTCATATTAAACTTCAACTATTTAGCAGTACTCATACCAAATTTTATGAAAATCGGTCCAAAGATGACAAAGTTACAGATTTTTGGCAAAAAAATGTCGATTTGGAACTACTATGCAGCGCTTCGGTTTTATTCACAAATTCTGTCATAGATAAAGAAATACTATAGATAGGAAACATAATGTATAAAGAATGAGTACTTACGGAACTGTTGATGTTGTTGATGTTTTATAATAAACCAATTTTCGCTTGATCGGTAGAGATACCGTAAAGTGGGGATAGACGACGCGAAAAACCGCGTGTAAAATGTATGTGACAATGTTTACTGTTTAATGTTTTTTATCTTTAAAAATAATTACATAAATTTGATTTTTTCTTAATATCGTACATCAAATGTGCAGCTGGCGCGTAGAGATGGTTTTTTTTTCTTTTGTGTACCAGCCTTAGTTACTAGACGTTAATCAAATTGATGCATTTTTGTGGTTATTTCTAAAACATATAACTATCTTAAGAAAATAAATTAGTACAAAAACTGACCTTGACATTATAAATTTATGCCTTTTGCATCACTAAGCCAAATTTCAAAATAAATATCATACTAACATAAAATTCTAGATCTAAATAAATGATAACTAAAAATGTATGCGTATGTTATTGAAACTTAACGAAATCCAGTGCACACTTACGTCAAGATAATTGGGGAAGTAGATTCAATGAAACGGTATTAAACAGGAACTATTACAAAAAATACGAAGTATGTAATTAACAGTCAAAACAATGAAAAAACGAAACTAACTCTCCGTACTTTATTTATCTTACGGAATATAAAGTAAATAGAATAAATTTAGAAACTCGTCACCCTTCTACCTACGCCGATGAAGAAAGGAATTTAAGAGTAAAGTCGTCTTTTTCTGCTAGCTGTTTTCGGGACAACAACAGATGTTGCAGTTCACCATATGAATAGTGCTATTCCTTAACTACGTGATGTTTACATTATTTCTTTGCTCCGTCGTAATTTCAACCTGGTACGTTGCATAATATTCCGAAAAATTGCATAACGTCATAATATTCATTTGCTCCAGTTTTCGACATGTTACATTTTAGAAACAAGCACATAATATGCACACACATATCGGCTTAATTCATCATTTTATGTAAGCTAAGGAAGTGGATGAAAGTACAGGGTTAAGTGCGATAACCGTAACGTTCTGTGGTGGGTCGTGTGTACCGGTGTGGTAGTAGTAAATTCCTGTGGGGTCACGCGAAAGAAGATGAAAAAAGGCCTTGTGTATGTGGCTGTCCTCGTCGGTCGTCGTCAAAGCTGTCGTCTTCGTTTTCGCCGACGTCGCGTTTGCCGCAAAGCGGAGCAGTACAGCAGACATTGCCTAGACGTGGAGCGCCTGGCCGGCTCCTTACTCATCGATCGTGTTCCGTTCACAGACATTCCACATTATTTTTTACTATTACAATAGTTCGTTCGTCCGATGGAAGTGAACCGACGCGCGACTGCGACGCCGACGTCCTTGTCTAGCGTTAAATATTCAGAACAGACCACCACCCCAAACTATACACATACAGAGAAATATATAGAAGAAACGTTGGGAAACATTATACATACATACATATACACGAACACGTAGCCCGTGATAGATACATGGTTAGTACATATAAGACGTTCACGACCCGATACGGCCACGACCCTCACTCATTCTTTTCCGGACTTCTTTTCCAAAAAGTTCAGTGGGGTATGTGTCTCTGGATGTTTGGTCGTTAATTTGTTCGATCTTTCTTTCTGATACTATATTCGGCAGTAATTTTGTGATTGAATTAAAATTCAAAGGGTATTTAGGTTAACTTTAAATACCAGAGCACGAGTATTTTCGACAAATCGCAGACGATCTTACTTACATCAATATTAATTAGAAATATTAATTCTTGAATTTAATTTTGTTGATTTAATAAATACATTATACAGTAAAACCTCTCTCTTAACCACCTCTCAGTACCGGGCACTTTTTTTAGGGACTTTTCTAACATATATAATAATAATAATATATTTTATTTCTTTATACTTCATACAATATATTCATATAATATTTAAAGGCCGCTTAAAAGCATTACTAATCAGTAATAGTGTATATTCCGTTGAAGAATTTTGTAGACTAATTAAGGGTTAGGGGCCTGATAACAAGTAAATATCTCGGGATATAGAATGTAATCCTTAGTGTTCTAGTGTTTTTATACTTTTACACCAACTGTTTTATTATTTCAGTAATCAGTAATCAGTAATCAGACATTATTAGTCATAATAATGTAAATCACATGACACGTTATTACATATACATGAAAGTGCACACATGTACATAAATAAGATAAAATTCAATACAATAGTATGAACAAGTCAACTACTAACAAAATGACACATAACATAATCAACTTACTAACATAAAATCAGAATTTAAATCAAATCAAAAAACCTGCTCCAGGTATTCATCAACAGTATAGAACGAATGCAAAAGCAGCAAGTGTTTGACCTTTCTGGAAAATCCAGTGACGCCCAAAGTCTATATATATATATTCGTAAAATCAGTAGTTGTCCTAAATGACATATTGCTGTGCCAAACATAACTATTTGGAATACAATAATTGTAGTATTGCCATACATTAGGCTTTGCCAAATAAATTATGTTGTGTGCTGTTCCAGCAACATAACTAATAAAGATGATGATAATTTTTATTATCCTATATATATATTTTATTTATCTTAACAGCACGTACTTTATAAGTATACGAGAATTCTATCAGTGTATCTAAATTTCTATTCTCTCATCAAATCTCTTGTCCTTTTTTCTTTAATTGGGATAAGGTTATAGCTTATTCAAAATAAAAACCAGAAACCATATGAAACATAATTGTATAATTTACTTAATATTATTTCACAATAGATAGCATCGCTATACTATATTCACCATTTTATTAAAAAGAAACATAATTAAGAGAAAACATTTGTACCTTGTTCTAGGTTGTAACATTTCTTTATGATACGAATATATTTTCTTATACTTTATTAAATAAAACTCTAAAAATATTTTCCTGTTTATCAACAAGTAAATCCAATTAACTTTTGTACATTGTTTATTTTTTTAATGGTCAATGTTTGGAGAAAAACTTGAATCTGATTACTATCTATAACCATTCGCACGCGTTATAGCTAGCATTTCAGAGTCCGCTACCCAGAAACATTTTCCTTATTTCAAAAAATCTAATCTCAAATCATTAATTCATAATCAAAATTTTATTGTAACTATTAATGATGCCAAATACTGTGCCAGAAAATATACATTTGCACGCTATATCCTCTTAACACTCAACACCATTAATTATTTCATCTCTTTTAAACTTGAAATTAAAGAATGCTTATTACTATCTCAGGAAAATATTTATTATCCCTGTTGCATAACGTTATACTGAATATACGTTCGCACGATATATTTCAATACTCGTATAGCCACATTGATAAGTCTTTGCCTCTAACTTACTTTGAATCATTGAAAAACTTTTCAAATTCGGTCATTTGCATCTCCATTGTTTTTACAAAATTACACAAAAACAATTAAACAAAGAAAATAAAATAAGTGAAACTTGAATGAAAATAACATTAACACGCTAATACAAAAGAAATAAATATGAATCGTGGTGTATCTAACCTTACAATTTATATAACTAGCTAAACTGTGTATAATAAGTGTTAATGAATGTATGTTAACGAATGAAAGTCAATGAATGCTTGTTAATGAATCAATGTCAATGAATGCTTGTTAATGAATGAATCGTGTCGATTCTTGTCTTCAATTTATATTTCCGGGAAAGACATGTGACCGTTTTCAACGCCATCTTCTGAAACTACCATTTAAGTTGTCACCCTGCATCTTCAGTGCTCCTGGCTTTCAAGTTGCCGTAATGTTTTGAACACATACACACACGCGCTTGTTGTCCTTTTCACAGTTCTTCACCGCAAAAGGTCAACACCCCAAGAATTGTCTGTTTACAACTTAAGAACTTCCTATAAATTGTACAGCGTTTCTCCAACGTAGGTATACTTGTTTTAATATAACTCTTCTTTATATTTGTCTATAAATTTATTACCTTCTTTACTATTTTTCACATATTTCCTCTTTCCATTGGCTAGTACAATTCTTGTTTTTGTTCTTTTTCCAGCTTTCGGCAATATTGGAAAAACATTGCAAACAACAGGTATCCTTTTAATAAGATTACTTGCACCACCATGGTCCACTTGGTTTGCCCCTTCCTAACCTCCTTTTATCCAAGACTTCTCCAACGGTGATATGTCTATCTGTAATAAACTACAAACCAAGTTTACATTATATTTCCTTTTTATTTTGTAGGTTATCGAAAACCGTACAAGAACCTCTCTACTGTTTATGAAACATGATATTATATATACAAATTCCTGAATGTATTCTATTATTACCAGCTGTCGTTTATAAAAAAACACTACTACTGATGTCTCAGAATATTTTTATTTATATCCTTTTTTTATTTACTTATCTAGTCATAAGTTAAGGTAAATATTTATTCTTTTTGTATGATTTATTTAATAAATTTTTATTACCTTATGCACGTTCTCAAGTTTACATAATTATTCAATTATTTTTCTCTCGTGCATATCGAATTCTATTTTCTTCATACATTTTTACTGCATTAAGATGACTAGTTCGTATTACACTACCATCCATAAGCATAACCCTCTCTCGGTTATTTGCTTTCATTTCTTTTTTATTTTTAAACAACGGTCCATTATTTAAAATGTTCAGTGCAATTCACACATTTTATAAAGTCAGGTTGTTTTTCATTGTACACAAACCATATACCTTGTTTCTCTTTTCTATAAAAGAAATATATATACATCTTAAATTCTATCTCGTCTTTTATTTTAGTACTTATTTAAATTGTAAATATAAATTCAATTTTTATGTCTGCATAAAAGTGTATGCAACCCAATATACTCATGTTAAAATTCCTTTAACTACTATAAACTTATTATTATTGTTTCTTTTATATTTTATACACTTAAATTAAGTCTTAATACTATTACTATTATCTTATTAATATGCAAGATACCACGGCAATATGTCTTATGATATGTATTTGTTAGTTAGCTATTTTTTTTATTGTATATACATTTTGACGTGTTGTATCCATTACTGGCAACTTCAATAAACTACACAGAAAAAAATAATTACAGTACGGATTAGGTGAAATCCGTTTACTCTCAATCTGTACCGGAATTTTACGTTAGATAGTAATTTCTCCCGATCATTATAACATTACCCCCGAAATTTACTTCACAAATATATTGAAAAGGAATTTTTGTAGGTAAAATTGACAAGTATTTTTACTTCTTATATGTAATTTTACTGACTTTTTCATACGTCTGTGTATATTTAAAAAGGTATTTTATAAAACATTTTCAAATTACTCTGAAAATATGTAAGTAAAATATACAGGGGGTCATAAATGATTGAAGAAGGCCGTGGTACGAATACTTTGCCTTTTAGCAGATACTATATACAAAATGTGTAAACTCGTAGTATTTAAGAAGCAACAAAGTATTACTCAATTCTACGACCTACTGTGTCCCACAGCCATTTAGGACAACTACTGATTTTACGAATATACAGGCTGTCCAAAAACTCTCCTGACAAACGAAGACCGGAGATTCCTCAGATAATTTTAAGACAATTTAACCCAATTCATCCTAGTCCGAAAATGCTTCCTAAGGTCATAGGCGTCCGTTTTGGGTAGGTAAAGGGTTATTTTAACGCATAACTTTTTTGTCTTTAACTTTTAAGCATTTGTGACACTATATTATTAAATTTTCAGGTATTCTAGTACTAAAAGGTACTCTTACTCTTTAAGTCGGTAGGATACACCGTTTTCTAGAAAAATCGATTTAAAAATTTTTCGTTTTTTCGTCATTAAAATTCAATTTATTATTTTTTGCACTAGTTCGCTCTGAACTGCCAACAGAAATAAAACCTACGTTTTTAATTGTCAAATTGTTGCCAGTTCGCGAAGTTGAAATGACGAAAGAAGAAATGACGAAAAAACGAAAAATTTTCAAATCGATTTTTCTACAAAACGGTGTATCCTACCGACTTAAAGTAAGAGTACCTTTTAGTACTAGAATACCTGAAAATTTAATAATATAGTGTCACAAATGCTTGAAAGTTAAAGACAAAAAAGTTATGCGTTAAAATAACCGCGTACCTACCCAAAACGGACGCCTATGACCGGTATTAGAAATTCGCAATTGATGGAATCGATTCATCTCTGGAGGATAAATAAGCATACCAGTTTTTGTTTTTCTAAATAGAAGCGTTCGGGAGATATTAAAAAAAAACTAATTACAAGGCGCCATATTCAAAGAGATCTAGCTCCCTTAGGAAGCATTTTCGGACTAGGGTGAATTGGGTTAAATTGTCTTAAAATTATCTGAGGAATCTCCGGTCTTCGTTTGTCAGGAGAGTTTCTGGACACCCTGTATATATAGTTTTTCGAATTTGATAAAAAGATAATCTAACGCCCAAATAACCATATTGCTGTACACCTATTCGTGAAGGCTCTCATAACGAATTTGCATTGAACGTCTCAAAACTGACATTACCTTACTATAAGTATTAGGGCTATATATAATCCTTTACCGTAAGAAATACATATAACATTTGAATGTAAAATAACATGGTTTTCAAATAAATTATACTTATTTACTTCACTCCGAGTTGTCGCTAATGTTATCTTAGTACTTGAGAAAAGTGAAATAACATTGACTCCCACAAAACTGTTGAAAAAGTGTTAACGTAAATATAAAAACAATCTAAGAATCCGCAGGCTTATTAATAGGAATAAATTCTGGAACCGTTTTCTGAATGTAATAATAAAATTGCTTATTCTTTATATCTCTAAACAAATGAACACTTAGAAATAGAAGCGGGTACATTGGGAAGACTGCAAAAATTATTAAATTAACGTGTATTTCTCACAAACGAATAAACTATAAACAAATAAACATAACACATAAGCTTGTGATAGACTCGTTACAGAAGTGAATAATTCAAACATAATAAAATAAGGAACTAAACCAAAACAGAGGTGTTCTGCAACAGGGCACACAGACATCTTGTTGGTAGGTATTATATCTCCTAAAAAGTACTCCAAGTTAAAGACACCATCTTCAAAACTTATATTAACTTACCAGTTCAAAATTTGCAAGAGATTTTAACAATGAAATCACATTATTTTTTGATATGCCAAATAACTAACTGACTTTTTGTCTCCATATTTGGATGGTATTTCATGAGGTAGCGCTGAAGAAATTCCATTTTATAAGAAAATTTCTTTGGATACTGCATGTAGATCATGTAATACGTTGCATAACATTCTTCAAGCGCTTTTTTTCTTGTTCCGTTCCCTAAAAATGTTGACAATTTGTTAATTATATTTGTATAATTGGCGTGCACCCAGCATGTCGTGAAAAATTATACGCATCAAAAACTAAATTGACATAACTATTTTAAATAAAAATAAAATAAAACTCATGAAAACTTTCCACAATTTTTATTAGTCTTTGCGACATACGTTTCGGTATTGTTCATACCATTATCGAGCCGGAACTAACACGGCAGTTTGTGTAGGGTTGTTATATATGTCGTTGTGTTTATTGCCTCTTTGTATATAAGTGTCTATTATGGGTGTGTGTGTGTGTTTGAAAAATCTCTATGTGTGTTCGTTAGTTTCTCTTTTCTTTGAATTGATTTTTTAATTTCTAATATTTCTAACAGATTTAATTTCGGTCCTTTGTTTACATTATGTATAAGTTTACAACTATCTATATCGGGAAAATGGAGATTATCTATACAATGTTCGGCAAGGCCTGTATTTCTAATATTATGTAATATTGATCTTTTATGTTCTTTTAATCTAGTTTTGATCTTAATAGAATAAATTGACAGAACCTCAATACTTCACCGGATAACGACAAACAAAAAATAAATGGCAACATATTTACCTTGAATTACAAATCACTTGTATGAGCACTTGTGAATAGCCGATTTATATTTTATAATAAAAATAAACCGTGACACTGCAGCAAATAGATCAAATGCGTTTATTCTGTAAACCACATGAACGAACTCTTAACGAACTGAAAACTGTATGGCGTCATCTTCTCTATATGCTAATTGCCGGGCCACATCTTGACGGGAGTTTCACATTGTTGGTGCTGTATTTCCCCAATAACAACATAATTTTATTCGTTAATATTCCATTACCATGATATAATTAACCAATTATTTGTTTTTTAGGTGTAATTTTACTATAATATTATAAAATTCTATAGTTTCAGAGAAATTGATCCTTCAATGTAAAATTTCACAAAAAAAATCCGTCATTGATACAAAACCACTCTAAATTTTCGGTAAATTTGTAACATTGGTGTAATTCTACATGTAAATTTTACTCCAATTTTTTTCAGTGTACTACTACTACAATGTAGCAAAGTACAGCAAAAGTAAAAAAAATACGTTACAATATAATATAATCCTATTTAAGATCATTAATAAAATCCTGTACACTATAAAAACAAATCTGAAGAAGATAGTGCTTCAATTTCATTTTAAAAACTCGTAATGCATGGCTCTTAATTCATTTGGCAAAACATTAAATAATTTACAACCCAGAAAAGCCAAGGTCTTCTGAAAGGAAGTCGTTCCATGTACAGGAGGTAAAACACGATCATAGTGGCGGGTTTCATAGTTATGCGGCAAACTAAAATCAAAGCTGCTGCGACTTCTATATACAAGTAATATTCACTTATCGTGATTAATGCGGACCGAGAAATCATCACGATGGACGAATTTCACGATTAGTGAATAACTCGGGATTTTCAGAATTACCAATAAAAACAAAAGTTCAATATATGCATGTAGGTATTTATAAACATTTATTAATAATAGGTAATAATTAAATTAAACATGTATTGTATGTATGTACAATATACAGTGAGGACGCGCGGGTTGGAATAAATTCATTTAAAATTTTTGGTTTTGTTTTATGGAAAAACGCTCGGATAGGTCGATTTTTATTTTTAGCTGCGGTTTTTTTGAAGGTAAATTGATGTACAAACGGTGGTTCAAAAATAAGTTACGACCATCAATTTTTTTTATTCAAATGGAAACATATGCTTTTTTATTTAATTTATTAATTCTGCCTCCAATTCTAAGTATATTTCATGTACCATATCCTATACCCAAACTCAACAGTTATCGAGAAATTATAACCCAAATACAACAAATTAAGCCGCTAACGTTAACGGTCGTGTTACGAGAAATTGATCTTCGGCTTGCCTATTGTCAGGGAGTTAGTGGTCAACAGTTTGAACATTTAATTTGACTTGTTTTTCTGTTTTTTTTTAATAAATCGGTCCTTTTCAGACAAGAGAGTGAAATAAATTTTGTAAGATACGGTCTCAGTTATTGATATGTTCAATTGTAAATTTCTCGATAACTGTTGAGTTTGGGTATAGGATCTGGTATATGAAACATACTTAGAATTCGATGCAGAATTAATAAATTAAATAGAAAACATGTTTCCATTAAAAAAAAAAATTGATGGTCGTAACTTATTTTTGAATCAGCCTTTGTACATCAATTTATCATCAGAAAACCCGATGAATATCTTTTGTATAAAAAAAATTTCAAAATTCAGACCGGAAGTACCACGTTTACTCTTATCGAATAGCGATTTTTTGCAAATATTCGTAATTTATGCATTCTATATATGTTTATCAAGAGTACAAAACTGTTTAGAACTGGATTTGCAATATTTTTTGTACACCGGGTGCCCATACGAAAACTTTATATTGAATTATTTCTGGTGTTTTTGAAGACAAAAACTTGAAATTTTGGGTGGTTGTTCAGGATATAGGGGGACAATGAATAATGTATTTCATACCGCCCCATCGGGTCACCCGCCGCCGCCGGCCACCCCCACTCCAATATTTTAAATGACACCCTGTATTTTTTTTTGGTGGTTTTGAAAGAACACAATTTTCTTGATATTCCTATGTGAAAAAACTAGTAACACACATTATGACATTTATGAGATATTTAAATTTAAAAGTTTCAGATATCAGAAATTATTAACTCCGAAAAATCATAAGTTAGTCATGGAAATACTTAAAACAAGATTTATTCACAACATTTTAGTTAAATTAAATGCTCAAATTGTTCACCGTTTACATTTAAACATAAATAAAGTCTATTTTCAAAAGCATTTCTAACATTTTCGAACACTTGTGGCGTTAAATTTCGACATTCCTCTGTTATTCTATTACGTAAATCAGCTATTGATTGTGGCGGTGTCTTATAAACAACAGACTTCAAATGTCCCCACAAAAAGAAATCTAGGGGAGTTAAATCGGGGGAGCGAGCTGGCCATTCAATAGAGCCCCTACGTCCAGTCCAATGTCCTGGGAAAATATTATCCAAATAATTCCTAACGTCTGAACAGTAATGTGCCCAGCTCCATCTTGTTGAAAATATAATTGCTCCTCCTCTATTTCATTCAAGTTTTCTTCTAGACACTGTATGATAAGAGGATGTATTAGCTCTTCCAAAAATTGTAAGTACTTAGGTCCATTTAAATTTTCCTGGAAGAATATCGGGCCAATTACTTGGTTATTAAGAATTCCAGCCCATACATTAATTTTTTGGGGATATTGTGTGTTGCCTTCTCGGAAAAAATGGGGTTTTACGTCGCTCCAATATCGACAGTTGTGTCTATTCACAAGACCATTTAAGTAAAAGCAACTTTCATCACTAAAGCAAATACTTCGCAAAACATTTCTATTTTGCCGAATCATATCTGTCATTATTTCACAAAATTCGACTCTTCTGTCGAAATCACCGTCACCCAACTCTTGGTGAAGTTGAATTTTATAAGGGTGCATTTTGTTTAATTTTAATATCTTATGGCAGGTTGATTTTGGCACTCCCGAAACTTCGGATAATTTTCTCAACGAAAGCTCTGGGTCTAAATTAATATGCCCAAGAACTGCTAGTTGCATAGCTTCATTTAGTACACCACAATTATTCGTATTCCGTTTTTTATTATTTACAGATCCAGTTTGCAAAAATTTTTCTATTAGCGTTCTGACATAAGCAACAGATACGTTTCTGTTTGGATGGTTTTCATTGAATAACGTCGCCGCTTGGGAATAATTTTTGTTTGCAATCCCATACAAAATCACTATTTCAGTTCTCTCTTCAAGAGTATAAACCATTTCAGCGAAAAAGCCGAAACTTTAAGAACAATTTTACAAGTATTAATATTAATGAAACACAAAAGTCACAATTTTGACAATTCTAATTTAAAGCAAACTATTTCCATGACTAACTTATGATTTTTCGGAGTTAATAATTTCTGATATCTGAAACTTTTAAATTTAAATATCTCATAAATGTCATAATGTGTGTTACTAGTTTTTTCACATAGGAATATCAAGAAAATTGTGTTCTTAACCACCAAAAAAAAATACAGGGTGTCATTTAAAATATTGGAGTGGGGGTGGCCGGCGGCGGCGGGTGACCCGATGGGGCGGTATGAAATACACTATTCATTGCCCCCTGTATCCTGAACAACCACCCAAAATTTCAAGTTTTTGTCTTCAAAAACACCAGAAATAATTCAATATAAAGTTTTCGTGTGGACACCCGGTATATGAAATTTCATAATTCGGACCGGAAGTAGCACTTTTACTCTTAGCGAGTAGCACTTTTTTTCGAATATTTTGCAA
Source organism: Amphimallon solstitiale (assembly GCA_963170755.1). Taxonomy (NCBI): domain Eukaryota; kingdom Metazoa; phylum Arthropoda; class Insecta; order Coleoptera; family Scarabaeidae; genus Amphimallon; species Amphimallon solstitiale. The sequence goes on along the minus strand of OY720677.1, from coordinate 123,129,697 downwards.
AGTATACGTACATTCTATAGCGATTTATGAAAGACTTAGAATAGGATTTTGAATAAGTTTTGTATAAAAAAATTCTTAAAATTGTATAGTTTGAAACGCTCATACATATAAGAAAGTCGTGTGGTGGCCACACCTCATTTTTTTTTTTATTTAAAGGAGCAAGATAATTATTCTTTCAGCTATTATTATATGTGTATAAGTAGTACACAAGCATTATAACTCTAAAGTGAGTACAAATGCTTTCTTTTTCTTTTTCTTTCTAAAACAAATATATCTAGATATAGTGTGGCAATGTTATTAACTATCGTCATTTTACGAAATGTAAATATAATTTCATATGAGATTTAGCTACTTTGGTTAATTTTTGACCTTATCCCAAACAAAACTAAATATGAGGTGTATCAGAAAATAACAAGCAAATCACTGCAAGAACTCATAAGAACATAAATAAAAAAATTATGCTGTTAGGAATAAGTTTATAAATAGACTATTCTAATTTTTATTATTCATCAGCATTGTTGCATCCACAGCAATATGTGGTAACTAGAACTTGTCAACTTTGTATTCAACATGCTTGAAGGCATTTTGAGCAATATTTATAATAATTATGATTTGTTACGATGTTTTATTTTTGATGTTAATAAAATTTTCCATTTTTTTTGTATTCCACGGTATCCTTAAACTTTTTTTAAACAATAAAATTATATCCCGAGAATATTTTACAAAATCGAATTAAATCACACCATTGTATTCAGAAAAAATATCTCTACCAAACTGTAAAAAAAAAAAAAATGAGGTGTGGCCACCACACGACTTTCTTATACGTATGAGCGTTTCAAACTATACAATCTTAAGAATTTTTTTATACAAAACTTATTCAAAATCCTATTCTAAGTACTTTCATTTTCTTAATAAATCGCTATAGAATGCATACTTTGCAAGATATTCGAAAAAACGTGATACTCGCTACAGTAAAAGTGCTACTTCCGGTCCGAATTTTGAAATTTCATGTATACAAAAAATATTGCAAATCCAACTCTAAATACTTTTGTACTCTTAATAAATATATATAGAATGCATAATTTACGACATATTTGCAAAAAATCGCTATTCGGTAAGAGTAAAAGTGTTACTTCCGGTCCGAATTTTGAAATTTTTTTATACAAAAGATATTGAAAACTATGTTTTAAATACTTTTATATCCGTAACGTACCTGTCTAAAAAGCTTGACTTGCGAAATATTCGCAAAAAACCGATTTTCGATAAGAGTAAAAGACCTACTTCCGGTAGGAATTTCGAAAAACTTTTTAAATAAAATTGTTCTCAATTTTTATTTTAAGTACATATGAATTCCTTATAAATTTGTTTAAACTTAGTATTTGACGAAATATTGGCAAAATTCGATTTTTTGACTGAAGTAAACTGCTACTTCCGGTCTACCGATTTTACTGAAAAACTAATCACATCTCAAGAGGGAGATTATACAAGTAAATACAACATTTGGAATTGATATCTACAGCGGTTTGACCGCTATCGTGGTCACACACACACAGACAGAGACACACACAGAGAGAGACATTTTTTAAAAACCACTTTTTCGGTATCAGGGGACTTCAAAACGTGGACATCTGCAAAAATCTCGAGGTCGAAAATTTTCGTCATCACAATACTTCCTTATACTACGTATAAGAAAGTAATAAAATGTAGTTTAAAAAAAATTGACTATCGTTTGTCAAAAAATACATATTAAAAGAAATAATAATTATACTATTTTGTAGTATTTATACACCTGTTTTATGTGGTTTTTGAATTACTGAAATCGGATTATTAATAACAGAATTATTGCGTGGTGCGTTTTTCGTAAGACAGGCTGTATATATATTTTGGTTAATTTATAATATATGGTCACATAAATAACTTGTCACATAGATACATATATTAGATATATGTTCACAGTTTTTTGGCGAATAAATTATACAAATATTGAGGAAGTAGTAGTTGCAAAATAACTATTAATAAGTTGAGTATTATCAAATAATGCATTTGTTAAATTAAACATAGTGTACACTTGAACTAATGGAATTAAGTGTATGTCACAAAGTTATATAATAAAGTTTTGTTTATAAACACTTGGCAAAAGAAGAAACCCCTAAAAAGTTGAAGAAATATATAGAATGTTCTAAGCTGACAACTTCTTGGACAACTCAACTTGATAAGAGTACAGGAGTGAGTTTACGATAGGTAATTGATAAATGTGCTTTTCTTTAGACTGTTAGTTTTGTATGTCTGCATACAACTTTAACTTTAATTTTGCCTTTGTATGTAAAGAATATTTCAGCTAATGTATGATAGCATTTATTAAGTCAACATATATTATAATAGCTAGAGTTGATTTGGTTTTAGGTTTTAGTATTTAAACTATATCTTCTTATCTATTTAAATATATGTATTTCAACAGTGCTTTATACTATTTATTGTTATTATCTATGCTTATATGATCATTAATACAAATTATATTATAATTATTGCAACTTGCAGATTTAACTAATTAAGCCTAAATTAAATTATAGTATAGATATTTAAACATAAACTAACTTATATAAAGTATCTATATTAATCAGCCTCTCTATAATCAATTAGCACAAGTCATGTTAAACATTTGCTGCACATTCAAAATCTTCAAACTATGGACGCTATCAAAATATAAGTAGTTTATTAAATTTTCGAGTTTGTATTTGTACTAAACAAAATAATTACCGAAGAAGCATTTTACAATGTCATTAATGTACAATAGTTAAGTCGTAGAAAATGTCTAACTTATATAAAATGACTCTGAATATAGTTTCTTTAATCATCTTCCTTAAATTGCTTTAACGAAATCAAAAACTTTTCTAATTAACCTCAGTGTTTGGATATATATGTAGATATGTTTGAGTATCAAGTTTATATCGTGGATTTTTTATGTTCCATTAATATTAAACATGTGTTTGTACTATTTCTTAAAGTTAAATGTTTGAACCATTAAGAGTGGCGTTTACCAACAAGTAGAAACTTATGCAACTTATATTACTCGCGGGACGGGTAGACGCAAGGGGGTGTAAGTAGGTGGAGGTTGACGATATTCGGTTCTGTCACAGCGCTTCGGTTTTATTCACAAATTCTGTCATAGATAAAGAAATACTATATATAGGAAACATAATGTATAAAGAATGAGTACTTACGGACCTGTTGATGTTGTTGATGTTTTATAATAAACCAATTTTCGCTTGCCCATAACTGTTATATTATTATACACTCGAATATTATAGGTATGTACATATGACATTTAAATGCGAGTGACAGTTTGTAATTAAACTGTCACTCAAATTTATGTCTGCAATAGCCGACTGATTCCGATACATTTTCGTCTTCGCTAGGACCGGTAGAGATACTGTAAAGTGGGGATAGACGACGCGAAAAACCGCGTGTAAAATGTGTGTGATAATGTTTACTGTTTAATGTTTTTTATCTTTAAAAATAATTACATAAATTTGATTTTTTCTTTATATCGTACATCACATGTGCAGCTGGCGCGTAGAGGTCGTTCTTTACTTTCTTATATGTAGTATAAGGAAGTATTGTGATGATGAAAATTTTCGACCTCGAGATTCTTGCAGATGTCCACGTTTTGAGGTCCCCTGATACCAAAAAAGTGGTTTTTAAAAAATGTCTCTCTCTGTGTGTGTGTGTGTGTGTCTGTGTGTCTGTCTGTCTGTCTGTGACCACGATAGCGGTCAAACCGCTGGAGATATCAATTCCAAATTTTGTATTTACGTGTATAATCTCGCTCTTGAGATCTGATTAGTTTTTCAGTAAAATCGGTAGACCGGAAGTAGCAGTTTACTTTAGTATAAAAATCGAATTTTGCCAATATTTCGTCAAATACTAAGTTTATACAAATTTATAAAGAATTTATATGTACTTAGAATTAAAATTCAGAACAATTTTATTTAAAAAGTTTTTCGAAATTCCTACCGGAAGTAGGTCTTTTACTCTTATCGAAAATCGGTTTTTTGCGAATATCTCACAAGTCATGCTTTCTAGGCAGGTACATTACGAGTATAAAAGTATTTACATGAAAATTTTAAATATCTTTTGTATAAAAAAAATTTCAAAATTCGGACCGGAAGTACCACTTTTACTCTTACCGAATAGCTGTTTTTTGCAAATATGTCGTAAATTATGCATTCTATATATATTTATTAAGAGTACAAGAGTATTTAGAGTTGAATTTGCAATATTTTTTGTATACATGAAATTTCAAAATTCGGACCGGAAGTAGCACTTTTACTCTTAGCGAGTAGCACTTTTTTTCGAATATCTTGCAAAGCATGCATTCTATAGCGATTTATTAAGAGAATGAAAGTACTTAGAATAGGATTTTGAATAATTTTTGTATAAAAAAATTCTAAAAATTGTATAGTTTAAAATGCTCATACATATAAGAAAGTCGTGTGGTGGCCACACCTTATTTTTTCTTTTGTGTACCAGCCTTAGTTAGTAGATATTAATCAAATTCATGCATTTTTGTGGTTATTTCTAAAACACATAACTTTCTTAAGAAAATAAACTAGTACAAAAACTGACCATGACATTATAAATTTATGCCTTTGCATCACTAACCTAAATTTGAGATTCTAAAATTACAAAATGAGTTTAAAAAACGCGAAACGGCGATGCCTTAATTTTTGATAGGTGAACGCCCCTCTTAAATCAGTTTCAAATTATTATAATAAAATTAGTTATTGGTATGAAGTAATAATCAAGAATATTCAAAAATATTGAGAAACAAACTAAATTTAAAGAAAGTACTTTTTGATTTATATAGCTGACTGGTTTAATGAATTGGGAATAAAAGATTATACATATACATATAATAAATATTATAGAGAATAAAAATAATAAGGTAATCATAAATTATATTGTGCAAATCAATTTACAAAAGAAAACAATAATCATAATGTACTACAGTACAAAATAATAACATAAGCGTAATCCTAACACACTATATTATATTATATATTAATATATAGAAAACTACATATTTAAATGTCGCTCATTATATGAAACATATTTCGAGAATCATTTCTGTACTTTCTTCATTGCTGGTATACGTAACAAGGACCCCTTCTCGGTTTGGAGGCAGCCGTGAAAAAATGTTATATAAGATAAATAGGATAATCATGTCAAATTTCTTCATTTTTTCGACAGAATAAATCGCCTTCTTTTCAACTTTTTAGTAGTTTCGACTACGGTTGTTCAATTTTTATACAACTAAAATGGCAAGTTTGTTTATTAGAGATTAATTTGGTAATATTCTATAATTTGTGATAAATTGGCTTAATTAATTTAATTATTATTGAAAGTAGACAGATTCACACTCAACCCCATTGAGTTGAATTGGAACCCTGCCAAAAGGAGACACTGTAAGATGATAGTAATTATTGCTTCTTATAACTCAAATGAATAATTCAGTATTATTTATTATAATAAGTATTCTGTGTCTGGAGTAAATTTAAAATTTAAATACTGGTCGGTTATAAGTTACTCTATCTATTTCCATAAAACCTAATGTTTTAAAAGTTAATAATAATGAGAAATAATAGACACTAGTTTAATTATCAATGTAATACTGTGGCAGTTTAAAAAAGTTAAAAATCGAGGTGTAATGTAAAGTTTTACTTATAGTAATAATAATATTAATAAATTTATTAAACCATTAAATTATGCAAAGTTATTTGAAATTAAGCTTTAAATACTTTTACCTTCTTAACAAAATACGCCTGTGAGTAAATATGTTAGATCACGTCCAAATGTTCAAAATTCTTTTATACAAAACTTATTCAAAATCTTATTCTAAGTACTTTCATTCTCTCAATAAATCGCTATAGAATGCATACTTTGCAAGATATTCCAAGAAAAGTGGTACTCGCTAAGAGTAAAATGCTACTTCCGGTCCGATTTTTGAAATTTCATGTATACAAAAATATTTCAAATCCAACTCTAAATACTTTTGTACTCTTAATAAATATATATCGAATGCATAATTTACGACATATTTGCAAAAAAAATCGCTATTCGGTAAGAGTAAAAGTGGCACTTCCGGTCCGAATTTTGAAATTTTTTTTATACAAAAGATATTTAAAATTATAGTTTAAATACTTTTATACTGACAATGTACCTGACTAGAAAGCATGACTTGCGAGATATTCGCAAAAAACTGATTTTCGATAAGAGTAAAAGACCTAGTTCCGGTTGGAATTTCGAAAAACATGTTTAAGATAATTTGTCTCAAATTTAATTTTGAGTACATTTGAATTCTTTATAAATTTGTTTAAACTTAGTAATTGACGAAATATTTGCAAAATTCGATTCCTTCACTGAAGTAAACTACTACTTTCGGTATACCGATTTTATTGAAAAATTGATCAGATCTTAAGAGGGAGACTACACACTTAAATACAAAATTTGGAAGAGATACCTACAGCGGTTTGACCGCTATCGTGGTCACAGACAGACACACAGACAGATAGACAGACACACAGAATTTTTTTAAAAACCACTTTTTTGGTATCAGGGGACTTGTGATGATGAAAATTTTCGACCTCGAGATTTTTGCAGATGTCCACGTTTTGAGGTCCCCTGTTACCGAAAAAGTGGTTTTTAAAAAATGTCTGTGTGTCTGTGTGTGTGTGACCACGATAGCGGTCAAACCGCTATAGATATCAATTCTAAATTTTGTATTTAGTAGTATAATCTCCCTCTTGAGAACTGATTAGATATTCAGTAAAATTAGCAAACCGGAAGTAGTAGTTTACTTCAGTGAAAAAATCGAATTTTGCCAATACTTCGTCAACTACTAAGTTTAGACTAATTTATAAAGAATTAATAAGTATTTAGAACTTAATTTTCAATATATTTTGTATAAAAAAAATTTCAAAATTCGGATCGGAAGTATCACTTTTACTCTTACCGAATAACGATTTTTTGCAAATATGTCGTAAATTATGCATTCTATATATATTTATGAAGAGTACAAAAGTATTTAGATTTGGATTTGGAATATTTTTTATATAAATGAAATTTCAAAATTCGGACCGGAAGTAACACTTTCATACGTATAAGAAAGTCGTGTGGTGGCCACACCTCATTTTTTTACCCTTTTTTAATATTTCTATATTACTTCTAATTTCTTGCTGAAGACCATTATAGACAGACATACAACAATACATGAGTGATCTGTGGGTCGCCGATTTATAGCCTGATACACTAAAATAATCTTTTTTTTCGTGTTGGATAGTGATAAAAATCACTATTTATTTTAATTTCGTCTTCATGTGTTGCCCTATGCACAAGCATAGATTAAATATTGTGGATAATATAAATAATGGGCGACACAAATCCGTCGGCCCTAATGCAGCCGCACAAGTCTATTCTGAGCAACAAACTTGATTAATAATATGGTGGACTCGCCGGTACTATTGTTTCCTTGTCAACTTTGTGGTTACATCCAGAGCTACGCGTTCTACCGATACCTTTTCGATGCCCAGACCGAGAACTAACATGCTTCTAAGGGCACCTCTCTCCCATATGTTGACAAATATAACAGATATTTTTCCTGATTGTTTCAGTTAGGTTGATCACCTCCTAGTGTAGTAAATTATGTTATTTTTATTTACTATATTACTTATGTATTATAATTTCACTTTCAATTTACCGTTACTTTGTAGGGAGCAATTGCTCACATGTATTATTTAAAATTACAAGTACTTTATTTTATAAGTGGAGCTTATTCTCCTTTGGGTAATTGTATTATTATTATATACTAGTAACTTTATTGTATAAAATATAGAATACGTCAAATAAATTGAAATAATCATACATGCTTGTAGGCATACCAGAACAGAGACATACACATACATGAGAGATATATGGGACATATACAAATGTTCATTACGTATCACATAATGTAGTTCCTCTCTATTAGAATCACATTAAAGAATCCACCTGATAGCTATCTTTTTTCTCTTTGATTTACAGCAATTTCCTATTACTCCCTTAACTCATCACCTATTTTTATTGATATTATTTTCTTGCTTTTGGGTTTTTCATAATTTTATATGTTCTTCGGAAATAAAAGTTCTACCAACTTACTTGCTTACACGTTCTGTTGAACTGGAGATATTCTATTTTTTCAAAATCCTGGAAAGTGTTCGCTTCGTCGTTGGTTTGCTCAGCGGTTGTCCCCGTTTCTAGAGATTCATCTTAAATATTATGCCAGAATATAATTCTAGATGACAAGACGACAAGACGTTGCAAGAGATAACTTGTAAGAGAAAGCCAACTTCCATTAAAATCGTAATCCGGTATTGCGGCTGGATTGAAAGGAACAACTCCAGTTGTCTTGAATCTTTAAATATCGCTTTCTGTTGACGCTGCTTTAGTACATGCTTTGTATAAAAATACCACCCTCTTGATAATCAAACGAACCATTTTCGGGAGATAGAACACGACATAATTATCAAAAATCAAACTTTATAAATTGACAAAAATTAAAAGAGAAATTTTAACGACAAAGAAAGACATTAACAAACGTTAAATACTGAGAAATTAATAATCAAGAAAGGAGGCAGTAACAGAATTAGGTAGGCAACCAAACACTTCAAGATGTAAAAGAGAAAGAGAACTAATTGGCGAAAAATCATCCATGAAATTAAATCATAACGCTATCAATTTTTAAAAAATTGTAACAACATCAAACTGACACTTTTAAATTCCTTTAATAAAAGTTGTAATACTCAAGGAACCAACATTGTAGCCAATTTACACGTAATATTTTTGTACAGAGGTTTGATTAGTCCTGCTTTCAAGCATCTCTTGAAACAAACTAGCTAAGTACAGCGCCATCTTGCGAATGTATTATGTATGTGATAAATAATTGGTAATCTCCGTTAATTGGGTTTCCACCACTTTTAGCATATACATATTTTATTTACAGAATAACAATTGTTTCGCTGTACTGCATTATCAATCTAAACTGAATGCTGATAGGGCTGTTTAGGGTGACGAAATAGTTGCTATTCCTTGAATTAATAGCATTGAATATTATTATGTATTCTTCATTATAATATTTACCAATTTGACTTTTATAGCAAACAAATTTAAATTATCTTAAATTATTCTTGTAATGCTCTTTGGTTACATGGACAACCACATTGAAAATTATAAATTAATTTAATATAGCATGAATAAGGTAAATGTCCATTTGATTGGCAACTTAAGCGACTTTTCTGATTCAAAAATTTATTAATTAATTAATATTAGCTCTACAAAATATCGCAATTTGTTTTTACTTTCTTTAATGTCGTATCATAAAGATTTGTTAGTAACTTCATGAAAATAATGTATCTAATTAGTTCAAAATAAATTAAAACCAAAGCAGGGCATCTGTGCCAGTTATTGTGCACTTTCGCCGATGATCGATATGTGTAAGTGAGTAATTGGTTGGCATTATTGGTACGGGGTGTCTGCTTCATTGGTATTGTTGCGAGTAGGTAATATAGACTTGCGTTATAAATAATTAAACAATTTTGTCATGAAAAGCACTATATAATATAACATATAAAAACTAGGAACAAGACTGACAAACGTTAAAAAAATAGAAAATTTAATTACATAAACATGAAACAAACAATATAATCCTCTTAGTTGGCTTAAAGTAGAACAAAACTTAAAAACACACCTGAGTAGGTAGGTACTTATATTAATAATAATAATAATAATAATAATAATAATAATAATAATAATAATACACTTTATTACGTAGACACTTCAAGGTGCATATTACAATTAGTAATACAATTAAATAAAAAAAATTGTAGTAATAGAAAGCAAAATAAAGTAAAAGCAGAATGGAAATAATAACAGAAATATGTTTAAACTTAACTAGGTAATTATACAATAGTAATATATGTAATATGTAATGTGATAAACAGCTTGCATCATAATGGCAGAAGGATAAGTTTTTTGTTGCTGGAAAGACACACGTGGGAATCTTAAAACAACCAGAATTCATCAAGTGAATAGAATAGATGCTCGGTGAGAAAGTCTTTAAGATTGCGCTTGAATAAGTTGTAAGTTGAAGAATTTTTTATACCCGATTATAATTTATTAAATATGCGAGGACCCAAGTTGTCCGGACTATGACTAGTTACAGTGTTATGCATCATCTAGATGGTTTTATCTAGATAACAGTTGTGTTATATATCATCTTATCTAGATCACAGGACAACCATTTATCTATTATCTTATCTTAGATAAAAAAAAGCAGATTATCTGAAGGTTTTAGATAACAGATAATTTTTTTCGCGGGTTTTCAATTTTTTTTTGGTATGCCTCGAAGATCGTAACGAAACCAATAAAACCACCGTCGCACATAGGGGTATTTGACTAATCTAGCCGGACAAAATTATTTATCGCTCTTAATCGTTTGGAAATTAATCGGTAACTCATTAAAAGTATGCAAACGTACCTTCACTTCTAATTTTTAGCAATGCAGCAAAGGTCAAAAGCAAAAGGCGAAAGAAAAACAGTTCTTGTACGTAACATTTATTTAAAAATTACAGCTGTGAAATATATATCTACTAACTAAATAAAAAATAAGTAACTATCATAATTATATTATAAAACTAGAAAATTTAATATTAAATGCAAAAACAGTTAATTTTCTTCACATTAACATTTCAAGTGTTTCCTTCATAAAAGAATTTCGTTTTTTCTTCATAATTATTCACCTTAACAAGAGCCTATTTAAAACATCTCTATTACAGTCTCCTCTGTTAAATTTTCGTGCGAAATTTTGCCTATATAAACGGAAATGTTTATTTCTGGCTTCTGCCGCTTCTTCAGACATTTGTCCTATTGGCAAAAGGGCATTCTCTATTATTATAGAACCATGTATTAAAATTTTATGCATGGTAGGGGTCATATTATGCCTACTATACAGCGCAACAGTTCAGCAGTATCACTGGTAAATGTCCGAAATTTTTGTACATCTATTATGTACCCACTTCAAATGCATTCAATAATCACATTGATTTTGTTTATCAAAGTAACATCCAGTCCTGTTATTTCAGCTGCCAACTCAGGATATTCAATAGTCTTCGGCTCGTATTCCCGTGTTTCCGAATCCAGCTTTAGGAAAATTTACACGGAGACTTGCTTTTAAATTCGTCTTGAATTCTCTCTTTATTTCTTTGTATTAAGAGTTTGTCTGCTTCAGATTTGGCAGACAAATTTTGCACGCTATCAGACAAACGTATATTCTCAGTCTTGCGTCTTTTGCTCCTCTCACTAACATCTTCAAAAGATTTCGTTGGTCTGCTCGGTCTTGTCGCTAATATAGGTAATTGAAACATTCCACTCAACCACTTTTCATTATTTTTCACAAATAAATCACCTCTATATTTTGTTGCCACCCAGCGATGTTTCATTTCGGATCCCAATTTTGAAAAATTACGCTTTACTTCCGTTACTTGCTCTTCGGTATAAGATTTATGTGAAATCAAGTAATCTTCGATGCATATTAATTGACCTTTAAAATCGAGATCATTTTGTGATCTCATTAGGTCAAATATTTTCCTACGAGTCATCATACTACTCCAGAAGGTCCTGAAATAATAAAAACATAATTTATCGAAAGTTATAATATTTTCATATTTTCATGTCAGAAATTTAAAATCGCTCTAAATTGAGGAGTAGGAATTAGTTGGAACCAATTTACACATTTTTAGAAAGTAGAAGTATTATACTTTAAGAATATATAAGAATCATAGCCGGGCAATGCCTGGCACTAAAACAAAAAGCCTCCCAAAACTATTATTTTCGCGAAAAATTACGGAATTGAAATGCTTTCTTAAAAATGCAAAAAAGAAATAAATGGGGTAGACATTATATAATATTGTGGCTGTAAAAAAAAGTCACTTACCAGCAGTTTCAGAATCCATAACTAAAATTTTATTTTTTCACAAGAGAACACAAAATAATACTTAATGAAACATAGAGTTTTAAAGCACGAATATAGAGAACACACAACCACTGTGAACAATACCTGACTTTCGACTGACCCTATCCCCTGTAAGTTGGGAAGGGTGAAATAAAAACATTGCGGCTGGGTTGCTCCACTACCCTGTTATTCTAGAAACCTTTTCGTTTTTACCTGAGTGCAATTCTGAAATTTCGACTTTTGGCCGGCTAAATTTAACAAATACCCCTATGTGCGTCGTCTCTGTAACTCTGCTTATATCTATATGGTTTTCGACTTTCGTACAATGTAATACATTTTTCGCAGTAACGTTGGTACGGGTACTTTAGACAAATTCGTTGTTGCAATGCTGCTTGTCATTGTCACTTTCACTTTTCACTCGTCATATTGTGTGAGCTTATCACAAGATAGCTGGTGTAGTGTGTAGTTACTCATGCTTCATGTTAGTGAGTGCATGTGTAGATATGTATTGTTGCGTTTTCGGGTTCGAAATAAACAACTCGTGCAAATGTTTTAAAACTGTCTGTATATTTACACACTTAAAACTAATCACAATGTAAAAAAAAATATAAAATAAATGCATCGCACTTAAAACTACTACGAATAAATTAACACACGTAATTATCTCTATTACTACTATTATATCTGTAATATTTATGTATTTATTGCACGGTAATAAAAACTGCACCGCTCACTATACTTACTTTTCCTCCTTGTACTGTTGTCGTGAATAATTGATTTTTTGTTGAAGAGATGTCCTTACCTACCTTTAAGAGCAAGCACCTAACTTATTTACATAACATAAATGAAATAAAATATCAACATTTTAATAAATCAGTTACCTACCTATAGGTAGGTCTGGTGTTGGGCATGAAATATATTTAAAATTTCTCTCAAACATTCGTTTCGTTTTTAGGAAAATGGTATGGTATGTTTTCACACATGTTTGATACTTAATTCCTAAATTAGTAGAACACATTTTATTTACCCAAACGTACATATATTTCCATACTCTGCTCTTGGTTCAGTAGAGTCACCTTCAAGTGCCAAAGGTGTCGAGAATCTACTTAGATAAATCCTTACTGACACGTCAGTCGTAGGTCACTACTTGACCTCTTAGCTGAAGTAAACATTTCCGAACAATCTAAGCTGGCGGACTTAAAAGTTAACGATTCATCTAAATTTCTTATGGTGTTAGGATTAAAATAACAAATTATTATGTTTCCCTCGGTACATTATATCTTTTGGATTTGCCTTTAATGGATGCTCCATTTTTAATTTTATTCAAAGCCGATATAAACTGCTCTTCAATGTTGTTTTTGCTATAGATATGCTTAGTTTTTACCTTTGATATCTGTTCAAAAGACGGATTGAGGTGATAAGTACCTACCAATAAAAATTTCGAAAAACATAGGAAAAACCCACAAGCTGCCATCCGCGAATGCGGCTTTCAATAATTGACTTCTTGTGATTTTTGTTTGTTTTCTAATTTAAAAAAACACCTTAAGGAACGTAGTTTTAAGGACGCTAGTGAGTTATAAACAGCTGTTATAGAACATTATGACTGAAAAACTTCAGATTATTTTTACAAGGGTATTGAATTATTAATTATTCGTTGTAATAAATGTATGTTAGGGGAGATCTCGCTTCTGAATTTAGACTGGTCTAATCTTTATTCTAGTGGTGATATAGACCAGATGGCCGAAAATTTATTGAATAATATCGTCGATTGTTACAACACCTCGTTTTCTATCAAATACGCCAGACGTGGTAGGCGGGGCATTTATTATTCTAGCCGGATTAGGGAAATGAGGGAACAGCTACTAATGTTACATCGTTTCAGTAAGAGTAATCCTGATTTTACAAGGGTGTACACTGACTTTAAAAATAAATATAAATTAGCTCTCAAGGCGGAAACCATAAACTATAATACTAACCGCATCATGGGATCACATAACAAGCAAAAAACAGCTTGGAGTATTATCAAACCGGAAACACACAAAGCGGAATCAGACTTTACCGTTGAACTACTGAACGACTACTTTAGCAATATCGGTAAGGAATTGGTCTGCAGTGTTTCTGATTGCAACACAGATTACCTTAGGGGCCTTAGTGAGCGGGGTGATGGTTCGTCGTTTTTCCTGTATCCGGTGGACTGTGCAGAGGTATGCTGCTTAATAGACAGATTAAGTAACTCAAAATCTTTAGATTACTACGAGCTAAACAGTTCCGCGTTAAAATTAGGTAAATATGAACTAGTAGAACACATAACGTATTTTATAAACTCTTGTTTTACGGCGGGGATATTTCCTGTATGTCTCAAAATTGCCAGAGTAACACCTATTCCTAAAACTGGGAACGGTAATTTATTATCGAATTATCGCCCAATATCTATAGTGCCGGTGTTATCAAAATTAATGGAACTGGCATTGAAGGGCAGAATAGAAAAGTATTTGGACTGCAAAAACATCTTAAACAGTAATCAGTTTGGATTTAGAAGTAATAAGGGTACGGTAAAAGCCTTGGTTGAATTATACAACTTCATTAGCGACGAACTGGAGAAGGGGAATGCCGTTACGGCGGCTTTCCTGGACTTGACCAAGGCCTTCGATTGTGTGTCTCATGATATATTGTCTACTAAATTGGAATACTATGGCTTTAGGGGACCTGCTCTCTCACTGATTACAAGTTTTGTCATGGACAGACAGCAGTGTGTTCAAATTAAAGAAGATAAGTCCCCATTGAAAGCAATCACTTTCGGGGTGCCTCAGGGCTCAATATTGGGACCATTGCTATTTATTATCTACGTCAACGATATAAACGAGCATATTATGTGTAAGACTGTTCAGCATGCTGATGACACTACAATACTAGTTGCGAATAAAAATTACGACGAATTACATAACTCCCTGATGGGTTCACTGGGCGGGATGGGGGTTACTTTAATGGGAATAGACTTTGCATGAATTCCGGGAAAACGCAGGTGTTGGATCTTTCGTTGAATCCCAACATGAAGCTGGTGAATGCCGCACCTATTAAATGTCTGGGTTTGCTCCTAGACTCTAAGCTTACATGGGGGCCCCACATTGATAGTTTGACCAAGCGCCTGTCTACTAGTACTTTTGTTTTAAAACAACTGCGGGTGATGGTGGATCAGAGTGCTTTATTGATGGCATATTATGCTCTCTTTCATAGTGTCATGAGTTATGGTATTATATTGTGGGGTGGTTCGGCGCATATACATCGGGTTCTGATATCACAGAAGAGAGCAATAAGAACTATGCTGGGTATAAGTAACATGGATTCATGCAGACCGTCGTTCAAGCGGTTGAGAATTATCACTTGTGTTGGGCAATATGTGTTTGATTGTATTACATACGCCAGGAATAATTTGACTTTCTTTGCAAAGCAAACCATGTACGAAACCAGACATGGATGTTTCGAACAACCATATTTTAAGTTGTCCCGGAATATCAACTCATTTAGATATCAATCAATAAAATTATATAATTTACTCCCGAAAACCTGGAAAGAACTGAATGACAAAAAGTTTAACTTAACCCTTAAACACTTCCTAAAAGACAATCCAATTTATGATGTCCAGGAGTTTGCGGAAATGCTCAAGAAGCTTTAATTTCTTTTTTGTTCTCTTTTTTTGCTCTGTGAAATGGCGTACATTGTTTGATATATACATTAGAGTTTGTAATATTTAATGTTTACATTGTACTTTTATTTTTTAGATATGTTTAGTGTTTGCATTGTACATTTATTATATAGACATATTTATTGACATGTGCATACATATGTTTTGTCTCGCACGAATAAAATCTATCTATCTATCTATCTATCTACATTGAAAAATAAAAATTCTTATATTGTTTCAAGTTTCTTTTTTTTAAATCAGGCCGAGAATTTATGGCGCCTACCTCGTATATTAAAATAAAAAGTTCTGACACATTAACGATATATTTCCCAAAATACTATCTATGCTGATATTCATGTTAATTTTTTCTACAATATTAAATGCGAGATACAATTATACGAGAAATTAATTGGGTGTTATATTTGCTTTTGATCTCCATAAATAATTTACTGTAAGGAAATGCTATTGTTGTTTGATTAACTACATTTTCCCGTATTTTCGCTTAAAAATTTGATGCGTGTCTGTGTCAGTATGTCATATGTAAGTCGGGCGGGCTTGGCATCGATTTCCTATTATTTTGTCAGTTGAAAAGTCAACCGTGCACCATTTATTAACGTCAATATACCGTATTCTATCTGCAGTAAAGCGATTTAACAAACAAAAAAAAACTAATAATCAAAACGCATTAATTATTCATTGCATCTTTCCGTTGTACGCTATAAGTAGACAGATTTCATTGGAGGAAATCCGTAAAAATTGTGAGTGATAATATTATAATGTCTAGATGTCTAAATGGATCGTTATTTAAAGAAAGTACAGTTAGGCATTACAATTTAAAGAATAAGGTGTGGGCACCACACGACTTTCTTATAAGTACATTTTAAATTATACAGAAGTTGTTCCGAATTAAGTTTTGTATATAATAATAATAATGTCTTTATTTAGCAATTTGCTATTGTGTATACATGATAAATATATGTTCAAATATAACATCTTAATTTGATATATGTGTTACAAACTAACTTCTAAAGTCAATAATTCAATAATTCAAGTGTATATGCTTATAAGCCAACGTCTTAAATAAACTTAGTCTATTACATTCTTTTATGTAATGGGTAATGTATTATAAAGTTTCAAGCCATCAACGTATACACTTGTTATTGTTTGACTTCGTTGATATCTACTTATATGAAAGCCTTTAACATTACGTGTGCTATAACTATGCGTATCTCCTACTTGTACTAGCTTATCCGTTAAATATGAAGGTGCCTGACCTAACTTAATTCTATGTATAAAAACGAGTACTCTATATGCTAGTCTCTGTCTAATGTTCATTAATTGTAGTGCACCCAACATTATCTGGATGGGTGTATATTTACTACATTTCAGTATTACTCTCATACATTTATTCTGTAGTTTTTGTAATTGTTGTATCTCATTTTGCTTTGCATTGGAGAAAATTGTTGAACAATATTCAAAGTGTGGTGCTATAAGCGATTTATATAACATAAGTTTAACATAGTTTGACAAGTTTTTACCTATTCTATTTAAAAACCCTACTTTTTTAGATATCTTACTTATTACATAGCTTAAATGTTTTTTGAAATTTAAATTTTCATCAATTATTATGCCAAGGTATTTTATTTGTGTTACTGACTCTAATTCAACATTATTAATTAGTATTTTAATCTTATCTTTATCTTTGTGTTGTAATTTTTGTCTACTTACAATATTCTCTACTACAATACATATAAGAAAGGAGATGTGAAAAAAATGGAAAACTTCCGACCAATATCGATTTTGCCCTCAATTTCTAAAATTTTGCAGCATGTTATTTCGACTAGAGTAGTCAATTATCTTGAAAGAAATAAACTTCTGCCCTATGCTCGACACGGACACAGAAGAAAATAGATCAACAAGCACTGGTATTATTGACATATTTAAATATCTGCTGGATGCATTAGACAACCAAGATAATCCAGAACTGATATGTTGCGACTTGACACGTGCTTTCGACAGAGTAAACCACAACATTATGATGTTAGAGGAATTAGTGAAAGACTTTTACCTTTATATTTAAGTAACAGGAATCAATAAGTGAAATTTGCAGGACAGAACTCCGGTTTGCCGCATGTTAAAGAAGGTGTACCACAAGGATCGATTCTTGGACCGATGCAGTTCATTTTGTATATGAACGATTTAGACACATCTATTCCGGTAGACGGCATTTGCTTGTATGCGGATAATGCGTCAATACTGGTGAAGGGACCTACAAAACACACGAGAGAACATGATTTCCAAATGGTACTGAGTGAAACAGATAAATATTTCTCTGGGTATGATTTACATATGAACAAAACAAAACAGAGCAAATTCAATTTACAGCAAGCAAAGACAGGGACAAGGAATCTATAAGGTTTTTGGGTATTACCGTGGATAATAGACTCAACTGGTCTGTGTATATATCAGTCACTGCGGAAAAGTTGACTACCGCAATATACCGGGTGATGCAATAATGTGTCGGCGGAGCTTATTATGAAAACTAATAACGCTGTAGCAATGAGACTTTACGTACGTATGTAGTATGCGGCTGTGCATTTCCTAATTTTATTTACAAATATACAGGGTGTTCCAAATTTTCGCAACCATCTTGAACTTTTTTATTTTAAATACATTGCTATACTTTCTAGATATTATAATGATAGCCATTCATATTATCTTTGCAATGATATATGGATATGTGCACTTCAGACTGTTAGTTTTGATTTTATTTATAATTTTGTTAAAATCTTGACAGTTGCAGCATGCTAAATATGTCGTGTCTAAGTTATCGATCTTTATTGGTTATTTTATCGTTTTTTTTTTAAATCTAAGCTATAATATTTTTATAAGTCAGCGTATTCCTTGTAAAATCGCCTTTAAAATGGTACCAATAATATAGTACTTATTTTTATTATTTTCAAAGTTATAACCCTTTAAATGCGGGGCATCTAATAGTTGGTTGACCGTGAAAATGAAAAAAAGTAATTTTAACAAACACCTGTTTTTTTAAATACTTTATCATTAGTTTTAGAATTACATTTTGAACATTTTCCATAATAAAACAATCTTAATTTAAAATGTGTTCAAATATATTTCCATTCTGTCCTAGACATGCTCTTAACTGTCTCTGTATCGACAGACTTACATTCTGAGCTAAGTTATTCTCACTTAATTGAAGACAAGCGTTTCTTATTCGTTGCTGTATGTTCTCTGCCGTTGTAGGAGGTGTTGCGTAAACAATGCTTTTTACAGTTGGCCACAGAAAGAAATTACAAGGTGTGAGATCTGGTGATCGTGGTGGCCAGCTTATCAAACTTCCTCTCCCAATCCACTTATTGGTGAATACCCGATCTAAATGTGCTCTTGCAGTAGCATCATAATGTGCTGGTGCACCATCATGTTGGTACCACAATCTCCTGATGACGTTGTCTGGGAGACCTTCTAATAGCAATGGTAAATTATTTTGTAGGAAAATAAGTAGTATGCTATTAGTACCATTTTAAAAGCGATTCGCGTTTACGGCAGCATCGAGAAATTCCAAAAAAAAGTGACACGCACTTCTACACAATGCGAAATAAGGATTTTCTAAAAATGTCGTATTATAGACTGACAACAACCCAGAAATATGTGCAATACTGGCCTCCAGAGAGCTATAATAAACTAATAGAAATCGATGATGATACTGTGTGGAACATCAGCAGAAAGGATTACGTTCACGAAATTAGGAATTTTTTATTAGAAGAGTTTTTAAATCGCTGAAACTTTAAGATGTTAGAATGTTGTCTTTCATTTAATTGCTTTACATTGTACATTTGTCTATTCATTTATGCCTCATTGATCCTGTTCTAGTTATTTCTAAGTAATTATTTGTTTATATGGACGTGTGTAATGTGCTTAATTGTATGACCTACACACATAAAATTATTATTATTATTATTTGCATTAAATATGTCCTTAATACGCATGTGAGTAAAAGTGTTATTTCAGAGCAGAATTTTAAAAACTGTTTTATATAGAATGGATAATTTGCTAGTTACTTCCTGTTTGTATAATTTTTTTTTTATACAAACGTATTCAAAATCAAGCTTTAAGTACTTTTATATTCAAAACGTATCTGCCTAAAAAGCTAGACTTGCGATATATTCGCCAAAAAAATGTTTTCCGACGAGATTAAAAGACCTGCTTCCAGTATAAATTCGTAAAAAAATTTGTATAAAACATTTTTATAAAACATTTTTAAAATTGGATTTTGAGTACTTTCGTTTTCCCTAAACATTTGTTTATACTTAGTAGTGACGATATTTTGTTAAAATTTGTCACTGGCATAAACTACTACATTCGGTCTACCGATTTTACTGAAAATCTAATTAGCTTTTAAGAATAAAACTGTATTTTTAAATACAAAGTTTGGTATTGATAGCTTTAGCAGTTCGTTCGTTATCATGTTCACACACACAGAAACGCAAATTAAATACCACTTTTTTGGTATCATGGAATTTTACAAAACGTGGACATTTGCAAAAACCTCGATTCGAACATTTTGTTTATCAAAATACTTCTTTATAATACTACGTATAAGAAAGTAAAAATGTAAAACTTAACTAGTCCATAATTTGGCAAAAATTCCAAATTATGGGCTAGTTAAGGAATTACTTTGTATTTTGGTCTACCCGAACCGAAATTGTATACAGGTCACAATTTGCGACGTTACGCTATTACTTTCTTGGTGCATGGGGGTGTTGGAAAACGACTAGTTAACACTATTGCCGGAAGAACACAAAAGCAGGGGATAAACGTATCAGAAATTTATTCTGGAAATAGCACAAAAACTGGCGAATCTACAATTAATATTTATTTATAAACCTTTTCTTTCAGTTAACGTTTTCAATTTTCCAAAGATTACAATAATTATTAAGGGGTCCTATATATATAGTGGATATGTGAATAGTTGAAAAATAGGAGATTTTTGATGCAAGATATTTTTGTTGATTTTAAATTTGGAGAAAACCTTTCAACGTCAACTTATGAAGAATTTAGTAATCTACCCCGCTGAATAATCAAATATAAAAAAAACGATCTGATTAAAGAAAATTAATTAAAATGACAAAATATTAAAAACAAGTTTTCTCAAAAATCCTTGGTAGCGGATTTGTTTGCTTTAGTTCACGCTTTACTTTGTTTTAAATGAATATAAAATAAATTAAAATTAGGCAACCCACATTACAATGAATTGTTGTTCTGGTAAAAATATTTCCCGCGGTTTCAAATGTGTATCTAAATATTTGGTCATAAATGAATTTTTATTCGCTTAGATATTGAGTTATTATTTCATATATTTATTATATATTCCCTATGTGTAATAGGTACTCGGACATTCTTGGCTTATTAAATGATGTGCTATGCAACCCATATTACATTTCCGAATCACTAGCGAGGACCCTTAACGTTTCTTAATTATTGTGATTATTTGACATATTCAAAAATGTTGTTATGTGTCATAATTGTCAGGTAAAATATTTCCGTCCTAGGCAAAAGTTGATTAATTTTAACAAAACAATAATAATAATAAATTTATAGAAATTTTATTTACCGATAAATTAAGAACATTATTTTTAAATTGCGGGAGTTGCCTAAGATATCTCATATATTGACAAAGCGGAATAGATAGTCTTGTATCTCTCCGTATCTTTAATTTTGTATTGTGATTGGAGTATCGCAAAACACAAATCGATATTTGTGTTTTGCAAAAAACATCTATCTCTGTAAAAACAACAATGATATCTACATTTTATTTTGATCAGACTTTAAAATAATAATACTGTTGCATGTACAATTTTAGATCAACATCCCATGAAGTCAGCAGAATTTCTTCTTCTTCTTCTTCTTCTTTTAATAGGCGTATCGCCTGTTTAGTTCCGGTTTCTTTGCAATGGTGATTCTTGCGATTTTGATTGCCAGCTGTCACGCCATCGCTTTGGTGGTCGTCCTATAGGTCTTCTTCCATGAGGTGTGTTATTTCGAACTATCCTGACCATTCTGTCGGGGATCATTCGGCTAACATGGTGGTTCCATTCTCTTCTTCTCTTCCTCGACCATCTGACCACGTCGTCCGTTAGGCACTTCTCTCTTATGTCTGTGTTTCTCTGCCTATCCTTCAATGTATGTCCCGTTATAGTTCTGAAGGTCTTCATTTCAGTTGCCCCTAGTAATCTCTTTGTTATCGTTGTTTCCGCTCTCGTCTCAGCACCATATGTCATCACTGGTCGTACGCATGCTTTGTATATTCTTGATTTGCATTCTGTACTTAGGTGTTTGTTTCTCCATATTGGATATCTAAGATGTCCCGATATTGCTGCTGCTTTGTTAACTTGTTTCCTCACCTCGCCCCCCAGGAAGCCGGCGCTTGTAATTTTGCATCCAAGGTATTCGATTGACATGGTTTGGTCAATGACATTATCTTCTATTGCTAATTTGCAGCGCAGAGGTTCCTTTGCTATGGTCATGCATTTGGTTTTGGTTGTGGAGATTTTCATATTAAGTTTTCCTGCCTGCTTGTTGAACGCTTGTAACAATCTTTGGAGGTCATCTTCCGATTCCGCAATAAGTACTGCATCATCAGCGTAGCATAATATATTTATTTTATGCATGCCCATTCGATATCCTAGTCCGGTGTTCTTTACAGCTTTCACCATCTCGTCCATGATTGTATTGAATAACGAAGGACTGAGACTATCGCCTTGGCGGATACCTGTTGTAGTTCGTAGATGTTGCGTTAGGGTGTGATTTGTGCGTATTTGCGTTGTTGTGTTTGTGTTTAAGTCCTTAATGAGTTCTATGCAGAATTTAGTTTAGTTTATATCTTGTGCTAAAGTATGTCTGAGAAGATTGCACTTTCTATTATGCAGTTTGCCCATAACTTCTATTAAAAAAATACAAACACGGCAAATATTTTAAGAAATTTTTAGAATCTAAAATTATAATGCACTTAGCTTCCTCCACATATACATTTGATATTTCTTCTTCATAGGACTACAGCATATTCATATTCTGCTATCCATGTTCGGCATATGGTTACAATAAATATTAATCTCAAAGAAATTAGTCTAATGGATTAATTATATGTGTACATTAGTCGAAGCTCAATTAATGTAATCGCGTGTTATAAATCTGTTTATATAAATACTATGGTTATTAACTACTGGAATGATTTGGCTATTTATCACTTGTCGCCTTACATAAATAAATTATGATTAATAGGTGCCATTTAGATATTTTGTTTCACCTATTTCGAGGAAATATGATACATACTCTATAAAGCATATGTTACGCATACAATGTTCAATATGAAATTATGTATTTATCTATGACAGTGATCTATATTGTGTATTTTAATGTACGCCCAAAAATGTTGGAGCTTACGGATGAAATAGATTTTGATAACGAGTATAATTTTCGACAATATAAAATTTTCTGTAAATAAATTTACATTACTAAAGAAGTAATTGAAATTTCTATATACCGGGTGTCAACAAAATAACGCCCCAGCTCGTAGCACCTTTATTTGAAGCCTGATTGTAACGATCGACATGTCAAATTAAACGACTTAAAAAGTATTGTCAGAGGAATATCAAATTTTATTTTTAGCTATTCTGTTTATCAAGGATCGTTAATCAACTTTTTTATGTTAAATGGCCGCCTGCTACTTTTTTAATAGAATTTGATAAAGAATTTTTTTCTGAATTCAATGATGTAGCACAATACAGTTTCTTGTTATATTTCAAGTTGTTAAAAAATAACAAGAAAATGGGTGTGCTTAAAACCACACAGCAGAAGTGTAAACTTCATCAAGGCGAGGTTAATAATACGAAATACACGCGTATAATATTCAGTAACGTATTAAATAAAACGTATGTATGTATTACATTTACACATGTACACACGCGTATAATATTCAGTAACGTATTATACGACTGATGCGTCATGCTCTCCCATGTAACGGTCGGTTAGACGTATGTATGTATATAAATAGACGATATGAATACTCGCTTACGATCCTCGCGCTTGGTCTAATGGTTAAGTGCCTCTCACCCAGGCGGCTCCGGTTCACATCTGCTCTGGGACATGAATTTATTTATTCATTTAAATTTCAATTTAATTGGAATTAAATACCTCTATATGATATATTTATCTTGTTCCCTTAGTCGACTCGAGCCGACATTACCCGAACGAGCGTTACATATCCGAGCGTGACGGTCAGTCTTGTTCAGTGCCTACAATCAGCGCAATGCGCCCAAAGAAGTTTACACTTGAAAAAAACCATTGCAAAAATTCTTATACTCGATTAGTAATAGAGTGCTTAGACATTATCGTCACCATGTCAATGTTATGTCAGTGTCGTAAAACCAATTTCAGTTGTTTCAGTTGTCATCATTTTATAATTAATAACGAGTTCGTGTATATGCTTGAAATTTACTGTAGGTGTCACTAAAACAGTGCGCAAAGTTGTAGAATCTATGGAGAGCGCTTCCCGGACAGGCGAGTACCGAATCGCCGTCAGTTTAGTCGATTGGAAATCAATTTGAGACGGTATGGACGCTTTAAAAAACCTAAAACACAAAATCGGGAATTTCGAGATGAACGTTTTACTGTGTGTTGAGGAGAATCATTGGACTTCCGTATAAGAAATTGCTTCGAATCTACAAGTTTCCAGAGTAAGTGTGTGTTCAGTTTTGAAAAAACATAAGTACAAAGCATTTGTGCCGCGCAAGATCCACACATTAAAAGAAGGTGATCCAGCATGTAGTATAAAAGATATAAAAAAATACTATGGTCCGACAAATGTCAATTTACAAATAAAAAAAAAATTAATCGCTACAATCATCGCTAGTGGAATGTAGAAAATCCACATGTTTCCGTAGAACAAGCTCCACAAAGAAGATTTTTACTTAATGTTTGGTATGGTATATTAGATGAACGAATAATAAGTTCAATCACCATCGATGGAAATCTTACCCAGCAAAAGTATTACCAAATTTTAAGTGAAGACTTACTAGAAGTTCTTGACATTTTACCCTTAAATGAAAGAAATAATTTAGTTTTTCAACAAGAAGGGCTACTCCACACAACGTCATAATCAATAAAGAGTTTTTGAATAGAGAATTTGGAGATCATTGGATGGGAACAGACGGACCTATTTTGTGGCCAGCTCGTTCTTGTGATCTGACCCCGATGGATCTTTTCTTCTTGGGGCATTTGCAAGATATTGTTTATACCACAACTCCTGATACAGTCTTGTATATTTTTTGAATTTTTTCTATATTATTTATACGATTTTGTTCACAAATTTAAAATGAATTGATTAGTTATGGACTAATTATATTCAAAGTTGTTTGAATTACTTTCTTGAAGTTTGTAATTGCTTTAATAACATGTATTGCTTTCGATATTTATTTTGTCTGTCGAATTTTTATTTAATACATACGAATCAAATAGATACTCTCGAGTTAAATAGAAACACTGAATTAGTGAAAAAGACGCGCGAACTTGGAGAAGCATTTAAATTTATTTGTAAACTGTCAAAACTAAATAATATGATATAGGTAACCTTAACAAAATATTGCTGATTTATTTAAAGTAATATATATTTACAATAAATCTATATTTTTTTACTAAATCATAGCCAACTGATTCTCGCTATCGCTGCGCGCTATCATGGGCATAATATAAATTGTAATTTATCTTGTTGAAATTGATTCTGATGACCTCAAAATCCCTCCTGCCTTATATAACGCCATCTAGTAACAGAATAATAAACTAAAAACAAAGGCACTCACAAGTCAAGTGAAATACACTTTAAAATACCGCTTTAAATATTAACTTTGCTATAATTAATACTAATAATAATATTTTAATATTATTATTATTATTAATTATAGCAAAGTTAATGAAAGAGAAAGAAATAAAATTAAAAAAGTATTGCTGAAAATTACGTTGTTGAGATACTTCATAGAAGGGAACTGATCTTTTGTAAAGAATACTTTGCAACATTTGAAGGAGCAACCCAGCCGTTGGTTATATACTAGAAACTTGAAGACGTACTAGGGTAACTTTTATATTGAAACTTGGGAAAATAGGACAGGATATTGCAAAGTCCCTAAGACGCGTTAGTCTTATGTCTTTTGCACGTAAAACGCTTGAAAAACTCATAAGCATGTATATCAAGGATGTTGTATTGGTCAACAGACCAATACACCTAGACCAGTATGCCTATCGGTCAGGTGCGTCTATAGAAAAGAGGCTTCACCAGTTGGTCAGGGAGGTGGAGCCCACGCTGGATAACGGAGAAGCGATGTTCGCTGCCTTTCTGAACGTGGAAGGGAAATTTGACAATAACACCTTTCACTCAATAACCAGATCTCTCAGACATATGGGAGTGGAAGATACCTGCTGTGTATGCATCAAATTTATCCTGAGAGGATAATAGAAGCAATCGTCGCGGGAGAGACTCTGGTGGCGCGGGTCTTTGCAGGATGGTGTGCTGACCCCATTTTTGTGGAATCTGATAGCGGACGGCTTGCTGAAGTGGCTCACCGACGGAGGACACAGAGTCTTTGGGTACACTGACGACATAGTCATCATATTATGAGGCAAATGCAAGTCAACGGGTAGAGAGCGCATGCAAGACGCCCTTAACCGGACGTCAAGATGGGTAGATCTTGAGTCACTTACCATGAAGGGAGAAAACATACAGATCTCGAAGGAGGTAAAGTATCTAGGATAACACTAACTCGAGACTTACCTGGAATTGACACTTGGAAAACATGACCAGGAAAGCGGTACATCATTAATGATAACTAGACGCTTATACGAAAGCAATGGGGTTAAGACCGCAGATGATGTGCTGGGCATAAAACATGGTGATAAAACCTACCCTAACGTACGCCTCTCTACTCTGGTTGTCCAAGGCACGGCAAAGAAAGGTCATTTTACAATTAGGCAAGACGCAAAGACTTCTTATATGGGCATAACGGGTTCAATACGGGCCCCTTCAAGTGCAGCCATCTTCACTTTCTGAAACAGGAGGAGGTCAGGATAGGTGCATTTAGGATGCAGATACATAAAATACCGCCAAAATCAGAAGAAAGGTGCTACACATGGCAATTGCAAACTTTGTGGGTGGAGATGTTTTAAACATGCAGACATACCTTCATGCTTAAAACATCCCAATCCACAAAAACTATATCGCTCTATCATATAAAGCGATATAATCTCAACAGACCATTTGAAGTAAGCTTTCTGGAAATATTCGAATAGCAAAATGGTTTTTAGGGTTGGGTCAGAAAGCGCGACCAGATCTGGTACACAGGCGAGTCAAAAACCGCGACTGGCACTAAGGGCAGGAATCTACTCTGCTAGTCAGAGTAAACATTATGCTTTAAAGAAATATGCTTCTGTATTTCAGACACAGGTGTATGCTATATTCCAATGTGCTATAAAAATTATCTTCTACAGCATTGTAATAAACATCTTGTTAAGACATTATGAAGCCCTATTAATCTCAAATATTACAATAAACTGATATACATAAATATTTACTTACTAAAAGAAATATAGATATTTAAGTAATATCGGGTTCGCAATAAACAACTCGTGCAATTTATTTATTTAAAACAGTCTGTATATTCATACACGTAAAATTAATTAACAATATAAAAATATAAAACTAATGTATCACACTTAAACTACTATAAATGATTTAACACAGGTATTTATTTCTATTACTAATATTATTGTCCGTATATTTAAATCACTATATTGCACTATAATAAAAACTGCAGCGCATTTATATCACTTCTATTTATATAACACTGTAATATTTATGTCTTTTCTTATATTTATTTTACTGTTCGGCACGAGACTACTTAAGCACTTTCTTATTCCGGAATTACTCATCCATCGGTGACCCAGCCGCCTTATATACACATACGAAACATCTCGAAGCATTCGCGTAAACTCCCTCTCCCTCTCGATGTTTGTAGAACATTCGCCAGACATTCTGTCTCTTTGCAGTACAACGCAAATGGATGATTTATTGGTTTATGATGTTTACCAGTCGCGACGAGATGATTTACAACCTCTTTTTATTGTCGCTCGGATATCTACTGGTTTCGTTACAATAGGTTATAGGTGTAACAGATTTGCCGATTCTGTTACTTTACAGTGATACACTCTTTGGTGCTGCCTACACCATATCTATTGAATTTTACAGTACATTGTTTATTTCAACACTTACTATAATGAAGATAACAAACACTTTGAAACACATATTGATGTAGACTCAATAATTAAAATGAATACTGATTTATGATAAAAATTTTATAGTCTATTCATAAGATTTTTCCTTAACAGCATAATATTCTAAAAGTTCTTATGAGTTCTTGCAGTGATTTGCTTCTTTTGTTCTAGTACACCTCTTATTTAGTTTTTCTTTGGGATAAGGTCAAAAATTAAACAAAATAATGAGAAAAGAAAACATTTATACTCATTTCTAGAATTATAATGCTTATATAACGCTTCTACATCTATGATAATAGTTGAAAGAATAATTATCTTGTTCTTTTAAATGAAAAAAATTTATTGTTTCTTGATAATTTTGTTTATTAATACGAAGCCGATTCCATTTCACCAAAACATACATTTTCACATAGTGCCTTGGTAATCTAGAACCTAGCAACGCGAATGCTCTGAAACTAGGCAATACTAATCGCTAGCTGCAAACATTCGCACCATTGACTATCCTTTTATTATTTTGAAAATGAGTTACTATTATAAACAAAAAAATATTCATCAAATTAATGATGAACAGCGATTTACTAAAAGCAAATATTTTCACATAGTACTCTTAGCACGTCTAACACCATTAACCATCCTTAAATTGAATTATTTATCTCATAACTTACATCATTTTATCATATATTTTATCGAATTCCACCTTATTGATATCTTCCATTTTAAAAATTAATAATAAGAAAAATTATTTAACAAGAAAACTAAATTAAAATTGAACTCTAATTTGTAGCGCCTCTCTTGTTAAACTAAATTTTAGGTTGGCATTGATTTCTTGAAACGTTTGTGATAAAATCTTTCTTGTCTGTTTTCTTCAAGCTGTCATATTCACACCAACACGCATATCGTCTTTGACAGTTTATACACTAATGGTGGCACCTTGAATTGTTTGTTATTAAAAGTTTTCACAAACTTGCTATGTTTCGTCTTCGGTATGTATACCTTTTCTTTCTTCTGAATATAGTCCCTCATTGTACTTGTATATGAACGCATTGCCTTTTTCATTGTTCGATATATAATTTCTTTTTCCATTTACTAAAGTTATCATCCTTATTTTTCTTTTAGAAATACCTCGATTAGGTAGTACCGGGAACATATAATACACAACTGGAATTTTTCTCAGGGTTCCTGCACCACAAAGATCAGTCGGCCCCTGTCACATTGTCTCCAAATTCTATCCATGCCCTCTCTTCTGGTAGTACGTTGATTTGTAGAAAGCTGTAAACTATATTGACACTGCATTTTTCTTTTGCAGGTTTTTAAACCACACATGACCATTTCCATAGTCTTTGAAGCTCTTGTGTTATACATATAGGATCTAATAAATGTATTTTTAATTTATACAGTTACTATTTACATAAAACGTTCTTGTTTACGATCTGTCACTTCGTACCAGCAATGTTTAGATTTATATCCTTTGGTCTGTTCATAGACATAAGTTCGAGGTATTTACTACATCTTAAGTATTATTATTATAAAATCTTTCTTATGAATTGGCACCATTATTCTTATTTGAATTTATATTTATTCATTTAAAATTGTGTTCTCTTCCCGAGCATACTTGATATTATCTTGCTCATATAACTTAATGGCATTTAAATAATTTACTCTATTGTCCCATCTTTTAACATAACTCTTTCTCTGTTATTTACTTTCAGTACCTTTTCGTTTTTAAATAATGGTCCATTTCTTAAGATATTTAAAGCAGTTTTAACGCCTTTTATATGCAAACTATATCTCGTGCTTGTCTTTTCTACAAGATATAGAGTGCATTGATTTATTTTGTGTTTAATTTTTTATGCTTACTATTAGTACTTATTTAACTTAGTATATATCATAACGTATACATTTTGATAATAGCATTACCCCTTGAATGTTGGCAATTTATTCTACTTCCTAATGCTTAAATTTTAAATAAACGATTTTAAAATAAAATTAATGTTCTTTGTCAATAACTAAACTAATTCTTAATATTATTATTGCAATAATGTTGAGGTCACAGCAATATGTATGCCTTCTACACCTGGTAGTTTCCATTTTCATCTTTAATTTATACACTTCAGCAGAGTGGATTGGCATAACTCCTAAACCGATTCAGTAGATGTTTAGATATTAATGATGCTATTAATCCTAGCTTGAAATGCGTATTGATGTTTCTAATTAATTTACCCAAATTACTACTTGCATGATTTTGTTGTACTTATAATTTTACTATTGTTATATTAAGTGATTGTATTTAATTCGTGAATTATTTGTGTACGTGAAATGCATTAGTATTCACTGCTAATCACATTATTTCATGTGGTATTACAAAAAAAAGAGCAAAATATTGATCTATGTAACTTGTGGTTACAAACAAGTGCTTTATGAGCCAAACTATATATTATTAAAAGGTTGATTAATATAAACAAAGAATAAGTAAGTGTAGCAAGAATGTATTCTAGATACTTGCAGAGCAAGAAATAGTGGTCAATGTAAGCATATATCAGCTACATTAATTTTATGTTATAGGTATATAAACAGATATTTTGATCTTTTTATTGAGCTATTCTGTTTCACTGTTTTATTTATCGAGTTTAGAAAAACTAGATATAATTTCTTAAATATAATAAATAGAGCGCGGACATGACCGGTTTAAACTACGACGAAGTTACAACGGGGCAAAGAAATAATGTAAACAACACACGCTTACTGAATAGCACTAATTCATATGGTGAACTGCAACATATGTTTACGCCCGAGAATGAGAGCAAAAAATGCCCATAAAACAAGGAACTTATGAGTAAAATCCTTTTTTCATCGGCGTAGATAGGAGTGTGAGGGGTTTATATTTCGCAAGAGAAGTAGAATTTTCATTCATACTTACGTTAGTTTCGTTTTGACTGTTAATTACGTAATTTGTAGTTTTTGTAATAGTCTGTTTAATACCAGTTTATTGAATCGACTACTCCCAATTAACTAGACCTAAGTGTTCGTTTAGTTTCAATAACATACGCGTACATTTTTGGTTATCATTTATTTAGATATAGAACGTTGTTTATGTTACTTTTTGTGATATGAAAATGAATTGTCAGTGATTCCGAAATTTATTACAAAGTCTGTAAAATATCGATACAGAATGCCAAAATATCGCACGTTCGTCAATTAGCTTTGCTAAAACATACACAGAAATAGTTTTTATGCAGAGAATTTCGATAATTTACAAAATTTTGTTACATGTTTAAATGACGATGCTCGAAGTGTTTCTGAGTGCAAGGAACTAATACAAATCCCAATGTTAAAAAATCAGTTGTTATTCCTTCAGGAACACTTTGGAAATTTGCCTAAACTAATCACATATTTTGAAAATCGAAATCTCAAATTAAAAGATGGATTAACCACATTGAACGTGGGCTATTAATAATTTCAAAAGTATTCCAAGTGACTTCGGATGTGGCCTTCGGCAAAAGTTAGACGCAGTTTTTAATAGAAATCCAGATTTAGATTGCGGCAATTGTGTATGCTAAATACGCTGACATAAAAGAATATTTCCAGTACGCACATATAACCAGTTGCGATGTAGAAAGGGCGTTTTCTATCTACAAGGATGTACTTAATTCAAAGAGAACAAGTCTTACAGAAGAGAAAATGAACAAATAATAAGGTATTTTGTATTTTATAGATCACCAGCCACTTGTTATCAAATTATATAAATAAAATTAAAACCTCTTTAAAAATGCAACATTTCAATAGTGCGCCCATGGGCGATGAGTCATCAACCGTACGTGTCCGCGCCCTAATAATAATATAATTGCCAATGGTCAACTCAAGAACAGAGAAAACTGTACACTTCTGTCTGTAACATGTATTATTAATATTGAAGGAAGAGTTTCCAAGCTTGGAAGCAGGCTGTATAACAGACTATTTTTATTAAGATTCTATCTTTGTATAGGTATCGTTGACACACTATTTTCAGATGTACAAACGGCGCTCTACTCATATATGTCCTTTGATATAGTACAAATATAAACTGATAAATTTTACAAGCATATCGATGCTTACTTCGTGATTTGCGTAACCGTCCATTACCGTAAAAAATATTATTATAAGTTTGCTACATTTACGTCACAAAGGTCGTTTATGAATATTCAAAGGGCTATTATATATGACAACATTCCCTATAATAGCAGTGTTTCATTCATTTTTTTTGGTACCAGTTCATTCTATTAATGTAGAATTAGAATCAATTTTTAATGTACAATACTACTCCCCAACGATGCATAATTTTACCATGTGATTAATGACGTAACAGCTTGTCAAGCTTTTTTTTTTATTTCATAATTCCTGGCAAAATTGGAACGAACTAAATAGGTATAAAAATAACCGTTCCTTTCAAATTTATGATGAATTCCTATCTACGTAACTAATAAATGAGAAGCATTATATATAGATATAAACATTATTTCATGAATGCGCTATTCCTATTAAATACTAAGAAAATAAAAATATATATAGCAATCAAACGTACGTTGGAAATTGTAAATATAATGTAAATTACTAAGTTATGTCCAATTACTATTTACTACAAGAGAAAACAGAACTTACAGGCAAGAAAATTAATAAATAAAACACTAAAGTAGCTTGTATAACCCTGTCGGAAATCTTTAGTATACTGAAACCGCGGAGTCAGTTTATGCACGTCATACCTAATGTATGACGTAATTTTTTCCGATGTTGTCAATTGTAGGCCGCCTCAATTTGAATTGGTATATAGATACTGCATCTTATGTCAATGTATATTTCAAATGTAAAACTGAAAGTTTAAATTTAAAGCTAGATAAACATGTTTCGTATTTGTCTATAGTCATTATGTTGATCGTTATGAATTGCGAAAAAAAGAAAAGAATGAGTTTTTATATTAAAATATTGTTCAGGCAATTATACTTGTGCTGCACATGTAATTACATAATAGAATTTGGGTTATGACATGTTGAAACTTATAACAATTAACAGTAAAATTTTTAAGTAATTATGTAGCACATTAAATTTGATATTTGTAGTATATAAAGAAACACAACAAATTAATCCGAGTCTAAATCAGAAGTGGTAGCACTGTTATCATCTAAATGCATAATTAATTCAGTAACATCTTCTTAGTCAAATTCCTATTCTCTGTCCCACCATTTTTGTATTTCTTTTTCGGTATGATTAAAAGTATTTTTTTATATTTCTGGAGTAATTGTACTTAATGCTTCCTTCCACAATTAAATGCATTGGTGGTAATGTATCCAGCTTGTCTAGTTATTTCCTTATAAAGTCCTAATAGAGGCGCGCCCCAATATTCTGCGTTACAAAAATATTCATAATTAAAAAACTATAGGTCCTAAATTACTCCATTATTTTGTCTACAATTGCTTCGCAGCATGTACATAAAAATTTCTACAAATAAAAAAAATTGTCTCTTAGTGAAAATGTGAATACCATTATAACGAAATAACAGGTAAACCGATATTTAAACCAATATCAATATACAATATTCGATAGGGAAATGATATATCTAAAAGTGTTTATTTATGTGCTTAAATTAAAAAAAAAAATCAAGTTGATAGCTTATTTAATTTGGCAGATATGACGATGTAAATGTTAAAAAACATGATTTTTGGAATAGGTCAAGTTCTGATGTTTTTTCGAAATAACAAAATGAGGGAATTATACAAAAGTTGTTCTAAATTAAGTTTTAAAGACTTTTATCTTCTGAAACAAGTAAACCTGTGTGTAAATGTGTTACTCTAGGTCAACATGTTGAGAATTTCTTTTACAAATATTATTCAAAATTCTACTCTAAGTACTTCTATTCTCTTAATAAATCTCTATAAAACGCATACTTTGTGAGATATTTACAGAAAAGTGTCACTCGATAAGAGTAAAAGTGTTACTTCCGGTCCGAATTTTGAAATTTCTTTTTTATAAAAATTTCTCCAAATTCATCTTTAAATATGTTTGTACTATTGATAAATATATATAGGATGCATAATTTACGAGATATTTGCAAAAAATCGCTATTCGGTAAGAGGAAAAGTGGTACTTCTGGTCCGAATTTTGAAAAATTTTTCATACAAAAAGCATTGTAATTCAAGCCTTAAATACTTTTTTTTACTAATAATGTATGTGCCTAGAAAGCATGACTTCTCAAAAAACTGAGTTTCGATAAAAGTAAAACGGCTACTTCCGGTAGAAATTTCGAAAAACTTTTTTAGTAAAATTTTCTTAATAATAATAATATGTCTACTCATCTATAATTAAAACATTACATATTATCGTCACATTTGATTAATCTTGTGGTAATTATCACATTTGTAATAAAATATCAAATTAATTTAAATTAAAGTGTATATAACAAGAAACAAGGATATAAACAAATAAACAAATAATAGTAAACGATGTAATGTTATATACTTCGAAAATGAAAAGTGTAAACACATGTTAAAACTAACATCAAGCAGTAAATAATTACTGTGACTTACATATATACATTTATACGTAAAACGTATATGCATATATGCAATCGCTTTTTTCTGTGTCATCTTTTGGGTGTTAGATGTCGCTGTGATACTTTCTGTTTAGAAAGCTTAAGAATAAATAAAAAAATTTAAAAGAATTGGCTATAACAGAAACTATAGCTAATACTTTAAACAAAAGTATAAAAAATAGTATTTTAGATGATCTGTTTTGGGAAAGAGTTGATACATTACATAAAATTTTACACCCTGTCTCCGTAATTTTAAAGAACATACAAACCTCTCAACCTTGCATATCTCATGTTATTGAATATTTTCAAGACCTGAATGATCAACTGATTGCTGCATGCCCAGTTTCAGAACTAAACGCTGTCTTATCACATTTAAAATCACGGAGAGAAATGGCTATAACACCTATGCATTTGGCTGCCAATTTACTAGATCCAAAATTTATAGGCAAAAATCTCAATAACGAGGAATATATCACAGCACTGACATATATTAACAAACTATCAACGCATCTAGTTAGTGGATCTGATATAGCAAAAATTATGACTGAGGTTGCTTATTCCAAATCGAAAGAAGAAGTTTTCAAAAGATTTTATATGGCAAGCATTGGAGACAGGCAAATTGAATACTGTATTATGGTGGAAATCACTTTGTTGTACTACAGCTTTAAGTAAAGTTGCAATAGAAATTTTGAACAACCCACCAACAACACGTGCGACGGAGAGAAGTTTTTCAATGTTTAGTATTATACACAATAAAAAACGAAATAGATTAACTAATTGAACGAGCTGCTAAGTTGGTATATGTGAATTTAAATTTAAAACTGAAAGAAAATCTGGCACTGAAAGATCTCCCAACAGAAGAGTTGGATTGTTCTGATTCGAATTGCAATACTAAGTCTGACAGTGATCTGGAATAGTTATGTAATTAATAATGGTAATAATGATAAATCATTGATTTGTTCTATTTTCAGAATATTGTTTAAGTTTAAAATATGTTAATATTGTACTCCTTATTTTTTTTTCCATTAATAAAATGTATAAGACCTTTTTGTTGTTGTGGGTTTTATTTAAACAATAAAAAAGTGTGGTAAATTACCATGGTAATTTACTCAAAAAATGGTAAATTACGCGAGAATAAATCTTGGTAAAAAAAGAGCAGAAATTTATCAAAATCATAAATTACGGTAATTTTACATCTCTGACCATACTACGTAAGCTTTTCTAGTACTATGTTAGGACTAACGGTGTCAAACGCCCTACTTAAGTCTGATAAAGACATTTCCACACACATACTGTCATCTACTGCCTTAAAGACGTAGTCCAGTGCTGTCACCGTACCTGTTGTCACGGAGTGTCCTTTTCTGTAACCGTGGTGTTTGCTAGTTAAGAATTTCTTCTTTTCAAGAAATTGGATTAGTCTACTTGCAATTATATGCTCGAAAATTTTTGAACTTAAATTTACTTTTGTATACATTTGAATTCATACAGCAGCTACACGATGCTCTATAAGTGGCTTGAAACAAGCATCCATATAGATGATCTAATTGCAAGCTTGCCTAGGCAAGTAGCAGAGTGTTTTTTTTTCACTTGAAACTTCGATTCTTTATTAAAATTGTCCCTATGAAAGTTATGAATTCTTCAATAAAATAAATACTATTAGCAATTCGTTTTTTTTATGCCACATGTTATGTATTAATTCTCCTATTCTGCTCCATTTGATTTGAATACACCATGGATCAGGGGATCTCAACGTTAAGAGATTTTATATACATATAATAAAAAAACACACATATGTGTATATATATATTTGTTAGATTCAACGATGCCGCCTACAGAGCAACTACAAATGCTAGGATATCCGTCCGATATTTCCGATATTTTCGTTGCTCCTACTCTGTTTTCCCGATCGTCAGACAAAATAAAGACGATGGAAAGGAAGCAAAACGGAGATCGAAGAAACCTATAACCCGTGTCGACATTGGATTGCCGGGACAGAATCTTTAATTGGTTCTAAGACGGATCACGAAGACCTTGTTTACAGAAATCGCAGCAATATCTGACCGACCCTTTCATTCTTGCCCTTTTTCCCTTCATTCCTGTCTGATTTCAAAAGGAGACAAACTGATATCGGTTTTTTTTTTATAAATTCAATGTCATATTTAAAAGCCGTAATTCCTTTCTTTCAAACCGACGCTTCGAACGATTAGTTCTAATAGTTGTAAATTAAGATAATTATATGATTTGATGATGATGAAATTTTTTTATTTGATATTCACGAAATGTTTATCACAGTATAAAGAAAGTTACTATATATAGGCAGGATCAAAATCACCGCACCGCATTTGTTGTTAATTGGAAATAGACGAAAACAGTTTATGTGACCCTAAACTACTTATAGTGTTTAGATACGTACGATCATGAATTAAACCATTTACTGATTATAGTCGCAAATTGAAAATGTTGATATTTCCGAAGCAGATATTCGATAGTAGCTAATGGAGAAAAATCCCCGATGGATTCAGAAAAGAGGTGAATATACTTAAGCAAAAAGACCCCGAGTATGAAAAAGAAGTATACAAGTACGAAAAGGTGTGTACAAATGTTATTTTCATCAGTACATTAAGAAAAGAATTTACCTACTGAATTGGAAAAAATATTTTCACCAAATAATGTATATTCCGCAGCTGAATAACTTAAGACTGTGTTCACGGGTTCCAGAAAACTCCGATTTCAAATAGGCGCGTCCTGTATTTCAACGATTTTTGTACACCGACGTACGTTTTGGACCGTCATGCTAATCGCAAGTGGTGAGAAAGAGATGGAATATTTGTGTTAAGTTGTAGCCCCATAGGCACGCTGATTTATGAGTGTACCGTGCGTTTGATTTGTTGATGTCACTCAAATCAACGTGGACTGTGTAATCATAAAAATGTTGGTACACAATACAATACAGGCTATTTGAGGTACGAGATAAAATTATTATTCTTCATACAAAATATTGCGACAAGTATTTCTTGTCGTTAATAAATAAATTATTAAATAAAAAATTAACAAAAAAATATATATAAATTCACAAAATTACGTCTGCGATATATATTTATTTAGGTAATATAACAAACATATAACACAGCTTAGTGTCAATACAAAACACAAGTATTTCTTGTCCTTAGTATGTAAATTATTATTTAAAAAATTAACAAAATTATCTCTGTAATATATATTTATTTAGGTAATATAACAAACATATAACACTGCTTAGTTTCAATGCAAAACACAGGTATTTTTTGTCCTTAGTATGTAAATTATTATTTAAAAAAATAACAAAAAAATGTATATAAATTAACAAAATTATATCTGTAATATACGAGGTAGGCGCCATAAATTCTCGGCCTGACAGGCTTATACGGGTTCAAACGTGTCCAAAGTCCCGCACGTCATGCATGCACATACGCGAGGTGTATACTATAAATATGACGGTTCAAAATCTAGTAGTTTTTAGTAACCAGCCAAACAACGTGACAAGCGCACGAAAATATCTGATGTAACGAAAATTGAGTACGGAGCGGTCATTAAATCTTTACGGCGATTCATCTCCTTCGTATTCAACTGTAAAAAAGTGGGCAAAATGTTTCTGTTTGGGACAAGAATCCCTGGAAGATGCTGATTGAGTCGACCAATTGAAGTGACAACGCCTCAACAAATTTCAATTATTGAACAAATTTGTGCTAGAAGATCGCCGTTTGAGAGTGAAAGAATTAGCAGTGATAACAAACATTTCCGAACAAGTGTTCGCCGAATTCCCCATGACCATTTGGGTATGAATAAAATTAATACTAGATGGGTACCACGACTTCTTTCTGCACTAAAACGTGAACATCGAGTCGAATGTGCGCAGTCGTTTTTAAGCATGTGTGGAGACGACCCAAATCCGATTTTGGAGTTCATTGTCACAGGGGATGAAACAATGGTTATGTTTTACGATCCTCTATCGAAAAGGGAGTCCATGGAATGGCGGTGACCTGATGAACCTCGTCCCAGAAAGGCGAAAGTCATTAAATCAACGAAAAAGGTGATGGCCCCAATATTCTGGAATTGTGAGGGCATGTTGCTAATTGACTTTAAAGAGCGCAATACAAGTGTGTATATTATGCGTTTTATTGCATAAATTAAGGGACAGTATTCATGCAAAACGTCGTGGAAAAGTGACAACAGGTGTGCGATTATTGCACGACAATGCTCCCGTCCATACTGCCGCCAATTCACAAGCTGCCATCCGCGAATGCGCCTTTAAATAATTGGAACATCCACCGTATAATACGGTTGTGGGTCCTTGTGGTTTTGTTTTTGTTTTCTGATTTAAAAAATACCTTAGGGGACGTAGTTTTAAGGACGACAGTGAGTTGCAAGCAGCGTTGTAATAAATGTATAGAAGTTAGGGGAGATTACATTGAAAAATAAAAATTCTTATATTATTCCAAGTTTCTTTTTTGTATATCAGGCCGAGAATTTATGGCGCCTACCTCGTATATTTATACATATAAGGCAGCATTCAGAATTATCATTAAATGATAAATTAAATTAATTCGTCACCGTTGTTAAATCTGTTTAGACAATAAAAATAAAGGTTTTCCCTAAGAACTTTAAGTAAATTTGTATTTTCGACAAATTAGGTATTGTTAAAAATCACAAATAGCAATTACGGTAATATTTGTCAGTAATCCAGTATGGGGATAACACTTGATATAAATGTAGAAGCTTGTATGTAATATTAATTTATAGTTTTCGCTTGAAAAAGCTACTGTGTAGCGAAACAGCTGTAGTGTCTTTCAATAAATTAATGTAAATCTCAAAATTTCATATTGTGATTTTATTTTAATTTAATTGGATATCATGGATTTACATCAAGTAAAGGTCAAAACAAGTCGAAATTTTAAATCTGGTCTAAACACCCAATAAATGGGGATCGTAAAACCCTTATCTTTATGCCTCTGTTAGAGTATTCAGAACCGATAAATCTCGTCTGGCGAAACTCCGCCTGCTAGCCGAAACTGTACCATGTTTCACTTTAACATTTCTCCAACAACTAGTCATGCAGTTTGTATTCAATTTTCCAAATCACGGGTTTAATTAAGAAAATATTTTTTCCACTCTTTCAAGGACGTGGTCAGATGTTTTTTAAATTATCATAGTATCGTTAATTTTCGGATATTTTTCTAATTTAATTTTTTCTCTACATATATTTTAGGAAAAACGACCATGCTATCATATTTCTCTTATTTTTTTTTATTAATTCAAAAAATAAATAATTGTTTAGATATTTTAAAAAACAAAGCCAGGATTTGGAAAAAATGATTGAGGTTAGTGTGCACTCCCCATTAAGAAAAAAATTTTGATGCTAGATTTACCTTAATCATGCTTTAATTATTTATCAATCAGCTATGAGAGACAAATAATATTGTTTTTTTATCTGTTCTTTATATCATTTATTATTTTCAACACCATAAACGTCTGTACAAAATGTAATTAAAAAATAATCAGGTTTGCATGGTGATTCGATTTTTTGTCATACAGTATAATAAAGTGCACTTTCTAACTATCCGTGATTTTTTCAATGTGGTGTATGTGTTTATAAAGAAAATACTGAAGAGGACAATAAATATTGTCGAAACGTCTAAATATGATTTTTATTTTAAATGCTCCTAACGCAACATGCAGAAAGAAATTTGCCAGAATAATCTTTTTCATCCTCTTAAGATCTGATTACATTTTCGAGCAAATCGGTAAACCGGAAGTAATAAA
Organism: Amphimallon solstitiale; assembly: GCA_963170755.1. Lineage (NCBI taxonomy): Eukaryota > Metazoa > Arthropoda > Insecta > Coleoptera > Scarabaeidae > Amphimallon > Amphimallon solstitiale. Next base: position 123,089,278 of record OY720677.1, on the reverse strand, counting down.
TTACTCCTTGACAAATTAAATTTTACCAATATATCTTCTACTACGAAGTCTAAAGAATACAAAAGTTGTCAGAAATTTTTTTATACAATTTTTTTTCGAAATACCTCCCGGAAGTAGGTCTTTTACTTTTATCGAAGAACAGTATTTTGCTAATATCTTGTTAGTCATGCTTTCTAAAAGGATATATTTAGAATATCAACGTATTCAGAGCTTAATTTTGAATAATTTTTGTATATAGAAAATTTTAAAATTCGCACCGGAAGTAGCACTTTTACTCTTATCTGAAAGCAGATTTATGCAAATATCTCGCAAATATATTCTAATGCTATACAGCTTTATTAATATAAAACTATTTAAAACTTAATCTGGAACAATTACCGCAAGTAACCTTTTTCTCTTACGTATAAGCAGGTTTTTTTTTGCAAATATCTCGCAAATTATGTATTTTATGCAAATCTATTAAGAGTATAAAAGTATATAGTTATATGGAACAAGTTTTTTATCAAAAATTCTGAACGTACGTAGAGTCCTGATAATATAGAAAACGGGTCTTGTATGTAATAAACGCCTCATTTGACTTACCTCATTTCAACCTATTACTAAAACAATTCGGTACATAATGTCATGGATACACTATTGTTAAGCGTGTTATATAGCTAGTAAAAACTGCCTAACAAATGACGTACAATCCTTTTTACAGCAGTGACTTCTATCCCGTGTTGTTTCGAAATTATCCTTGTACATACGTGCAGATTTTCCACATTGGACTGGACGACTGTCACTTCATTATCTTCAGTAATCATTGTCTTACTTCTTTCATGTTCGACGTAATTTATTGAACCCGTTCGAGGGAGCCTTATCAACAAATTTTCAAACGTTTTACTATCCCGTGCTCTTCGGTCGGGATATTCCATCGCATATGTTGATGATGCTAAAAATGGATTTCTGTTGCTAGCGCCATGAGCAAATGTCTATGAGCTCCTCTTTCGAAAAATTCATTTTAAAGCAAAAACAATAATAAACTATTATAATTAAATGAAGTGATGGAAATCTCTTGGTGAAACATGTCGAAATATAAGCAAGTAATAACAAAAAACATTTTTTGTGAAACAATACCAAGTGTGTTTTTGTTATTACTTGCTTATATAAACTATTATGGTATCTAAATAAAAAATAATGTCAATAAAACGATATAACTGATAACAAGGTAAATACAACACGTAAGAACTACTAACAAACAAACAGAAATTAATAATTCACTAGCCGAACTTAATTTATAACAATAAAACGCAGTTACAGTAAAGAGAAAATACAGAAAACGACTTTTTATCGACTTTTGAAGTAGAGATTTGACCATTGGTTGTACAGCCATTTTTTTTAAACCAAGACCAACCAACTATTAGATGCCCCGCATTTTACATGTTATATACAAGAGTATCCCATTAAATGGTTATAACTTTGAAAATACTGGAAATAAGGACTATGTGATTGGTACCGTTTTAAAGTCAATTTTACAAGGAATATGCTGACTTATAAAAATATTATAGGTTAGATTTAAAAAAAAACGAGAAAATAAACAATAAAGATCGATAACTTAGACACGACATATTTAACACCCTGTATATTTATTCACTTTGTTCAACCTCAAAACAAATAACGTGTTAGTCCATAAATTAGTAACGGAAGAGTTACTACGTGGGCATTTTACCCATTTTCAGACTGCAGCTTAAAATGTTAGATGCTGCAACTGTCAAGATTTTTACAAAATTATCAATATAATCAAAACTAACCGTCTGAAGTGCACATATCCATATATCATTGCAAAGATAATTTAAATGGCTATCTTTGTAATATCTAGAAAATATAGCAATGTATTTAAAATAAAAAAGTTGAAGGTGGTTGCGAAAATTTGGAACACCCTGTATATTTGTAAATAAACTTAGAAAATTCACAGTCGCATACTACATACGTACGTAAAGTCTCATTGCTACAGCGTTATTAGTTTTCATATTAAGTTCCGCCGACACACTATTGCACGAACCGGTACTATTACGTACGTACTCATAATTTGAAGTTTGTGTGTTTGAGTGTAAGTCTCATTTATTTTTTAACGGGCAATTTATAATCCAAGTATTTCTGTTGGAATAAAAAGGAATCAGTGTTTCACAGTAAGGAAAGTTTACGGTATATAATGATTGCAGAATATTGTCATTTTGAAACATTTTAGGTCATTCATAAATACTGATGTTCTTGATTTATTTACGTATATCAAAAAATCTACCTATGAAAAATAGAAAATGCCACTTATAAAAAGTCAGTTGTTTTGCTGGTGCATGAAGATATAAATCATTTTTTATCCTCTAAAATGTATTTCAATGTTGATTTATATCATTTTATGTGACAGACGCGGTTCACGAATTACCATATTCTATAACTATGCAAGTTATTTGATAATAACAAGTATTCTTCATGTTCTTTTATCGGGTTTTAAAGCTATTGTCTACTTATATAAAGTAGGTACCGGGAAATATGACAACACTTAAGTTTAATTTAAATTTTGATCTGTTCATAAAATTATTAATTCAAAAATATTTATAATGCACTGAAAATGTATTCGCATTTTGCAAATACAAACCAGCAGAATAACTTAGTCGTATGCTAGTTTGTAACATAAGTGATTGTTTTTATCATGTGTTATGTTACACATATTAGACTTCTCAACGAAAATTATTCACTATGCTTATGTTTAATATTATTTGTAGAATGCAGAATTTCTGATCTGAATCAATAAGTATGTACTGTTTTGTTTGAACTTATCACAAATCTAACTATAAAGAAAACTATCTTGCCGTGACTTCAAATACTTTCCGCGTTAGAGACGGCCATGCTTTTTTTAATGGTTGGTGACAGTGCATAATTTTAATAGTTTGGTTGAATTTAAGTATAACTGTCAGAATTTGAAGTTTTTAAAAAATTAGCATGTACACCAACGTTGATTACTTAAAAACTTCAAAAACAGCCTACTCTAATGCGGAAAGTATTTGAAAGCACTGTATATTGAATTATTCAATGTTTCTAGACATTAAAGAATATAATTTACAACTGTGTTTGAAAGAATATTTTGTATAATTTGGTATATAATGTATGAAATATGTAGTAATTCTAAGTAAGTGATTCTAATTTCATGACTTAATAAATTACTTCATTTTTAGTATTTGCTATTTTCTTTTTGAGAACTAAATGCATGTAGACTTGATATTATAATAAATAGAAGTGAAACGGATATTTTCAAATATATATTAATGAAAGTCGATTGATGTATAAGTAAAGGCTTGTTTTATTACTGAACTTTTAATGTTTTAGAGAAATGGTGGAGGCGCCGGACATGATTTATAAGTAAAACTTTATGTAAATTTTACTTGAAAATAAATACTTTGCTCGAGGCCTTACTGTGTGAATGCACAAATTTGTACAAAATAGAATTAAAGTAGAAGTGGTAGAATTAACATGTGTCAATAAACGTCTAATGGTGTTGGCGACTTATCCCTATAACAATTCTTATGAAAATAAAGGACTTAAGTTTTACTAAAACGAAATGATTGTTTTACTACACATATAGTTTAGGTTTGGACAAATGGTGGAGGCGAAGGATATGATTGAGCGTAGAAGTTCCGATAAATTTAAAATTAAATTTCTGTGCTTGAACATTCTAATTTTATTATGATTTCCAGCGTTGCACTAATAATAGTAGGTAAAATTAATTATAACTATTTTAAAATTATTGAAAATTTAGTGAGTACGTAGGACTGTCGGCATTTTAATATTTGTCACTTAATATAATTCAATGCGATTAACAGGTCCAGCGCTAAGCGGATGCGAATAAACATTCACCTTGAACTAAAGTATTTTTTTTTGTGTTGTTTATTGTATTTGCCCAACTTATAATGAAAGTATACAATTTCAAAACAAAATATGTTGTCAAAAATATCAAAAACTGACAACCGGTGTCCGCTCTGGCAGTGAACCTGTTAAAAGGCTGAACTTCACTTGCAGTGATCCGGAGCCAATGGCGCCTGTTTAGCGATCGAGAGATTTTTATAATTAAATTTTTTTGAGATGTATACTACATCCCTGAGATGTACGTGTAGATGTATTTTAGTAATATTGTCCACATCATAGTTCACATTTTTAATCCCTGATGAAGCACTTACATAATGTGCGAAATATTGGATGAAAAAATAAAGAACTACATTGAATTTTGTTTTTATGCTGGATTCCCCAATAATTAAGTCTTACATTGAGTATACGTATATATATATATATATATATAGTATAGTTTAATTGTTGGGATTGCAGTCAGGGGTAAATCAATGTAAAAACTACTCTTTTCGAATTAATTCCGAGCTTTCGACAATGTTTATTGTCTTCATCAGGGCTGTTAACAATAAAATAACTTACAATAGGCTCTAGACAACTAACAAATAACAAGTTAAAACTCTTATTAAATCTAAAATAATTTTAAATCTACAAAAAGAAAAAAGAATTTTTATAAAAATACTTACAAAATTCATCGAGTTTGCACAATTAAAAACGCTTTCATAGCATACAAAAATTATATAAACTTGCACATAACAGGATCATTTCTTACTTCAATTTTTAATAATTTTGCATTAAACATTAGACAAATTTATCTGTTTGAGGCACAAGACACCACGTATGATTGTGTGTATAACATTAAAGGTCAACACGGTCAACCCATTTAAGTTTTAAATGGCAATTTTCAAAGCCGTACTTATAGGCCACCAGTCACATTATGTTTTACCTTTTGTTGTTATTAGGGTTGACAAGCTGTCCATCAATCTCTTCGAGCTTGAATCGCCTTTCGCGTCCGTTTACAGTTTTATTACAGTTCGCTGTAAAACGCCAAAAAAAATCATTTTTGATTTTCTAAACTTTTGGCACACCTTGTATAGACGTATATTTTTGTCCACGAAGTACTGTCCCGGTGACAGGTGGAACGACAATTTAAAGCATCTTAACGTCAGTCTGACTTTTCGTTGTTGGAGTTTGAAATTTAGATGCTATTTAGCGTAATACTAAGACTTGGCACTAAAAGATTCATAGTTTTATTAGTTTTACACAATGAAAGGACTAAATCATTATTGAAAATGTAATATCAGATTTATTTTAATTTTGCATATTTTAACCTGCCAATTATCATGGCCCGCAAACATACTTTTGACATACCTTTTGAGCTTTGTTATAATGCAAATTTGTGAACAATGCATGCCCATTACACAGAAGAATCAAGTTTTAAATAAAATGTTGGTATAGAATAAGTATGACTTATTACTTTTATTTATAATAGTGAATTTATAACTGGCTTCCATATTAATAATTAGTTTCATTTGTCTGCTCTGAAATTGTTCCTGTCAAAGTGAGTTTGCAGTGGCATTGAGTCGTCGCCTGTAGATCGTGCTCTGGCTATGTCGGTTGCTGAGACGATCCTATTATAATTTAAATATTTAGTAATGACGCTGGTAGTTGAACTAAAAACAATAACCAAAAATAATACTGACCGACGTTGGAATATCTGTGTAAACATTTTGCTTACACACACTGTAAAAATAATATAATTTGTAATTGTTGGATCATTTTGTGATTTTTATTAAGTATTTAAGGAAAAATAACACAAAAAGGTAGTTCATGATTACAACCAATCCATCGAAATAAGAGCCACCAGCCTGGGACACGATCATCATCAACCATCATCAGAATGTTTGATTAACAATTTTATTTAATGGTGTATTTTCAAACATATCGCATTAAATGACTGAACACTGCCCATACTTCAAACTTTCTACTAACAATCAAACTATTTAGTAGAAGTAATTGTTGAATTAGACTGGAATAATTACTTTAGTAAATTGAATAGTTACAAAACAATTGTCATTACATTGGAATTTGATTCGTCTGTCACCTAGTAATAATAATATAAATCATATTTTAAGGTAATTGTCTAATACCGTGCCGTCAAATACTTTCCGCATTAGAGTAGGCTGTTTTTGAAGTTTTTAAGTAATCAATGTTGGTGTACATGCTAATTTTTTGAAAACTTCAAATTCTGACAGTTGTCATATTTAAATTCAAATTATAGACGATTATTATTATTTATATGACATAACCAAACTATTAAAATAATGCACTGTCACCAACCATTAAAAAAAAAAGCATGGCCGTCTCTAATGCGGAAAGTATTTGAAGGCACGGTATATAGGCAAAACTAAAATGGATCTGATAGCACTTTTCTCATTAATATTTTAGTCATTTCGCTGTATAAAATTTGTAATTTCATATCGTTTTGTGTCAAGGTCTACAATAAATATCGATGAAGCTTAAAAACATGAACCATGAAATATCAGACAGATTTCAGGGTGTTTAACCTTTTTTTCTTAAATAATTGTCATCATGAAAGTAGTTCAGATTTCATCACGAACTGAAATCGATTGATCGTTTTGACGTTTTATAACCTGCAATTAAATTTTTGTGAAATTGCCAACATTAATCAAAAGTCAGATGGACTTTTTCTGACAATTCTGACGTTTCCTGTAACATTTAAGCCACCTAACGTGAATGTTGAGTTGACCAACATTTCGCGTATGCTCTAGTTAAATATATCGGTGTTAAAATAATAATAGATGAGTAAAGATGGCTACACCCTTTAACTGTTACTTAATTTTAGTTTAATAATATACTATGTTCACCAATTTTGATCAGCATGATGTATTCGTTTCTTTGAATTACAATTAACGTAGGGCTTCCGGGACAATAGTCAATAGAAATAAATTTATATGACGTTCGTTGCAAATAATCAAGCTCATCAGTGCTCCATAATGTTTGTCATAAAATGTCGATATAAGTCATCAAGTGCTGATTATTCAATTTACTCTTTCCCCCCTTTTTTTTTTTATTTAGGACACATTAATTTAATAGAATACTTGCTCTTTTTGTTATTCCATGAAACTCTTCGAGTTTGAAATGCTTCTTTGGAACGTGACTACTGCCAGTCGCAGAGGCACTTGAATTTTAACGGTTATAAATTTTCTTTTAATTAGTTTATGAATGAAGATGCAAATTAAATGAAATATCTCTAGAAATTAATTATACATTATTGTGGCATCTATAATTATAGACAAATGGATTTATTAACTAAAAAATTTCCCTTAAAATGTTTAACATTTCTATAGAATTTACTGAAAGCTGATTACTTGGAACATTTCGTTGACATTCAAGTTTGATATAATGCGTGTGCACCTAGTCTAAGTTGAAAGTAAGTAGGCCGAACAGGTAACCCTAAGATGGTTGTATGATCAAGATTTGTTGTATCATATATAAATTTCTCTGTTTTTTAAATTTGGTAGTACTCTAACTCTATTTGTCTCAAGTTTTATGATAAACGTTGCCCATACGTAAAATTTTCTTGCAAACTGTCATCGTGGTGACAGTTCGATCTATTGCGAGAATGAATTGTCAAATTGAATGTCATTGTAGACATACCGTGCCTTCAATTATTTTTTTTTAGAATAACCTACGATTTCAATATTAATTTGAAAACACTGTGGAACTTTTCAATAAATTGACTTAACTATGACAGTAGTGAAAATGAAAAACATTACTGTAGCACAGTATTCCCAAATTAGTATTGATATCATAAGCTACTCTAAATTTAAATTAAAGACGCAGTATGTATATTTGTATGTAGAAAGATGACAGAGATGTGTCCAAGACATTAAAGATACGATAAATGACCGATACAATAGTAATAATAATAATAATTGATAATGCAATAAAATGTAAATATTAACGGTTATAATATTTCTTTCAGTGGACGTTAAATGTTATTAATCGCGCCTTTGCTTTAATTTTTAAAACTACGATATTGGAAACTGTACCCGAATGACCGACAATGTACAGTAATTACAACCGCAGTTCAGTTTCTTCTTGTTTATGAATGAAGACGCATATTAAGCAAAATGTCTCTTAGAAATAAATTAAATATTATTGTGACATTTATAATTAGTGGCAAATGAATTTATTTATTAAGACTTTGCCCACAAAGCGAACAACATTTCTATATAATTTACTGAACGCTGATATTTAGAAAAATTTTGTTGACATTCAGGTTTTGTATCAATTGTGTGCATCTTCTTCTTCTTCTTCTTCTTCTTTATTGTGACTTTGAATTAGACTATTTAGTCTTTTACTCTTCATCTGAGTGCGGTGAATCTTGGATTGTTGAAGTTGAATTTGATTAGCTATTGTTTATCTTTATTTTGATTAAGAATTAAAGTAGAACCATTTTAGGTCTTTTTTGTTTGAAATTTTCATTTCCATCATATGCAAGTGCTCTTTTAAGATTTTGATTTGAGTGGTTTTCCATCTGGTTATAGAAACTGAGCGCTCTTTCCTTGATGTAGTCAATAATGGTTGGGGTATTTGTTTCATTCATTAATTGATTATTTCTAATATACCATGGAGCATTTAGTATCATTCTAAGACTGGTGTTTTGCAGTTTTTTGATGTTGGTCTTGCACATATGCACCCATATTGGGCATGCATATGTGAATATTGGACCTAATACTTGTTTGTAAAGTAGAATTTTGTTGTTCGTGTTCGCTGGCTTTTTCTTCCTATAAGAGGCCATAGTTGACATCTTGTTTGTTTGGTTTTGGTTATCGTTTTTGCTACGTGTGTGTTATAATTGAGCTTTATATCCAGGTATATTCCCAGGTATTTAATTTCTCTACTCCATGGTATAGTGTTGTTGTTGATGGTTATTTCGTTGTCTGTTGTTTTCAGATTCCTTTGAAAGATTATTGCTTGGGATTTGTCTTCGTTTATTGTTGTCCTCCATTGTTTGAACCATTTTATCGTGTTGTCTAGGTGCGTTTGGAGTTCCTGTACCGCGTTCGTCGGACATCTTGATGTTGAGAGCAGTGCCGAATCATCTGCAAAGGTGGCCGTATTTAAATACCTTGTAGGATTTGACACTGGTATGTCGGCTGTAAATATTGTATATAGGTGAGGTGACAGGCATGAGCCCTGGGGGACTCCCGCTGTTGGATGTTTTATTGAGGAAAGTGTGTTCTGGATGCTAACTTGAAAGCAGCGTCCTTAGAGAAAACTGTTCGTGATTTTTATGATGTGTGTTGGGTAATTGTGTATTATCATTTTATATTTTGAGTCCCTGCCTCCAGACTTTATCAAATGCCTTTGCTATGTCGAGAAATACAGCTGCTGTCACTTGATTTTTGTTGAATCCTTCTTGGATAATCTCAGTGACTCTTGAAAGTTGTGTTATCGTTGAATGTTCTTCTCTAAACCCATGTTGATCTTCTGGTATTATATCTTGATTGTCAGAGTGGTACTTTATCTTCTGTAGGTTTTCCTGGTTTAGGTATAACTATTACTTTGTCATGTTTCCATATCTTTGGGAATGTTTGGAGTCTGATAACGGAGTTTGCTATTGCTAGAATTGACATTATTGCTTTTCGGGGGAGGTTTTGTAGTGATCTGTTGGTGATGTTGTCTATACCAGGAGCTTTTTTGGGATTTAATGCTTTAAGGATTGCTTTTAGGTTCTCGGCTGTGACTGGGTCGTTGCTAGGGGAGTGGGGTTCACGTATTTCTCTGCTTACTACTTTGTGAATCTGCACTACGTGTTGCATGTCTAGTTCATCCAAGTTCGGAGTGAATTGCTCTTCTAGTGATTCCGCTAGAGCTTCTGGTTTTTCTTCTGCTGTGACTTGTGTGAAGTTATTGAATTGAAGTGGTGGGATTTGTATTTGTTCTCTTTTGATTGCCTTGATTATTTTCCTATTTCTTCGAGTGTTCTTTGCCATTCTACATTTTTCAGGTCCAGTAATTCCTTATGTACTTGATGTTGAAGGTTGTTTAGTATAGTTTTGTCTTCTCCTAGCTCTGTTCTTTTCCTTTATTAGTTCTTTAATATGATGTGGTAGACTACCTGATTTATATATCCTTTCTATTTTGATGGTATTATTTTTAACAGCGTTTGTTATTTTATCTTGTAGTGATTTTATGTTCTGTTCTAATTCTGCAGTGTTTTGTATTTTAGGAACTGCAGTGATGGTTTGTTCTAGTTCTGTTTTGTAGCCGGCCCAGTCTGTCTTGAAGGTGTGATATGTTCTTTCGGTTATGTCTTCGTGCCAAGTTATTATAATTGGATTGTGATCAGAGCTCATGACACTTTCAGTTTCTATCTTTATGGTTTTGTTAATGTTTTTACTGATTGCTAAGTCTAATTGTCTAACTGTGTGCTTCTAGGCCAAGGTGAACGTCGACAGAAAAAAAAACCAAGACGGTTCGGCATTTAAATGTTGTTTCATGTTATTCGTTCTATAAAATTGGTAGTACCATGCCTTGTGTCAAGTTTACGATAAAAATAGTGTATACTTCAAATTTTTTGACAGACTGTCATCGTGACACTTATACGACAATGAAAAGTTGATGTTTAACCAAATTGTCGTTCCACCTGTCATCGTGACAATACTTCGTCGTAGTGTATTCGTTCACACATAAACTTGTGAGATCGAAATGTCAGACGGACAGTGCTTAACCAAATTGTCTTTCCAATTGTCAAATGAAATTAACAACATAACATGATGAACTTTAACAAAACATGTTTTAAACTTACAGGTCATTGAGAGAATTAATTAATTTTCATATTACGCTTTAATAGTATATATATGTACTTTGTAAAACCCAATCAAAAATCTTGCTGGCTCCTAATACCATTTAACCGAAAATGTACTTCTGATTAGTTTGTGCCAACCCGCATAGTCGCATGCTTTAAATGCTTGCTTTTATAACTGAATTGATAAACGAAATTACATAAATGCTTATGGGAATTTTACATATTTGATGTATTTATGTTATTTCGAAGTGTTTCGGACACATCTGACAAATAAAGAAAACTCAGATGATTCTTTATTTAGGTTTGCTTCGGTACTTCTTTCGCGAGAAGTGACGACATTTCGATGACATATATAATTTGTATTTAATATATCTTAATAAAATATAGAAAGATCGTTATATTTGTCACTGTACTTACGTGCGATAATACACTTTAAGTTTATGTTATCATATCCGTCGGCATTGTTCATATATTCATAAATAAAAAAGAAATAGTAACAATTTGATAATAATAACACTAATACGTGTCTGAAAGGTACCACATAATGCGTGTGCACCTAGTTTAAGTTGAATGTAAGTAGGCCGAACAGGTAACCCTAAGATGGTTGTATGATCAAGATTTGTTGTATCATATATAAATTTCTTTGTTTTTTAAATTTGGTAGTACTCTAACTCTATTTGTCTCAAGTTTTATGATAAACGTTGCCCATACGTAAAATTTTCTTGCAAACTGTCATCGTGGTGACAGTTCGATCTATTGCGAGAATGAATTGTCAAATTGAATGTCATTGTAGACATACCGTGCCTTCAATTATTTTTTTTTAGAATAACCTACGATTTCAATATTAATTTGAAAACACTGTGGAACTTTTCAATAATTGACTTAACTATGACAGTAGTCAAAATGAAAAACATTACTGTAGCACAGTATTCCCAAATTAATATTGATATCATAAGCTACTCTAAATTTAAATTAAAGACGCAGTATGTATATTTGTATGTAGAAAGATGACAGAGATGTGTCCAAGACATTAAAGATACAATAAATGACCGATACAATAGTAATAATAATAATAATTGATAATGCAATAAAATGTAAATATTAACGGTTATAATATTTCTTTCAGTGGACGTTAAATGTTATTAATCGCGCCTTTGCTTTAATTTTTAACACTACGATATTGGAAACTGTACCCGAATGACCGACAATGTAGAGTAATTACAACCGCAGTTCAGTTTCTTCTTGTTTATGAATGAAGACGCATATTAAGCAAAATGTCTCTTAGAAATAAATTAAATATTATTGTGACATTTATAATTAGTGGCAAATGATTTATTTATTAAGACTTTGCCCACAAAGCGAACAACATTTCTATATAATTTACTGAACGCTGATATTTAGAAAAATTTTGTTGACATTCAGGTTTTGTATCAATTGTGTGCATCTTCTTCTTCTTTTCATTTCCATCATATGCAAGTGCTCTTTTAAGATTTTGATTTCAGTGGTTTTCCATCTGGTTATAGAAACTGAGCGCTCTTTCCTTGATGTAGTCAATAATGGTTGGGGTATTTGTTTCATTCATTATTTGATTATTTCTCATATACCATGGAGCATTTAGTATCATTCTAAGACTGGTGTTTTGTATTATTTGCAGTTTTTTGATGTTGGTCTTGCACATATGCACCCATATTGGGCATGCATATGTGAATATTGGACCTAATACTTGTTTGTAAAGTAGAATTTTGTTGTTCGTGTTCGCTGGCTTTTTCTGCCTATAAGAGGCCATAGTTGACATCTTGTTTGTTTGGTTTTGGTTATCGTTTTTGATATGTGTGTGTTATAATTGAGCTTTATATCCAAGTATATTCCCGGGTATTTAATTTCTCTACTCCATGGTATAGTGTTGTTGTTGATGGTTATTTCGTTGTCTGTTGTTTTCCGATTCCTTTGAAAGATTATTACCTGGGATTTGTCTTCGTTTATTGTTGTCCTCCATTGTTTGAACGATTTTATCGTGTTATCTAGGTGCGTTTGGAGTTCCTGTACCGCGTTCGTCGGACATCTTGATGTTGAGAGCAGTGCCGTATCATCTGTAAAGGTGGCCGTATTTAAATATCTTGTAGGATTTGATACTGGTATGTCGGCTGTAAATATTGTATATAGGTGAGGTGACAGACATGAGCCCTGGGGGACTCCCGCTGTTGGATGTTTTATTGAGGAAAGTGTGTTCTGGATGCTAACTTGAAAGCAGCGTCCTTGGAGAAAACTGTTCGTGATTTTTATGATGTGTGTTGGGTAATTGTGTATTATCATTTTATATATGAGTCCCTGCCTCCAGACTTTATCAAATGCCTTTGCTATGTCGAGAAATACAGCTGCTGTCACTTGATTTTTGTTGAATCCTTCTTGAATAATCTCAGTGACTCTTGAAAGTTGTGTTATCGTTGAATGTTCTTCTCTAAACCCATGTTGATCTTCTGGTATTATGTCTTGATTGTCAGAGTGGCACTTTATCTTCTGTAGGATTATTTTTTCTATCACTTTGCTAATGGATGGTAACAGGCTTATGGGCCTGTAGCTGCTTGGTATTGTTTTTGGTTTTCCTGGTTTAGGTCTAACTATTACTTTGGCATGTTTCCATATCTTTGGGAATGTTTGGAGTCTGATAACGGAGTTTGCTATTGCTAGAATTGACATTATTGCTTTTGGTGGGAGGTTTTGTAGTGATCTGTTGGTGATGTTGTCTATACCAGGAACTTTTTTGGGATTTAATGTTTTAAGGATTGCTTTCAGGTTCTCGGCTGTGACTGGGTCGTTGCTAGGGGAGTGGGGTTCACGTATTTTTCTGCTTACTACTTTGTGAATCTGCACTACGTGTTGCATGTCTACTTCATCCCAGTTGGGAGTGAATTGCTCTTCTAGTGATTCCGCTAGAGCTTCTGCTTTTTCTTCTGCTGTGACTTGTGTGGAGTTATTGAATTGAAGTGGTGGGATTTGTATTTGTTCTCTTTTGATTGCCTTGATTATTTTCCATGTCTTAGAGGGGTCTGCACCTATTTCTTCGAGTGTTCTTTGCCATTCTACATTTTTCAGTTCCAGTAATTCCTTATGTACTTGATGTTGAAGGTTGTTTAGTATAGCTTTGTCTTGTGGTGCGAGTGTACGATTATGTCTTCTCCTAGCTCTGTTCTTTTCCTTTATTAGTTCTTTAATATGATGTGGTAGACTACCTGATTTATATATCCTTTCTATTTTGATGGTGTTATTTTTAACAGCGTTTGTTATTTTATCTTGTAATGATTTTATGTTCTGTTCTAATTCTGCAGTGTTTTGTATTTTAGGAACTGCAGTGATAGTTCTGTTTTGTAGCCGGCCCAGTCTGTCTTGAAGGTGTGATATGTTCTTTCGGTTATGTCTTCGTTGAAAGTTATTATAATTGGATTGTGATCAGAGCTCATGACACTTTCAGTTTCTATCTTTATGGTTTTGTTAATGTTTTTACTGATTGCTGAGGCTAATTGTCTAATTGTGTGCATCTAGGCCAAGGTGAACGTCGACAGACCAAAAAAAAAAAGAACCAAGACGGTTCGGCATTTAAATGTTGTTTCATGTTATTCGTTCTATAAAATTGGTAGTACCATGCCTTGTGTCAAGTTTACGATAAAAATAGTGTATACTTCAAATTTTTTGACAGACTGTCATCGTGACACTTATACGACAATGAAAAGTTGATGTTTAACCAAATTGTCGTTCCACCTGTCATCGTGACAATACTTCGTTGTAGTGTATTCGTTCACACATAAACTTGTGAGAACGAAATCTCAGACTGAGAGTGCTTACCCAAATTGTCTTTCCAATTGTCAAATGAAATTAACAACATTACATGATGAACTTCAACAAAACATGTTTTAAACTTACAGGTCATGTATATGTACTTTGTAGAACCCAATCAAAAATCTTGTTGGCTCCTAATACCATTTAACCGAAAATGTACTTCTGATTAGTTGGTGCCAACCCGCATAGAGGCATACTTTAAACGCTTGCTTTTATAACTGAATTGATAAACGAAATTACATAAATGCTTATGGGAATTTTACATATTTGATGTAGATGATTCTTTATTTAGGCTTGCTTCAGTACTTCTTTCGCGAGAAGTGACGACATTTCGATGACATATATAATTTGTATTTAATATATCTTAATAAAATATAGAAAGATCGTTATATTTGTCACTGTACTTACGTGCGATAATACACTTTAAGTTTATTTTATCATATCCGTCGGCATTTTGTTCATGAATATATAACATAACATGATAAACTTTAATAAACATATTTTAAACTTACAGGTCATTGAGAGAATTAATTAATTTTCATATTACGCTTTAATAGTATACTTTGTAAAACCCAATCGAAAATCTTGCTGGCTCCTAATACCATTTAACCGAAAATGTACTTCTGATTAGTTGGTGCCTACCCGCAGGCGCATATTTTAAATGCTTGGTTTTATAACTGAAAACTGGTCGCAATAGTATTTTGAATGTTAACGTTTATTGTTTTTGTTTTAATGGTTATTAAATGTTAATAAAAAATAATTATTGTTTCATTATAGAGTTTGCGGCTAACTATTTCCCCTTATAAAAATCTTTGTTATAATTTACAAAGCAGATTGCATTAAAAAACATACGGTATAATTATTTTCGGTACATTATATTTAAAAATAAGAGAACCAATCAAATTTATATAGATCCGTATGATATTTGACCATGTGAAAGGCTGATTTCATTGCCACAGTTCACTGGTTTGAGGTAGGTAATGTCAGATTACTGTACTTAAGTGCGATAATACACTTTAAGTTTATTTTATCATATCCGTCGGCATTGTTCATATATTCATAAATAGAAAAGAAATAGTAACAATTGGTAATAATAACACTAATACGTATCTGAAAGGTACCACATTTCCTTCATAATCCCTATATTTGTCGGCCTTCTGACATTTAAACTTGACAACCGATCGATAAACGTGAATAGATAGTCATTATATGCGTGTATTGCACGACTGGTGCTTTCCGCCAATTTTGACGTTTCCCGGCAAATGCCATATCGCGAACTCAAACTGATTTGACGGTTTTGATAATTTATAACCTGAAATTGAATTTTTCGTGCGTTTAACTTAACCTTATCCGAAGTTTGATGTGTCACGGTCATCTGTATCGATCCACCGCCATTTTAAAATCGAACCTAGTCCATATTTTTTATTTTACACGTAGGCCTTATGGCAAAATACTATGATTCATACTCTTTTTCTGCACGTTCTAAAATTTTCAAAAACTCCTTTCGGGCCCTCGTTCTCTCTTCGAAGATGTGAAAAATGGCCTAAGGCACGTGGGACCGTGGTCCCCGTCGCGTGACACTTTCGTTCCCACCGTAGATGCGCCAGGTTCTCAGAAAACTGTCTCCCCAATTCGTCAATTTTGGGGTATAGCTTTGCCGTTTTAATCGTTCGTGTTAAAAAGAGCGAGACAATTGGCTTTTAGTATATATAATTAGATATGTGTATATATTACTAATATTTGCTATATCAGTCTTTTTGTTCATATTATTTGGTTCTTTCTGGATGTAGAACATTTCTAAGAATGTACGTTTATAATAATTACGCTCTATGTCAAGAATTTTTGTTCCTTCGTAGTTGATTTCATGTTTGGTTGTTCTAACATGTTGTGTCAAGGCAGAGGAGCATGTTTTGTTATTATTTTTGCAGTCACTTTTGTGAGAAATCAATCTGCCATTTAAGGTTCTAGAGGATTGACCTATATATTTTAACTCACAGTTGTCACAAGGAATTTGATATATTATGTCTGATTTAAATTTATTTTCAATAGGGTATTTAGTTTTGCTGAACAGAGAACCAACGGTTGTAATTATTTTCGTGGCTATTTGGACATTATTTTGAAAAAGTTTAATTAATTTAGGGGTTAAATTCTTAATATAAGGAAGGGATCCGAAAGGTTTTTGGTTTTTCGTAGTGTCTTTTTGTTGGTCAGCAGGTACTTTAGGGGGACTTGTACTGAATAAAAGTTTGTTGATTAGGGGTAACGGGTAACTGTTTTGAATAAGGAGGTTTTTTTAACAACCAAACATGAAATCAACTACGAAGGAACAAAAATTCTTGACATAGAGCGTAATTATTATAAACGTACATTCTTAGAAATGTTCTACATCCAGAAAGAACCAAATAATATGAACAAAAAGACTGACATAGCAAATATTAGTAATATATACACATATCTAATCAACCCTAATAACAACAAAAGGTAAAACATAATGTGACTGGTGGCCTATAAGTACGGCTTTGAAAATTGCCATTTAAAACTTAAATGGGTTGACCGTGTTGACCTTTAATGTTATACACACAATCATACGTGGTGTCTTGTGCCTCAAACAGATAAATTTGTCTAATGTTTAATGCAAAATTATTAAAAATTGAAGTAAGAAATGATCCTGTTATGTGCAAGTTTATATAATTTTTGTATGCTATGAAAGCGTTTTTAATTGTGCAAACTCGATGAATTTTGTAAGTATTTTTATAAAAATTCTTTTTTCTTTTTGTAGATTTAAAATTATTTTAGATTTAATAAGAGTTTTAACTTGTTATTTGTTAGTTGTCTAGAGCCTATTGTAAGTTATTTTATTGTTAACAGCCCTGATGAAGACAATAAACATTGTCGAAAGCTCGGAATTAATTCGAAAAGAGTAGTTTTTACATTGATTTACCCCTGACTGCAATCCCAACAATTAAACTATACTACCTACTAAACAGTCACTACTTACACTATACTATATATATATATATATATATATATATAAAAAAAAAAGTAAGATGTGAATAACTATTCACTGGGATTGTTCGGTCAATGAAATACAATAATAGAGTAATCTATTTATTCATTGGTCAATATTTCGGAAACATTTTTTTCCATCTTCAGGACCTCTACAATGTTGACAATTATTTAGTGTAATAAACTGATGTTAATTAATAAATTACTTACATGAATCTAAGACATTTATATTTTGCTAACCTCTGTGACACGTGTTCATATGCAAACTCAAGCACGTTTAAATTACTAAATGCAAAAAGGAACATAATACTCACAACAACAAAATTGAAATGTAGTTAATATTAAAAACCATAATTCGGTGATAATTGTTATCATATTAAAAGTAAACATCAAAATAAAATTACAAACGTTAAACACATTAAAACCTGTCAAGTATTTCGAACTGCGGGGAGTAGAATGGGATATCAATAGCAATGTGATTGTCACATCGGACAAACAGCCGACGGGTACGCGCAACCCAAAATACACTAAACATCTACGGGGGTCAACCATTAATACTCTTCCGTGTACGGGTGATGTTAAGTAAATTGGAATATATAACGCTTATGTTGTCTATGTCCTGTCTATTGTTCATAGAGTGTTCTTGTTCTCTAATATAACACATTTCCAAAAATTCACGCTTGCGGTTATTGCTTTCGGTTGCGAGGACCTCCACGGCCGACCACTCGGCATTATGATCCATCTCGTTGATATGTCCCGCCAGCGCACAATACGAGTGGTCGGCCGTGGAGGTCCTCGCAACCGAAAGCAATAACCGCAAGCGTGAATTTTTGGAAATGTGTTATATTAGAGAACAAGAACACTCTATGAACAATAGACAGGACATAGACAACATAAGCGTTATATATTCCAATTTACTTAACATCACCCGTACACGGAAGAGTATTAATGGTTGACCCCCGTAGATGTTTAGTGTATTTTGGGTTGCGCGTACCCGTCGGCTGTTTGTCCGATGTGACAATCACATTGCTATTGATATCCCATTCTACTCCCCGCAGTTCGAAATACTTGACAGGTTTTAATGTGTTTAACGTTTGTAATTTTATTTTGATGTTTACTTTTAATATGATAACAATTATCACCGAATTATGGTTTTTAATATTAACTACATTTCAATTTTGTTGTTGTGAGTATTATGTTCCTTTTTGCATTTAGTAATTTAAACGTGCTTGAGTTTGCATATGAACACGTGTCACAGAGGTTAGCAAAATATAAATGTCTTAGATTCATGTAAGTAATTTATTAATTAACATCAGTTTATTACACTAAATAATTGTCAACATTGTAGAGGTCCTGAAGATGGAAAAAAATGTTTCCGAAATATTGACTAATGAATAAATAGATTACTCTATTATTGTATTTCATTGACCGAACAATCCCAGTGAATAGTTATTCACATCTTACTTTTTAACGTAGTCGGTCGTGGATTTCCACTCAACTATCATATATATATATATGTTGTCACTGGATTCCGGGTTTTCTTCCGCGTTTCCACTGCTTGGTCTTTGGAAAGACCGATGCTAGTTTCTTGACGACGTTTCGGCAAAATCACACTTGCCATCTTCAGGTCTGCGATAACTGTCTGCTTCTGCTTCTTGTTATTCGTAAACTGACGTTTTCGGGATTCGGATGGTGGTTATATACTTCGTTAGCGTGTCGGTTGGTTGCCCTTGGACGAGTGTGTGCATGGTTCCGTGTCGTTGGGCTCGTGTTTGGAGTGTGACGGCTGGTTTGCGATGTAGAAGTATTAGTTTGGTGTTCTTTGTTGGTATCTGTTCTTGTTAGTGCTGGTTTCCTCTGGGTATCATCTCGTGAATTCAGATTGTTCGGATGTTTTTCAATTTCGATGGCTTCCCTGATGATTCTGGTTTTAGTATGTTCGATGTTCGCTAATAGCTTGGTGTTACTGAAGTCTATCGTGTGGGATGTTTCTTTTACATGTTGAGCCAGAGATGAAGTTTTCTCGTCTTTTCTTACGGAATTTTTGTGTTCGTCTCTTCTTGCGTTTACCCTTCTGTTCGTTTGTCCAATGTAAGTTTTTTCACAGTTGAGGCACGGAATTTCATAAACTCCTTGGTTTTCTAAAGGTATTTTTGTTTTAGGGTTTCGAAGGACTGTACTGATTTTTCTGTCTGCTTTGAATGTTGTTTCAATGTTGTGTCTTCGTAGGATTTTGGATATTCTATCGGTGGTGCCTTTCACATAGGGTAAGTAGGTTTTGGCAGTTGGTGTTTCTCTTTCCTCTTGTGGTGTTGTTGGTTTCGGCTTGGATGCTCTTTTGATAGCAGATTCACTGAAACCATTCTGCTGGAGTGCCTTGTGGAGTTTGTCCATTTCTTGGGTGATGTGATCTTCGTCTGCTAATCTCTGCGATCTTGTCACTAGGGTTTTCACTACTGATTGTAACTGAGCTGGGTGGTGGTGAGACTGAGCGTTCAGATATCTGTCTGTATGGGTGGATTTTCGGTATACCGTGTGACTTAAGTTCCCATTTTCTTTCTTCTTGACCAAAACGTCGAGGAATGGTAATTCGTTGTTCGATTCTATTTCCATCGTAAATTTTATTTTTGGATGGGTTTTGTTTAAATGTTCCAGGAAGATGTCGAGGTGGTCCTTTCCATGTGTCCAGATCACGAAAGTGTCATCGACGTAGCGTAGCCAGAGTTTGGGTTTGTGGGTGGCCGTCCTTAGTGCTGTTTTTTCTAAGTTTTCCATAAAAAGGTTTGCTATTACTGGTGATAGTGGAGAACCCATAGGGGCGCCTTCTATTTGTCTATAGCGCTGATCTTCGTAGATAAAGTATGTGTTTGTCAGACAGTGTTTCACCAAGTTCATTATGTGCACTGGGGGTTGGTATATTCGTTCGATGGTCTCTAGAGCTTCGGCAACTGGTATATTGGTAAACAGTGATACTACGTCGAAGCTTACTAATAACCATTCTGGTTCTACTTTTTCTTGTCTCAATAGATCGATGAAGTGGCTTGCGTTCTTGACGTAAGATTCGGCTTCTTCGACATGAGGTTGTAGTTGTTGGGCTAGGTATCTAGCCAATTGTTGAACAGGTGATCCAATGGAGCTGACTATGGGTCTTAGGGGTGCACCTTCCTTGTGGACTTTAGGTAAGCCGTAGAATTTGGGGCATCTTGATGACTTCTCCCTTGGAATGAGTGCTGTCTGGATTTCCTTGTCGATGGGACTCTCCTTGATTTTCGTTTTGGTTGTTTTCTCCAGGTATGTTGTTGGATCCGTGGAGATTGGTTGGTATGCTGGATCCTCCAAGAGGGTTCTTATTTTGGCGTCGTAGTCGGTTGTGTTCATTACCACAGTAGCATTTCCTTTATCGGCTGGTAGAATAATAATGTTTTCGTTTTCCCTTAGTTGTTTCAATGCCAGGAATTCTTCATGTGATAGGTTTTTCTTTGGTGGTTTGGCTGTCCTTAATATTTGCGATACATCTTGGCGGATAGTCTCGGCCGTATTCTTGTCAATCCCAGCTATAGTTGCTTCTACTCCACAAATTATTTCTTCTACTGGTATGCGGGCAGGAGCTATTGCGTAGTTAAATCCTTTAGCCAAAACATTGTGGGATGCTGCGTCCAATCCATGGGTGGATAAGTTGTATACCACTTTGAGTGATTTGTTCTCTACTCTGGTGTCTCTGGGTTTTTGTTCTGCTTGCAGGTGGTTGAACTTCTTTATTTGTTTTGCTTTTGTCCAATCGGTATTTGTCTCGGAACGGAATTCACTGAGCTGGTCCAGTATTCTCCAAATTATCGGGTGGATAATGTTGCTGAGGTTCAGATGTAGTTGCAGTAATTGTTTGTTGGTATCATCCAACATTTTTCTAGTCTCGTGGATGGATTCCCTCAGTAGCGCCATACTTGCTTTCTTCAGAATGTTCTTGGTTTGTCTGGTGTTTCTGTTGAACTTCAGTTTCAATGTCTGTGGCACTATGTTTTCCTCTCGGCAACGTTGTAGAAAAATCAGGTCACAACGTTGCCGAGAGGAAAACATAGTGCCACAGACATTGAAACTGAAGTTCAACAGAAACACCAGACAAACCAAGAACATTCTGAAGAAAGCAAGTATGGCGCTACTGAGGGAATCCATCCACGAGACTAGAAAAATGTTGGATGATACCAACAAACAATTACTGCAACTACATCTGAACCTCAGCAACATTATCCACCCGATAATTTGGAGAATACTGGACCAGCTCAGTGAATTCCGTTCCGAGACAAATACCGATTGGACAAAAGCAAAACAAATAAAGAAGTTCAACCACCTGCAAGCAGAACAAAAACCCAGAGACACCAGAGTAGAGAACAAATCACTCAAAGTGGTATACAACTTATCCACCCATGGATTGGACGCAGCATCCCACAATGTTTTGGCTAAAGGATTTAACTACGCAATAGCTGCTGCCCGCATACCAGTAGAAGAAATAATTTGTGGAGTAGAAGCAACTATAGCTGGGATTGACAAGAATACGGCCGAGACTATCCGCCAAGATGTATCGCAAATATTAAGGACAGCCAAACCACCAAAGAAAAACCTATCACATGAAGAATTCCTGGCATTGAAACAACTAAGGGAAAACGAAAACATGATTATTCTACCAGCCGATAAAGGAAATGCTACTGTGGTAATGAACACAACCGACTACGACGCCAAAATAAGAACCCTCTTGGAGGATCCAGCATACCAACCAATCTCCACGGATCCAACAACATACCTGGAGAAAACAACCAAAACGAAAATCAAGGAGAGTCCCATCGACAAGGAAATCCAGACAGCACTCATTCCAAGGGAGAAGTCATCAAGATGCCCCAAATTCTACGGCTTACCTAAAGTCCACAAGGAAGGTGCACCCCTAAGACCCATAGTCAGCTCCATTGGATCACCTGTTCAACAATTGGCTAGATACCTAGCCCAACAACTACAACCTCATGTCGAAGAAGCCGAATCTTACGTCAAGAACGCAAGCCACTTCATCGATCTATTGAGACAAGAAAAAGTAGAACCAGAATGGTTATTAGTAAGCTTCGACGTAGTATCACTGTTTACCAATATACCAGTTGCCGAAGCTCTAGAGACCATCGAACGAATATACCAACCCCCAGTGCACATAATGAACTTGGTGAAACACTGTCTGACAAACACATACTTTATCTACGAAGATCAGCGCTATAGACAAATAGAAGGCGCCCCTATGGGTTCTCCACTATCACCAGTAATAGCAAACCTTTTTATGGAAAACTTAGAAAAAACAGCACTAAGGACGGCCACCCACAAACCCAAACTCTGGCTACGCTACGTCGATGACACTTTCGTGATCTGGACACATGGAAAGGACCACCTCGACATCTTCCTGGAACATTTAAACAAAACCCATCCAAAAATAAAATTTACGATGGAAATAGAATCGAACAACGAATTACCATTCCTCGACGTTTTGGTCAAGAAGAAAGAAAATGGGAACTTAAGTCACACGGTATACCGAAAATCCACCCATACAGACAGATATCTGAACGCTCAGTCTCACCACCACCCAGCTCAGTTACAATCAGTAGTGAAAACCCTAGTGACAAGATCGCAGAGATTAGCAGACGAAGATCACATCACCCAAGAAATGGACAAACTCCACAAGGCACTCCAGCAGAATGGTTTCAGTGAATCTGCTATCAAAAGAGCATCCAAGCCGAAACCAACAACACCACAAGAGGAAAGAGAAACACCAACTGCCAAAACCTACTTACCCTATGTGAAAGGCACCACCGATAGAATATCCAAAATCCTACGAAGACACAACATTGAAACAACATTCAAAGCAGACAGAAAAATCAGTACAGTCCTTCGAAACCCTAAAACAAAAATACCTTTAGAAAACCAAGGAGTTTATGAAATTCCGTGCCTCAACTGTGAAAAAACTTACATTGGACAAACGAACAGAAGGGTAAACGCAAGAAGAGACGAACACAAAAATTCCGTAAGAAAAGACGAGAAAACTTCATCTCTGGCTCAACATGTAAAAGAAACATCCCACACGATAGACTTCAGTAACACCAAGCTATTAGCGAACATCGAACATACTAAAACCAGAATCATCAGGGAAGCCATCGAAATTGAAAAACATCCGAACAATCTGAATTCACGAGATGATACCCAGAGGAAACCAGCACTAACAAGAACAGATACCAACAAAGAACACCAAACTAATACTTCTACATCGCAAACCAGCCGTCACACTCCAAACACGAGCCCAACGACACGGAACCATGCACACACTCGTCCAAGGGCAACCAACCGACACGCTAACGAAGTATATAACCACCATCCGAATCCCGAAAACGTCAGTTTACGAATAACAAGAAGCAGAAGCAGACAGTTATCGCAGACCTGAAGATGGCAAGTGTGATTTTGCCGAAACGTCGTCAAGAAACTAGCATCGGTCTTTCCAAAGACCAAGCAGTGGAAACGCGGAAGAAAACCCGGAATCCAGTGACAACACATACTACTACCCGCGGAAACCTGAAAGAGAACATATATATATATATATATATATATATATAAAATATATTACAATTCTTTGCCAATTATACAAATGTATTGAAAAATTGAAAATCTTCTTGGTAGTAGTGGCATAAAATGAATTAAAAGTAATAACAATATGACAACTGGTTGTCAATTAGAAAACAATGACAAATATAAAATGTAAATCAAAATGTATACATGAAAATGTAATCAATAAGCATAGGACAGTCGAGATTATTTCTATAATCACATTAAAAGGCTTGGGGTCTACCACAAACTGTTCAGTCAATCCAAATATACAAATAACAACGACGCAACTATGTAAAGAAAAATTAAGAGTAGAACTGTTGATAATATAACAATATAGAATGTAAAATAGTCAAGTATAAATGTAAATGAAAGCAAATAAGCATAGGACAATCGATAATTACTCATGTAATCCTATCAAAATGGCCTAGGTTCAACTGCCTGGTTGAAATAAGGCATTACACAGTATTAGGTATTTTCACAGTTGTTTTACACTTGGACATTTTGGATTGACATTTTAAGGTAATACTATATTTTTTATTCACATATTAATGCTTTAACATACACTTTCTTTGTTATGCTGCACTGACGAAACCAAACTAGGTAGAAACATATATGTCTGTAGCTACAAATACATCTTAACACATACATAGTTGCATCGTTCATTGTTTGTGTATTTCAATCAAAATTGTACATGTTTAGGTGAACCTAGGCCATTTTGATAGGATTACATGAGTAATTATCGATTGTCCTATGCTTATTTGCTTTCATTTACATTTATACTTGACTATTTTACATTCTATATTGTTATATTATCAACAGTTCTACTCTTAATTTTTCTTTACATAGTTGCGTCGTAGTTATTTGTATATTTGGATTGAAAGTATAGAATTTCATGGGGTAACTCCGCTCAAAATGCAACTGCGGACACGTGTTTCGAACTACTTGGTTCTCGTCAGCGCAGTGTAGCCAAGGAATAGGATGGGATAACCTTGGAGCTGAAAAACATCAATCAGAGACATACACAAGGGACAGCCTACCAATTGAGGCTTCAGCTAGAGTGTCCTCGATACTGAGAATGAATCTAACGTCGCCGCGAGGTAGACATTGTCCACCTGCAAGCCATCTCTCATCTCGCGGCGACGTTAGATTCATTCTCAGTATCGAGGACACTCTAGCTAAAGCCTCAATTGGTAGGCTGTCCCTTGTGTATGTCTCTGATTGATGTTTTTCAGCTCCAAGGTTATCCCATCCTATTCCTTGGCTACACTGCGCTGACGAGAACCAAGTAGTTCGAAACACGTGTCCGCAGTTGCATTTTGAGCGGAGTTACCCCATGAAATTCTATACTTTATTATTCTATAATCCGCAATATTTCTTTTCTTTATATATATATATATATAGGTATGTATATTTACTGATCCAGTATGGTCAGAATGTGTGGGCTGGGTTAATTAAAACATTCTATTTGTGGCTGGTAACGTTTCGGAATAATTTATTCCATCATCAGACTCTACAATAAGTTGAAAAATTTTTTTATATAATTAGGGACAATCTTAAAAGAACAAAAGTCATGAACACTCAAAACAAGAGAACTCACTTACTTGCCACTATGGACACCGAAAATTATCTCAACAGATACAATCATAAAATTAGAGAACTCGTGTTGGTGGTCCACTAAATTAAAAATTTTAATATATTATATAGGCCATTAAAGTGTCACATATTAAAATTACAGTTAACAATTTCAAATCAAATGCTCAGTAAAATTAAAACCAAAGTTTTTGACGGACATTACTAGTTGTATTTTAAAAAGCACCAACACGAAGACAACAACAACAATTAAAATGCATGACCTATCTGACCGTAAGTGAGTATTTACAGGTCACCTCTTCGCGATGTCAAGGGCAGGTCAGAGGTCACAGTTCAATAGCGAATTATCAAAATTTCTTTAAATAAAACTGTTAATATGATAATTCTAAATTACATCTGTAGTTCTAATATATTAATTTGGAAATAAACAGTAGCAAAGAAAACCAAAAATTAATTTGTTACAAGACCAAAAGACCACCGCAAACAAGGCAATATAAGGATGTTACGCAAGAAATAGGAACCAGCAACGATAGGATAAATTGGAAGAACAAAGAAGGGGGAGGGGGTGAGTAAGGTGGAGGGTTGTCATAAAATAATACTGAAACAATGGGTTTAATTATTTAAATTAGAACAATTATTTACAACCGGTGCCAAGACGCCATCTGTCATCCAACAACCCAACTGTCTAAAAGATATATTTACAGAAATCGACTCTAAAGTTTTGTAACTCAACACATACATGTTACTGCCGACCAACATTATATAAGATTTTAGGTCTTATAAACCTTAGAATATTATTGTATATCACACTGAAATTGGCCGAGTCAGATTTAGAATTCATATTTGGTTCTATGACATTGATACAAAAGGTCTCAAGAAATAATCTCTTGTGCAGGTTAGCTTCATTATATAAAATGTGAGTTTGGTCAAAGTTAATAGTATGTTTAGTGTTACTCATATGTTCACCAAGTTTACATGACTTAGGTTTACGAATGGCATCACTGCGATGTTGTATGTTCCGCTCATTGACTCTTTGTTTAGTTTGTCCTATGTAACATTGCGGACAATCCCTACACTTCAAGCAGTAAACTACATTGCTTCTGTATTTTGTATCCATTGTGTCTTTTAAAGGTGTAAAGAATTTAGAGACTGAGTTAGCCGTTGTAAACACAATGGATACAAAATACAGAAGCAATGTAGTTTACTGCTTGAAGTGTAGGGATTGTCCGCAATGTTACATAGGATAAACTAAACAAAGAGTCAATGAGCGGAACATACAACATCGCAGTGATGCCATTCGTAAACCTAAGTCATGTAAACTTAGTGAACATATGAGTAACACTAAACATACTATTAACTTTGACCAAACTCACATTTTATATAATGAAGCTAACCTGCACAAGAGATTATTTCTTGAGACCTTTTGTATCAATGTCATAGAACCAAATATGAATTCTAAATCTGACTCGGCCAATTTCAGTGTGATATACAATAATATTCTAAGGTTTATAAGACCTAAAATCTTATATAATGTTGGTCGGCAGTAACATGTATGTGTTGAGTTACAAAACTTTAGAGTCGATTTCTGTAAATATATCTTTTAGACAGTTGGGTTGTTGGATGACAGATGGCGTCTTGGCACCGGTTGTAAATAATTGTTCTAATTTAAATAATTAAACCCATTGTTTCAGTATTATTTTATGACAACCCTCCACCTTACCCACCCCCTCCCCCTTCTTTGTTCTTCCAATTTATCCTATCGTTGCTGGTTCCTATTTCTTGCGTAACATCCTTATATTGCCTTGTTTGCGGTGGTCTTTTGGTCTTGTAACAAAATAATTTTTGGTTTTCTTTGCTGCTGTTTATTTCCAAATTAATATATTAGAACTACAGATGTAATTTAGAATTATCATATTAACAGTTTTATTTAAAGAAATTTTGATAATTCGCTATTGAACTGTGACCTCTGACCTGCCCTTGACATCGCGAAGAGGTGACCTGTAAATACTCACTTACGGTCAGATAGGTCATGCATTTTAATTGTTGTTGTTGTCTTCGTGTTGGTGCTTTTTAAAATACAACTAGTAATGTCCGCCAAAAACTTTGGTTTTAATTTTACTGAGCATTTGATTTGAAATTGTTAAATGTAATTTTAATATGTGACACTTTAATGGCCTATATAATATATTAAAATTTTTAATTTAGTGGACCACCAACACGAGTTCTCTAATTTTATGATTGTATCTGTTGAGATAATTTTCGGTGTCCATAGTGGCAAGTAAGTGAGTTCTCTTGTTTTGAGTGTTCATGACTTTTGTTCTTTTAAGATTGTCCCTAATTATATAAAAAAATTTTTCAACTTATTGTAGAGTCTGATGATGGAATAAATTATTCCGAAACGTTACCAGCCACAAATAGAATGTTTTAATTAACCCAGCCCACACATTCTGACCTTCCTGGATCAGTAAATATACATACCAATACACCCTGAAAACAGTGTCTAACATCACAACTTCCTATATATATATATATATATATATATATACTTTCTGTAACCACTTTTTCCTTGGCCGACCCTTTCTTCGTTTACCACCCTCTCCTCCGTGCAACGCTTTCTTCACTATTTCTTTGTTCCGGCATCCGAAAGATATGTCCCCACCAACTAGATCTTCGGGATCGAATTATTTGCGTTATATCGGGTTTTCTGTACAATGCCTCTAATTCTGTGTTTGTTCTTCGTCGCCACCTATTATCCTCCTACTTAACTCCTCCAAAGATTTTCCTAAACACTCTCCTTTCCCAGATTTTCAGTTTTTCTTCTTGTTCTTTTGTCATGATCAATGTTTCGCTTGCGTATAGAACAGCCGGCCGAATTATTGTCTCATATGTACGAATTTTGGATGTTCTGGATACGTTTTTTCCTCTTAATATTCGTGTTAACGCACCAACTGCTCTAGTGCCTCTTACCATGCGTTTTTCAATTACTTTTTCTTCTTGTCCTTTACTGGTTAGTGTCACACCCAAGTATTCTATCTGTTCCACTTTTTCGAATTTATATTTGTTTCGAAGTGATTTGAATTTGGTATATCTATTTTCTTCTGTCACCTGCGCTCTCATTTCCATATACTTTATCTTCTCCTCGTTCACCTGTAACCCGTATTTTCTTGCTTGCTCCACAAAATGTCCAAATAGTCTCGCGAGTTCCCTCTTTGACCTCGATAATAATAATAATTAAAGTTATCAAATTAAATTACCAGCGCGAGGCAGAAGATCATAATAACAAGTCCGTTTCAGAGTGATATGTTTGTAAACATTTAAACTATTTTACTGACAATCGTAATGCCACTAGTATAGGGTTACGACAATAAATAAATACAAATGCAAATACGCAATGCATTAACATAAAAAAATCATATCTTGTTTCTATGAACACCATACTTCCGCACATAGAAAATCAAAAAGTGGTAGATTTGAATATCGTGGAGTTGTAATTGTTATTAGTTGCCAATTCAAAATTTCTTTCATCTAGTATATAATGTCAAGAAAAAAATATGTACTATTCTAAGACTAGACAATTCTTCGGGTCTTGTATCGATCCTAAACAATATTTCGTTTGTAAAGCAACAATTCGATATTATCCATCCATGCTGTTTGCAGATAGGCAAAAATTGAGACCAACGCGTATATCTAACACGATATACTACACAATTTGGATATAAGTCATTAGATTTTACTGCAATGGTTATGGTCCGTTCGTTGTTAGTTCGGCTGGGGAAGAATATAAAGATGTGTATATACATCGAAACGCGGCTACGTCGACTCGATTTCTTGCTCAAGTGAGTGGACAATTTTTAATATCCTGGGCGTCTCGGGCAAATATAAAATTTTACAACTCAATTATTGGAGTGTTGCCAAACCGACATAAAATTAATAATATTTTATGCAGCGCCTCCACCAAAATAAACATTAAGATACCGTTTATGAGTATAGTGTCTTTTAAGATTCAGGAATTATAGCTTCAAATCTCTGTACCAAATGAAATATATTGTTCATATTTTGTTACATTTTTGTTGTCGTATTTTAATTCTTGGTTGAGGATCTTAATTTTAACCTTTTGAATATTCAATTACATTAGGTAGAATGTATTAATTGGTTTCGTTTAGTGATTTTATTATCGATTGAACCTTTTACCGCCCTCTCGTAGTCAATCGATCTTGCCGGTATGCCCAGTAACATTTCGCCGTCATAAAGATGGCGCGGTATGTATTCATTGACGATTAGGGCATTTGTTTATTTATTTTCTGGTAATTATTGTTGGAAGCTCCTTTTTAAGCTTTGTTTGGTGAATCATAATTAATAATTTTATATGTTTTGCTTTTGAATTACCGTTTACAAGCTGAATATGTGTTCATATATTCAATTGGTGGTTCTAGCTTTTGTGTCTATTAGGTCAATTGGTTTTGGCGCTTTTGTCATCTTTGTGGAGTCACATTTTCACGGTTGCGTCCTTCTTTTTAAGTTCCAACATTTGTTAAGAAAATATCTACATTGCAAAAACAACAGAATTCGGTCAGAATTTGTGCAGTTTAATTGAATTTCTGGGTATTACCGTTGCAGAATCACGTATCGTGGATGAAGTTTATAATCTGCCAAATTTTTATTGGAAATTTTGTCGTAAATTTTAACCCGTAAGGGGATGTGTTTTCTTCCTGGCTGAAAAGATATTTTGTTGTTGTAAGTATATGCTTTAAATTGTTTCAATCGTGCTAATGACGGTCCTTCTCTTTTTTTCCGCGTAATTTAGTTTGCTTTTATCGCCTGGTGTAAAAGCGCTGAACTGGAAATTGCATGTCTTTTGTGGAACGAGTGTTGCATGTGAACCAAAACCAGGTATTTTGTCTTAACGTTAGTTAATTTTCGTCGGACCGTTGCACCGTTTTTATGCAATTAGATACAAACCGACATATGCTATTTTGTGTCAAATTTGGAGCACCTCCGAGCTATATAATTGGGTGTCTCGTCTATCTTTTAAGTTTCAAGTCAACGTAACTGCTGAATTTATGTTTTAGTGGCGTGTAAGCCATGGTGTTTTGGTATCATTTATTTAACGTTTAAATTTATTAGTATATTAACCTCTTCTTGTGAGGTTTTCAAGTCAAATTTAACCTGTTACGTAGCCAATTTTTTTTTAAGTTTAACCTTGTGGATATTTCGGATGCGTACTTGCATTGTACCATCTTAATAGTATTGTGTCAAATTACCGCTTGAATTTTAGTAAATTTACTCAACATTTTGACTGAAGAAGTGTGATTTATTGTACGACATTTAACTAAGTGAATTTACTTCACGTACGATTATTGTAAGGCAATAGATATCTGGCGCTATTAGAATTAATTACCAACTAGAGTATATAATCTGATGTCGACCAGATTGTCGTTGGCCTCTAATATATATACAGAGTGTTTCATTTTTGGATGTGTTGCCGATTACGAACAAACTATTCGACATTTGAGAGACTTTCTGGCATATATTGCTTTGTGTTCATTTCTTTGGTTTTAAACAGTTCTCTTTGGTCAATACTTTGATTCAGGTTGTTGTCTACAAATGACAGATGTGCTTAGTTCTTTTTACTTTTGTCTGACTGAGCAATTAGCTACTGAATAAACCTGGTGTTGAATTTGTATGAGTGTGTTTGGCTTTCCTTTTCATTCCATCTGGGGTTCAATAATAGACTTGTTCAGGGTCTAGCTATCCGTTGCTGGTCAGTATCATCAATCGGATCTGGCGCCCTTAATACATAACACCTTCGCTTGTTGAGTGAACGAACCCACGCTGCACGACTTGTTAGCGGCAGTACTGACCATCATCATCGACATCAACCGCGGGGAGAGTGAAAGGTAAAGGCTTGTGTGGGATAAGCTGGCGATTAGGTGGTTAATTAGTAGACAAGTGTCACTGCTTATTTTGGTTTATCAATAGAAGGTGAGTTATCGTGGTGGCGTCATTCCTTCTGTCCTCTTACATATTTCATATTTTTAACGCAAGAGGGTAACAATTTTAATATAATTTGTTTTTTTTATATTCAATTCTGCTTTTTTTTTTAATTTTATTTTATTATTATCTTCGTGATTGTTCATATCAATGGATTAAATACATAAAAAAATCACTTTAGATTATTTACTGTTACATTTTAAGGTTTGTTTTCTTCTATTTCAGAGCACGCTCACTCTGTTATACTAAAAATATCTCAAAATGGTATTGGTTTTTTAATTTTTTTCTTCATACAAATTTTCCAAATTTTATGAAAAAGAAATTTATTAGGAACAAAACAGAGCATTGACGCAATCATAAAAAAAAACTGTAAATTTGGAAAAGTCTAAAATTTTAAGTACATGCAAACAAAAAAGAAATAGTACCAACTTATAAATAGAACTACCATAAAACGGTTGTGGGATACTTAACAGGAACGATGTGACTTACAAGAAGAGATGAAAAGTTATGAAAGAAAAGAATCTTAAATAATTTTTGAACCAACAAAGTCAGAAACTCTGAGTATAGGAACCTCATGAATTTATATGATATTGAAATCTTGAAAGAGCAGAATATAGTGCGAATACGCAAATCCAAAGGAAGAAATATCTGCAATAAAAGAACTTACAACATGGAAACCATTTGGAACAGGAAGAAGAGAATTGGTAAAAGTAACACTGGAAGATCATTTGATAGATTATATTTAGTGTATGAAAATGGCTTGCCGGAAATAACGGATTGAGAACATAACAAAAAAAAAGAACCCACAAATACTTATAGGAAATATTGTTACCTGAACATATAGATACAAGCGACTAAAATTCTTCTTCAAAATGTAATAACTATGCATATCTTAGACAGATCACTTGAATTTTGACTTATGTTACTTTTTCCCACTTTTGCATGTCCATGGTAAGCGCTCTCCATTTTACAATCTGCTTCCATTTATGATTTTTCTTCACTGCCTATTCATCGCGGAAGAGATGATTAGAAGCAGTGCAAAGAAACCGCATGGTCGTCCTTTTCTATTTTCATCCGATATTTTTCCTCACATTTTTGTCCTCATGCATTCGTTCCGAGTGTTCCATCAATGGTTGTGTTGTCAAAAGAAAAAGACTATTTGTATATTTTTAATTTTACATTTCGAGATGCTTCTCTGGATTTTAACATTTTTAGTTTGTATCGACAACTTTATTTATCTTATCAGGAATTCTGCAGTCGTTCTTATGTCTTCACGAATGTTCTTCTATTTAATTGCCGTAAGCACTCTTGGAATCGACAAACAGCATGCCGAACGAAATATTTCTTTGATAGCATCCGTTTAATATACGCTTCATCATAAAAACGTTTGATAAAACATTCCTTTTCGTGATTGAGCAACTGTAAAATGCATTCAACCAAAATAAAAAAGTAATTAAAACATAAATACATTATCGAAATGTTATTATTTTTTATTTTGTTTGAGTCCATATTACATCCGCTAAACCAAGAAAAGCAATGGTTATATACCGGGTGCTTGTTTATGGTTGGCGATCGGCGATATCTCTGAAACCGTTTATCGTACAACCTGGCGGAAAAAATCTTGATAGTAAAACCTACCACGGGAATTACAACAAAAATATTTTTAAGTTTCCAAAATGATCGCAAGGGGGCGCAATTCTCAAGATGAATTAATAATTCGATAATTTTTCATAAAATTCTAGATTAAGATAGATTAAAAATTTTACTAGCAAAATTTGTAGATGTTTTTATACAACTTTTATTTGAAACTTTTTGGTCTAACTCCCATACGAAGGGAGGGTGGAGGGGGGGTCTGCGTACAAAAGTAGGTATAACTTTGGTTTGCCCCAACGGATTTTAATGTTTCTGGGCTCATTAGATAGAGAATTTTACAAAGAATTGATGGATATGTAGCACGAAATTACGTTGTTGTTAAAGAAAATAACAGGAGGCGCTGTTCTCAATGTATGTACATTACATGTTTTTTCTTTAAAATTTTAAACGGAACGGTGTATTTTTAATATCATAATATTCAAGCACATAAAAAACTGAAGAGAATGATGAAAACTGGAAGTTGCTAACTTTTTTCTTGACAAAGATATAGTTATACGAAGACAATCCAGAAAAATAAAACTTTTTAAATATAAATTTATTTATAATAATGATGGATCCTCTTTATTCTTTACAAAAATTTTGATAAAGAATAAAGAGGATCCATCATTATTATTTTTGTGTTTTGCTTCATTTACAACTTTACAAATCGACATTTATTATATAAATTTATTTATTTAATAGGAGAAATAATTTTATTTTAATTTTGAGAGGGTCTCTAGATAGTGCATAGTTCGTTTTAACTTGAAATTTCATCATACTCTTCGCTAAATGTATTTATTTCAATCTTTTTTATCGATTTCTTAATTCATTGCATATGTTACATTAGAGAATCTAACGTAACATATGTTTAAATGTTTTTAAATACTCTAGCTATTATTTTTTAAATATCATTTCTTATCCTTTCCAACACTGAAATGAAATAATAATAGTGAACAGTGCCGTTTGTTTGTTTCTTTTTTAATTTCCATCATGCAACATGACATACAGAGTGACACTAAATTACATTATGATGAGATTTCCAAGGTAGGCCATGAAAATCGAAATGCAAAGATATTAGTGTCACTTGTAGTTAAACTTTTTGTACGTACTCGTATTTAGCAAATTAAGCATTTTGGACACACGCACATAATTATTAAGTTTGTAAAATGTCGTATTCTAACGTTGAAGCTTATGACATGATCAGAATGTATTTTCAATGCTTTGAAAATGCATTTTTGCTTCGGGGCAATATTCCCTAAATTATCCCGTAAGAAGACATTATTGTGTTTTTATTCGCCTTGCCAGATGTTCTTCATGTTTATTTATGGGGCAGAATAAAACACATAGTTTATCACAAAAAGCCGAATACAACAATTGCTGCCTCCGAATGGAAGTAACTCTGCTCTCTACTAATCGACAAGTAAACGTGTATTGAAAATGAAGGTGAACACTTTGAACATTTATTAAGATGACGTTTTTTTTTGTACTTTCTGATTTAAATATATTTTCTTTTCCTTTATATTACTTGGTCAATATATTTCCTTATTTATGTTTAGGTGTATAATAGGTTCTTTTATTTACTTTTATGTTATAGGCGGGGATGAATTACTAATGAGTAAATGATATTATATTGTTTTTTTCTCGTTATTGTCTACTTAGTTCATGAGTTACGGAAATTATTTTTGCTGTTTTCCTATAATTAGATCTACCTATATCTGGTGGGTAATAAAGATATATTGTCTAAAAAGACAAGACATGAAATTTAAATATAGCTAGAGAATTTAAAAACATTTACGAGGAGAATCTAATGTAACATATGCAAGAATTAAAAAATCGGTGAGAAGATTGAAATAAATACATTTATGGAAGACTATGATAAATGTTCAAGTGAAAGCGAACTATACACTGTCTAGTGACACTTTTAAAATTAAAATAAAACTATTACTCACAATAAATAAATAAATTTATATTTAAAATTGATTATATTTTTTTGGATTGTCTTCGTATGACTATATCGTCGTCAAGAAAAAAGGTGGGAACTTCCGGTTTTCATCATTCCCTTCAGTTTTTTATGCACTTCAATATTACGATATTAAAAATATACCGTTCCATTTAAAATTTTAAAGAAAAAACAAGTAATATACATACATTGAGAACAGCGCCCCCTGTTATTTTCTTTGAAAACCAAGTAATTTCGTGCTACATATCCTTCAATTCTTTGTAAAATTCTCTATCTAATGAGCCCAGAAACATTAAAATCCGTTGGGGCAAACCAAAATTATACCGACTTTTGTACGCAAACATACCCCCCTCCACTCTCCCCTTCGTATGGGAGTTAGATCAAGAAGTTTCAAATGAAAGTTGTATAAAAACGTCTACAATTTTGCTAGTACAATTTTTAATCTATCTTAATCTAGAATTTAATGAAAAATTATCAAATTTTTAATTTAACTTGCGAATTGCGCCCCCTTGTGATCATTTTGGAAACTTAAAAATATTTTTGTTGTAATTTTCCTCGTCCATTTTAGATTTTTTCCACCAGGTCGTACGATAAACGGTTGCCAAAATATGGCCGGTGGCCGAGCTTAAACGGTATATTGAGTTACTTGTAAAAAAATGCATTACTGAATTAATTTTCTAATCTTACAATTAAATTTCATTCATGATCATAATAAACAAATTAATTTAATGCACAATTGAAAAAAATTTAAATAATCGAAAAACCTTGCAGAGCTCTAATATTAGAAACTACGAACTTATTAGTTTACAAAAGACGCTGACAGTCTGTACTCGAGAACGATGACAAATAAATCAAAAATATTACGTATCTAGTTGCTAATAAAATTAGCTTTGAAATGATGTGTCACATTGTGGAATACGTAACCGTTCTTTTTTCCGCTAGAAGGCGCTAAAATCAAAAATAGCGCAACCAACAATCACTTTGCTGAATTCTCCGTACAATTACCTTTTCAATGACGTATCGTATATACTACTTTCCCTATTTAAATTTTAATGCTTAGAGTGATGGAGGGGAGGGGAATGACGTATCACAGTTGAAGATATCATGGAAGGGTGTCCCCCTTGGATCAAAAATCGACTGTTTTTGCGTTTTCTCAAAAAAGTTTTCTCCTTCGAGATATTTAATCTGTTTCGTTTTCGGTGGGGCACCCTGTATAAATAGGTATTGGTAACTTTCTTAGTTTAGTTTAAGTCTGTAAACTCTTCGATAATGACCGAGAGGTCGAAACACGTATCAGAGAAAAATAAATCTGTCCTAAGTGAAACAATATAACCTAGTGTTTATTCGTTTTAAATATTAACATTTTACAAAATGAATTGCAAAAAAATAGTGTTTAAAATTCAAAATCTTATATTACTAAAAATCCATAAGAGATAAGTATAGAAAACCTTACTGCAGTTTTAAAGACAATTATTCCATTTAAAATTAGAAATTCATTTGCCTTTAATGTTAGTCAAAACAAACATTTTATTTTTAAACAGCCTGTATAAGTTTTAGACACCAACTATAACTTATCTTAAAGTCTGATGCTTTGAGTAAACAATAAATACAATTTAAAATAATTTGCTCAAATATGTAAGACAGAAATGTCTCTCAAATTCTAATCTACATTTTCAAAAATAGTAAAATATCTCAAAAAGAGGTTGAGCTAGTATACAAGGTAGGATTCGCTGTTTTATTATTCGTTAATTGACTTTTTAAAGTGTTATTATTATAGAAGGCTATTTTAAAATCCAGTTTCTTTAAAACATGTTTTAAACTGGATTTTAAAATAGCCTTCTATAATAATAACACTTTAAAAAGTCAATTAACGAATAAGAAAACAGCGAATCCTAAACTAAACAAATCAGGAATTGACAGAATTAATTGTAGTGATTGTAGTAAATTTTATATAGGTCAAACAGGGCGAAATTTCAAATTAAGATTCTCAGAACATATGCGAGCCGTTAAATTAAATTATGAAAATTCAAGTGTAGCTAACCATGTTTTAGACACGGGACATCAATTTTCAATAGACAATTTAGAAGTACTGTATAGTTTAAATAAAAGTAAAAAAATGGATGTT
The DNA here is from genome assembly GCA_963170755.1 of Amphimallon solstitiale. NCBI lineage: Eukaryota > Metazoa > Arthropoda > Insecta > Coleoptera > Scarabaeidae > Amphimallon > Amphimallon solstitiale. The sequence continues at coordinate 123,051,799 of OY720677.1, read as the reverse complement.
CTAGAAGGTTATTTTATAAAAGAAAGTTTACTTTTACAACCAGGCAATGTTCTTAATGAACAAACAGAACTCATAAATTCACCGCTAATAAACCCTAGGCTTGTAAAAACGGTCTTTCCAGATAAGCCATGACCTTTTCATAATTTTCTATTTTTGTACATTTTTATTTACATTTTTGTTAGAAGTAGGTAGTTACAGTATATTAAATTTTACTTTAGTTTCTCGAGAACTCCTGACGATGCCGCAAGGCGAAATGTACATCGAGTATTTAATTATATTTATTTGTGAAACAATACCAAGTGTGTTTTTTGTTATTACTTGCTTATAATTGAATTTAGTACTATGAAATAAAAAAAAAGAAATGAAACAAAATTTGAATTATGCCTCTAAAGCATATAGCCGTTTGTGATGGTACATCCTGTATATCAAATCAACATGAGCAAACCTCCATAAGGATAAAAAAAACAAGGGTGCACTAACCGACTCACTGTATGTTGAGAGAGGAAAAAAACAAAAAAGTATTAAATATACTAAATTTTAAAATGCAATAATTTAAAAAAAAACGAATAATGCTAAATGAGAAGCAAAAATAATTATATTAACAGATACAATAATCTGAGCACACCTAAATTTTCAAGATACCACAAATAGAGAAATATCTCTGCAGGATACGAAAAATTTGTAAAGCATTCGCTTACAAATAAGGTTATCATGTAGGTCAAGCGACCACTTCAATAACTAAAAATATTAACCAATTACATAAAGTCAGATTTACAGTAGCTATTCATGCTTACCACTCATACAAAATCACAAAACGTATGACATGTGCAAAGATTATTTAAATACTCCCGATAAATGGGATCTTATGCAATAAATTCTCAGAAAGAGAATCAAAGTTACAGAAACTAATTAAAAAGAAAACCTAGTAGGGTGAATTTATATGCAAAAAAGAGAAATTAATCAAAATCTTTAAAAAAAAGGAAACGTCTCCGACCTGAAGGGCTCGACAGACTTAATACAATTACTAATTAATAACAAATCTTATCTTACAAGTAAAAATTGAAATAACTTCAAATTGAGTTCAAAACAGTTTTATTTAATTCACAACAATTGTTTCACCCTACTAGGGCTTCATCAGGTGATGAATATTATAATACAAAATATTTGTAGACGTTCTTATTTATGTCTTTTCCTAAATGAAGAGGGGGGAGTTTGTGACATTAGGTTAAGAGCGGGAGTAACTTATATATCTTTAATGTAGTATTTAATATATATATATACATAACAATATGATTAATAATATTAAAAATTTTTGAAAACTGATTGTTTACTGTTATTATAAAATTAAACAATTTATAAATATATATATAACTATAAGAATCATTAAGTTGATTTTAAATATTTAAATTTAACAACGGTGAATTATTCTCTTCTAGTTGGTCATTTAAAATAAGGTTTAATTTGTTTAATTTATTTATTTCTAGGTTTTCTAATAAATAAATAAATTAAACAAATTAAACCTTATTTTAAATGACCAACTAGAAGTGAATAATTCACCGTTGTTAAATTTAAATATTTAAAATCAACTTAATGATTCTTATAGTTATATATATATTTATAAATTGTTTAATTTTATAATAACAGTAAACAATCAGTTTTCAAAAATTTTTAATATTATTAATCATATTGTTATGTATATATATATTAAATACTACATTAAAGATATATAAGTTACTCCCGCTCTTAACCTAATGTCACAAACTCCCCCCTCTTCATTTAGGAAAAGACATAAATAAGAACGTCTACAAATATTTTGTATTATAATATTCATCACCTGATGAAGCCCTAGTAGGGTGAAACAATTGTTGTGAATTAAATAAAACTGTTTTGAACTCAATTTGAAGTTATTTCAATTTTTACTTGTAAATTATGGAGTTTCAACACGTATCTCCGTCTTCAATCAATTATTTAAAATCTTATCTTATTTGGGTATCCTCTAACTGGTTTGAAATGCGATGTATGTGATGTGATAGACCAACTGATGGCCAATATCTAATGCAGCTGTAAAAAATCTAGGAACCTCCTCCAAAGTGATTTATCAATTCAAATTATAGCATCACCAAAATTATCGTCTCTAAAATTCAAACGTCCAAGTTTTAAATGTCCGAAATTTATTATCCAAAATTTCCCTAATTAGAAAGAATAATTAGCTCTAACGAAAAATGTTAAAAGAGAAAATCAAACAATAAAATTAAGAAAATGTGATACTAACAACTTCAAATTAAATAAAAGAATATTAAATACCTGACTGATTGATTGTTCTCATATTCCTCCAATGTGCATACGAATAATATCAAGTATGATAATTACAACGAAGCCACGTGCAGATTAACTAAAGTTCCGGCCTAGCCGAATAGGAAAAATCGTGCTTCCAACTAATCCAATACATATATATACATCTTCCAACACAGCATTTAACTTATTTGCAACCGTCGCTAGGACGATGGATTTACCAAATATATATCAAATAATAAAATGTAAATGCAAGCTGATCAACACGTGGTCGTTATCAAGACCGTCAGAACTTGAATGAATGACCGGACTTGCGCGGCCAGACGTTCAACAAGTGCCGCCGGTAAGATTAGGAAAGGAAGAAAAAGTCAATTTAAATGAAATGTTAAAAAGACGTAATTAATTAAATTAGTATTTGAATCTAAAAATATTATTAAATTATACAGAATGAAAAATAACAAGTAACTTAAAATAATTTTAAATTTGTCGGAAATCAGGAATGATAACTAAATTTAAACAGATAATCACAACTACGCTAGGAGCTGCTGATCAAGGACAAATGTACAAATAATATCGGAAATATTAATAATTGTTAATTAAAAATCGGAATAATTAAGCCTATAATTTTTGAACCGTTACATGTTTCATTTAAATTTTCATAACTTTGGTGCGCAACATTCATTGAGTCACTTTATATGTTTTAAAATAATTTTAAAACATGCTCATAATGAACCTACAAAACTCTTGATAAAAGAATTGTTAAAATACTTTGCTTCTTGTCATTGTGGTGCGTCAGCCTGTATATAGGATTTCTGATAATTGCAGATAGTAATAAAGATGCTAGATTATATTTGCACCACGTAGATAAGCAAAAGTTTCAATAAAAGTGTTTTTCCTACAATAAACGCACCCCTAACCACTCAATATAAATGGCTAAATATTTTCAGTGTAACATGGACCACATAAATTACATATACTTTCAAGAATTCCTTGCACTATTTTTATGTACTTCATTTTCGGTCGTCCACTTTTCCAAATACATAAAAATCTCCCTCTTTTCTTGATCGTTCCTACGAGCTGATAAGTTATCTGGTGAAGTGTGCGTTCCTTAACAGGCAATAAAATATACATAAGCGGTTCGAGGTCCTTCGTCTAGCCCGGGATGTTGTTGTGAGTAATGCGGTCGTAAAAATTGCGACCAACGGAACACGTCCGTTTCAGTTTTTACGAGTGGTCGCTCCTTGTTTTTCGCCAATATTTGTACAACAGCTATTTGTATAACGGGTAGAGAGTCAGTTTTGTCATTGCGAAGGATATTATCCTGTAACTCGAGCGTTGTATTTATTATGCTTGTTATGTAATTAATTTGGATTGTTTTGCACCGAACAGCAACAAGTTTACGATCAAATTGTTAACTGGGTTGGAAAATTCATTTACTGCACAATATACGAGTTTTCGGACGTTAGTTTTGTAAGTTGTAATAATGTCACTATTATCATTTACACTCGGGCAATTGTGACGTGAAAGTATTCGAAGTTATTCGTCCTTATGGGTTTCGAATTTATATAGTGACGATTCTTGCCGGAAAAACCTGATAGACATAAAAAAATTGAAAATTCTTTTCCATTTTTTTAATTTCCTCGATTATGCGTTTTAAATAAAAAGTTTAAACTGACACTCTAGTATACCTTGTCTCAGAATAAGAAGGAGTGATTCAAATATCGTGCAAAAATGATACGGTCATGAGCAGTGAAAAGTAAACAATCGTTCGGACTGTAAGAGAAAATCATACTTACAGCAATTACCACGGCGTATTAAATAAAATATATATGACAGTTTTCATTTAAATATTGCCGTGATCCTTACAGTTTAAGTATTTTAAAATAGTTAGATAATTAAGTATTAGAATAAGAAAATAATTTTTTTTAGTTGTAAACATAGTTGCTAAAAATAATAATGAGTTGCATAACCTTTAAGGCGCAACAATATGATGAAAGGTATATAGTAATTTAAGATTGAAATAAATATGTATGAAAAGGTATAGAAATAAACACAAAAATAAATTCATGTATTCTATATTAATAGAAAAGATGAGCACAAGGTGTGTTTTCAATATACACAAACAGAACCAATGAATAAGATGAAATTAGACATGCTCGACATGACAACATCTTTCAAAATGAATAGACGCAGTATATAAATTTGTAAAAAGGATTGTTATCTGTTAGACATTTTATGGTCACATTTAACAATACAATAAATACCTGATACTTATATTTAATAGCATTTTTAAAAGGATATACAAAAAAGTGTTCTTTATTCGACAGGATATAATAAAAGTAAAGATAGAAATACATCCTTGGAATGTTTTAATAAAGTAAAGGCTTCAAAAATAACAGGATAAATCTGGTTTAATCTGAATAAATCTACAATGAAAAAATAATGTTAACATGAACAGGGCAACACCAACATAAACATTAGTGTGTGAGTTGTGGTGCTGCAGACGGATAGTCGTGTTTTGTTTTGAGGGCGGCGGTTATAAAAAGGCGCGAACGACGATAGAAGAAGAAGAAGCTGCCGATCTTTTAAATTTGCCGGACGTAAAAATTTTGTTAGCGTATGATTGCAGGTGTTCAAATACACTTCGCTAAATCATTCTAGTTAAATGTATTAAGTTTATTTTTGATTTCAGTAAAGGTTCAGTTTTCATATTATTATTAATTCATTGTTACTTTGATTAAATTCATATTAAAAGTTATCATAATGGTAGACATGAACCAACAAGAATTTGATGATTTATATCAGTATTATAAGTAAGTTTTATTCGAAATAAATTTATGATTCAGATAATTGATGGTGTACGACGTGCGCTAGAGATGCTATGTGTGAATATTCACTTCTAGTAAAGCATTAGACATCATTAATACTTAAATAAAATATTATTTTTGCTAAATTAAATTAACTTTTGCAAATCATGGGAGAATTGTTAATGGTGTAGAAGGGCATTGGGAGTACTACGTGAAAATATTTACTTGCGGTGTTTGCTGTGCACTATTAACAATTTATGTTGAAAAATTTAAGCACATTTCAAGTATTTTGAATACGTAGGGATACAAGTATTCTTGATGGACAAAAGCCAATCTGTAGTATGTACAACGTGTGAATGTTTGCATATGGGGATTGGTAAAGGTTATATTCAAGGTATTTTGTTCTTTGCGAAATTTTAGATCTTCGGAGGCATTACGTGCGAATGGATGTCTCTCTGGAAATAAAATTTAGCGTCGTAGGAAAAAAAAATATTTCTTTAAAAATCTACGAATACAATATTAAAAGATTAAGAATAGCATAAATAATATTTTTGTACTCACCGCCTGTAAAGTGACATTTGGCGCATGTGTAGATCGACTGGGAAATACGTTTTCCCGGTTGAGGCGACTGTAAAAATTGAAAAAAACACTGGCATTTTGGGACATTTAAAAAAAAATCAAACATGATAGTAACAAAATTTAGTCTATAAAATACTCTTTCCCTCCACTACTCTTCACTAAAAGTTGGGGGAATAGGAGTAGTAATTAAAAATTCTTCCCAAAAAATTGTGGCGCCATCTATTTGAACCACATCGACATTCATATTGGCAGTTCGGAATTGTTTGTATTTAAACCAAAAAATACAATAAATGTACTATAAATTTATAAATATAAGAATAAATACCTCATGTTTGCCATGTGTAAGAATATAATAACTTAATTTTAGGGAAACGTGAGTAGGGGAGAGTGGGGTATAATGATCCCTCTAAGACAAAACAAAAAAAAAAAACTTCGTAGGCGAAGTACGGTACGAGCAAAAAAATTAAATTTATTGTAACACAGAGAGCATACTTTTCTTAGCACTTTGGTATGGTCGTCAAGGTTGAATCATTAAAAACCATTCATAGAAATGGATACAATGTATACTTCGCAAAAGGATCATTTTGCCCCAACGGTAGAGGTAAAATGATCCCATGAGGCGGGTAAAACGATCCCACCCCCCAGTAAAAGCATTTTTGATTGACACAGTTACTATAAGTATAGCAACACATTAGGTAATGATTTTGAATAAAGTTGTTTTTACTGCAAATACAAAAATAATATATTTTCTCAAAAAAAAAACAACAAAATATTCTTTAGGAACTCAAAAACTTTGGCATAAAATAATGATTAAACTAAAATTTAATTTGTAGTTTAGCAGGGGCTACTTGAGTACGGAATACACATCTGGTACATGTATAATCCTCATTATCGTCGCTAACTGCTGCACATTCATCATGTGCCCATCCGCGACACGTAGTGCATTGGATCCAACCTTCTCCACTGATAGACCGTTTAAAACTTGCACCACACAATATGCATTCAGTGTCATCTGAATCGTCACTACTACACCCAATACTCTCCCGGAGCTTTTCTTTTTCTTTACTTTTCTTTGGTCTTTTTGAAGTCTTAACTGCTTTAGTTTTACCCAGTCTTGCTTGTTTTTTCTCCTTCTTCCTTTTTTCGGTTTCATGTTTTCCATCTTTTCTTTTTCGAGGTTATCCTTGTTTGGAGTGCTCGTGAGAATTACAGTACCAGTTGACTTGCGTTTATTCCTACTTTTTTTCTTGTCAATTTTCGGAAGAGGAAGACAAATGGAGGGAGTAGTAATAGTAAATGAAGAATTATTATTGTGCTGTTGTGATTCGGGTTCCAAAATGACGGAATCTGGGCGCCAACCTGAACCAGGAGTAGGACTTTCTTGACGTTTTTCTTCTACGACGTTATCTAGACGCGAACTTGGACCTGCAATCGGCGCATTTCGTTCTTCATTTGGTTCTTCTGTAACGTCTGCAGTTATGAAATCGACATCCGTAAACGTTTCTGGATTAAATGGAACAATACCAGTTTTTCGAAACCCATTGATAGCGTTTATCGGTGTAGAAGCTTTCAAGTATGCTTCGCAAAAGATGCTACTTATTTGAAACGTGGTAATAATCCTTCCAGGGTGATTGTTCATCCATTTTTCTAGAGCTTGGTCCAAGTAGGTATTTAAGGGGAACATAACTCCAACGTCTAACGGCTGGAGTTTATGTGTTGTGTGAGGTGGCAGACACAACAAAGAAACAAAGTTGTCCCTTGCTTTGAAAATTACATCCAAATTTTTGGTATGTGTTAAGTGTCCATCCAAAACAAGTAATACAGGGTCATCTTTAGAGGGCTTAACAAAACTCACAAAATGATCAAACCACTGTTTAAATAAATCAAGCTTCATCCACCCATTTTCGTTACATGCGAAAATTGTACCTGGAGGGACCCCGACCATTAATTCAGCTTTCATACGTTTTCTGCTGAAAATAAGCATGGGTGGTATAAAATTTCCAGCTGCTGAAATACAAATGACCGCTGTTGTAGATATTCCATGTTCAGCTGACGTAATGCGTGCCACTTGCTTTCTTCCTTTCTTCGCAAATGTCTTGGAATTTTTTCAAGGAACTGTGGAAATTGATGTCTCATCTACATTGAATATTCTGTGGGAAGGATAATCATGTCGTTCTCTTAAGTCTTTCAGAAGACCAAAAAACTTCGTCACCACTGGTTTATTGAAAGCTCTTGCGCGAGCGGCAGAAGTAGACTCTGGACTTCGCAGACTAATATCTGGATGTCTTGTTTGAAAACCAGATAGCCAGTCTTTTCCGGCGGCCATTTTTATCTGTGAAAATGGATGTGGTATATTGTTTTTTTCGGCCAACTGAAAGGCCAAACGACGAAGATCTAGGGTTGTGATGCCATACATTCATTTTATCAGATCAAGAATGTGTTGTACCAACTCGTCTTCTTGATCTGGACTAAGGACCGTCTTCTTGCAGCCAAGATGTTTTATACTACTCGTGGCAATTTTGTTTCTATTTTTGGCTCGACGTTTTAATGACATAATAGGAACATTGAAGATTTTTGCTGCGGTTTTGATAGGCATTCCATTTTTAAACTCATCCAGAGCATTTTGCATACTCTCTGGATCACAACTTTGTCTTCGCGTTTTTCGTTGGTAGTGACGTGGCATTCTGAAAAAAGTAAAAAATCTAAACAAGAATAACTGAAATAAAACAATAAATGGGGGTAAAATGATCCCAGGATCATTTTATACGACCCATTAGGGATCGTTTAACCCCAAACGCACATTCTGACTTTCACCTAACCTAACAATTTTCAGTGAGAAAATAGGCCCTAACTACTTAAGGATTTTGAAGTCCAACTATACCATTGCAAGTTGTGCACAAACTCGATTCGATAAAGAACAATACATAGATTTAATACTGATACTACGAAGCACTTACCTTATATTGGAAAGTCACACAACACAGAACTGCAAACCACGAGTTTTTAAACAGGCTTGAACAGATCGCATGGCGTGTCCGTGAGTACAGAAAACTTTAATTTCAATATTCTGTCACTGTAAACTAGATGGCATCATTAGTTTTTGCGAAATGAGGTGGGATCATTTCACCTCCAAGGATCATTATACCCCACTCTCCCCTAATTGTTACGTACATGAAATGCTTAAATTAATTAGGTAATCTATTTTAGCTTAGGTATGATACTAATGACATTAATCAATAATATTTCTTTAATTTAATGTTCGTACAAAAAATATTGTACAAACCACTTGCGTGAAGACATCTTCCACGCATTCGCGCAATTAAAAGCACTCGCTTCCTGCGGTCGCTCGTGCTTACAATGTTCGCTCATGCGGGAAAACAGTCTTCCCGCACTTGGTTCGTAAATAACTATTTTATTGAATCCTCTTAAAGGATAAAAGCAATGTGTATTTCTTATGTATATTTTTTTATGGTTGGAATAATAGAAAGACATTCATAACAGCCACATGTTTATGAAATTTGAATACTTATTTATTATTAACCTTATCCTAATTGACTTGAAATAAGAAATGTTGCTGACGAATAAAAAAAGGATCACTGCCAGAAACTACGAAAATAGTGTGAATGTTAACAGGAATTGAGATTAAAAAAAATTATTGGAGTAGTTTTAATTATGAAATTACAATCTCTGCATTCATGAAAAATTATGCAGTTTTGTATCATTAACGCAGGGTTATAGCATAATTATTGTTATTATTTAATTAAATACTGCTGATACAGACTATAACATAGATTATATGGCCATGCCCAATGTGTAATAATAATACATTTGTACATTTTATTTTATAAACCATATGACTATGCAAACCACTGCAAAATTAATTAATAGAGATATAATTTGTCATTAAGTGTTTCTACATCTATTTTTTTTACCAATCCTTTGTTTCAGTACACGGTGTGTCTTGTAATTTCGCATCTTCAAAACATTAAGTAAGGTAAAGGTATTAGTTTAATGTTAATATATTATAAATAATGAGGCTATTATAATATAATTGTTATTATTAAAAACTAAAACACCGGCGAACGGACCTCCGGCAGAAAGAGTGGGCAGTCACATGTGATTTGAACTATAGAATTTAATGAATACCTATGTCAGAAATACTATACAGGAACATGGTGTGCAGTTTCTCTTTAAAAAGTAATTTCAAAGTTTTGAAAATTGCTATTAAATAAAATGTACATTTTAAGTAATTAGCAACAACCTTAAAAAATTTTTGAAGAAAAATATAGAACGTTTTTGTCAACAATTTCTTCGCCACTTTGTAAATATAAAATGGATAGGCATCTTTCAATTAAAGATAACAGAAAACTCCCTATTTTAAAATATTACGATTTGATTAAACTCGCAAACTAAACTATGTAGTTACTTTTTATGGCTTTGTGGTCAATTAGTGTCAATTTCAAGTTTCTATTTTAATAGTTATTTCTATGTTTTAATCTATATTTCTTTATTTAATTTGATTTTGGTCGATGGTAACCATCTTTACGATGGTCCAAAATGGAGAATATAATGTTGTCCATAATAACCATCATTTGGAAGGCCGTACAAGATCCTAAGATCCTCACGGTCATATGACAGGTATCATTTTTCAAGTTTAAATTCATATTCTGTTTCTTTTAGGAATATTGGTTCAGTTGTTAAGATTTGTCAATTTAATATTGAAGGGATATCCAAAGACAAATGAAATTCATGTAGCATCAGTGGATTGACTAGTTTCAAGAGGAGCACAGTATGTTTTTCAAGTTTAATATGATCGCGAGTCCAGCTTGTGATTGCGGAGCTGAGATTGAAACTGTTAAACATATTGTTGAAGAATGTCCTATAGCTAAGTTTGAATTTGGATACACGGACTTACATAATTTAACTCAGAGGCTGTTGCTTGGATCTTAACAACGAAAGACCTTTAGTTTTGTGGCACTGTGATGTAGGTTTTTTATTCTGCAGGTTTTTTCGTACATCCTAGACCAAATGGTGCAGTGTTTCAGAGAGCCCCCCTGCAGTTATGGCCCTTCTAAATATATTTCTACTTTTGTAATATAATTTATATATGTTTCTTTTCTTGTACCTGTCATGTAGTTTCATACGAATATATATTATACTAATATTTATTTACTAAGAACATGTAGGTATAGAATTCGAAACTAGGCAACTTAAGATACAAATTAATATAGAATGACTCAACCTTTTAAAAATGATATTTAAATGTTTAGGAAATTATTAATAAAATTCAGAAGGTAATAAAAGACCAAGAATTAAGGCAAATTTGAATTATAACAATTATATGATACTAAAAAACAATTTTATATTTTTAATGACTTAAAGTTAGACAACATAGCATACACATTACTTATGTACAAAATCAAAGCAATCTCATAGATTATTATTAAGAAAAGAAAAAACAAATGGAGAGTAATTTAAATTTTTACAGAATACAGACGCTAAAAAGAACGCTCTCCGAATATTAGTATAAAAGCGTATTATTAAAAGAAATTGTATAAATACCTGTGTATGTTCGGTTTTATATCGCGATTTATACACTAACATGATACAAAATTATTAAAACATTGTGCCAGTATAAAGTCTTCATAGATTAAAATGTGTGCGAACCTACAAGTAACAATACAGTCCCAGTAATAGTGATTTTAAGTGTTAAAATTAAACAATACCTGCATCGAGAAGAAGTATAACGTAAAATTCTTCGAATAAGCAGCCCATTGCAGTAAATTGCGGTCCAAGAATAGTTAGTATCCAGTTCGAAGAGGATCACACAGAAATAGGAGAATCTCGATTTTAAAATATTCAGAATTAAACGATAATGGCCATATAGTTTTATAAGTAATTTAGTATAAGAATATAAGTGTTTTGTAAGAGTTATTCTATAATAATATTTCATCATAAGTGAATTATTTGAATTGTGTGTTTTAAAATTTATTCTCAGAAAGTTACAAAAGAATTGCTTTATTAATTTTTATTTTCTCTAAACGTAGATTTTAATAGTTAAAACAAATTGTGGAGACACCTGTGTATTTATTTAATTCCATTGATTCCAGTATAGAAAATTTATATAGTTCACCATAACAGTTTTGTTTTTTTTTTATTTGAAATGATTATGTATAACCTTTTATGTTCGAGTTATGTACTTAATTCCAATATACTTTATTTTTATGAGTTATCACTGTTTTTTTTTCATTTATGCGAAAGTAATATTCTTCACCAAAAGCATCCTAACGCCCTGACAACTTTATAGAGTCTCATAAATAAAATTAAACTGAGCTCATATCTAAATAATAAATTTAAGCCGGAAAGTAAAGAATAAACATAACCAATTTTCTGTAAGTATAAGTATTTTTCCCTCTACTATGAATGTAGGAACACGAGTATAGTTATATTCCCTAAGAAGTCGATATAGTGAAGAGAAATAATTATCGTACAACTTCGAATTATTATTTATAGTGAGTAAAAATAAAAATTGTACAACTCCGAATAATTTTAAAGTTCAATTTTAAACTCATTGTAGATTGAGCGATTACTACCAACTAACACTCTCTAATCAGAGGGGTTAGTATAATATATTGAGGTAGTGCTAGATACCTACCATCAATATTTATATATGGTTATGAATTGTAATTAATTTTAATGTTAAAAGATTGAGAAACTTATGAATAGAAATAGTATTATGAAGAAAACTATTTATTATACTAATATTTATATTTACAATTGGTTAATTGTTATAGTTGTAAAGTCCTTTGGATAAGGTCCATAGTTCATCAAATGATACCAAGACCTGTAAAATAGAGATTTTGATATTAATTGAGTGTTTGTTATATAATATAAAATTGTAAAAACTTGTTCAATGGTCTTAAATGATGAGAATTGATTTAAAGAGGGAAATTTTGTTTAAATGTAACATCAAAATAGTTTAAAAACTCCCGCCTTAATTTAATTAGAGGAACAGTCAGTGGATGACAGATTTTGACATTTACAGAATTTCTAATATAGTATGTTTTAAAATTGTTCTGAATACTTAAATACATTTGTAAATTCATGGTTAAAATTGTTAAAATATGAGTATTGCAATATAGAAAGGCATACAAGAGAATAATAAAATAATAGAATGTATTTTGAATATAAATAAGAGGTGTTTAATAGAGATTGGTCAATTCAAAAATATAAATTATCACTAGAATAATGATAGTAAATAAAGGGGAGATTCTTCTAAAAATTATGAGAAGAGAGGTGTTATGAATTCGGCGAGAAGAGATTTTAGCCGAAATGTCATGAATTAAAGCGAAAGAAAAACATATTGTGTGTTAGAAATTATCAATCTAATATTTTGTTACATAATTTGTAACCAAAACGAAGTATTAGTGCAATATCGTATTAACGTAGGCAGTATCAAGTGAATAGAAAAGTGAAGGAAATTATAGTGATCAAAAGCATTAAATATAAATAAAAATTTACTTACCATAAAAGGATTTTATTTATCGAAGAATTCCTGGAGCGAAGTCACAGTAGAATAGGAACATCAGTCGTGCATAACCTGTAGGAGATCCATTCCGAAGTAGTTCCATTGCAAGTTTAACCATAGAGGGGTTTTATTTATCGAAGAATTCCTGGGACGAAGTCACAGTATAATAGGCACATCAGACGTGCATATCCTGTAAGAAATCCATACCGAAGTGGGTCCATTGCAAGTTTATCTATCAAGGCGGTTTTATTTATTGAAGAACTTCCTGGACGGTATTACATATTAATTGCAGCACTATTCAAATACAGCCGGAGGGAAAATCCGAACGAGATAGGACTATTCTTCATAATTCCAGCACAAGAAATCATTTTTACGAAGCACAAACAGCTGTTCCATTGTAGAGGTATAACATCACCATAGGATTCCAGTTCAACCGAGACTACAAAAGAAAATAAATCAGTTAGGAACTCCTTATCAAGAAGTAACACATATGTTAAATAAGGTTGTATCAGTTAATTGCTTATATTTATATGAAAATCTTTAGTATTCAATGAATTGGCTCATTATAGATAAAAACTTATATAACTAAATATATCAGTAATAAAATGCTGAATCATAAATAACAGCAACATAGTACTATTTGTATTAAAAATCAATGGTATTCATTTAAAAAAGTTTCAGTACATGCGTTTGATAAACCTACCTTTAAAAATAAAATAGGGTTATATTCAATTCTTATCATAACCATATGTGAGTAGATATTGGACAAGTTTGAATAGGAGATTGTTAAAATTCTGGGCATTTTCATCAAGTACATTAAAATTGTATATTATTTCTCTGCAATGCATTATATTTATTGTTGCTCATCCATATTGATTTTTATTTACGTAGATGTATTTTGATAGGTAAACATTCTGCATTTATGTTGATGAACCTCCTAAAAATAAAAGTAAACATACAGATTAATGTATAGGAAAGATATAGTAACAGTTCAAAATTAACTTACCATACTGTGAAACAATAAGAGGTGTAGTATTGAAATTAAACTTATTATAAAGATTTTTGTATCGATTGAATATAATATTTAGTAGACTTATCAAAGTTAGTTCTCATGGGTAGCGGTAATATCGTTTTAGTTACGAATTACCAACTTATATAGTGGAAAGTACTACTATAATATTTCTTAGATAACATTAAAGAGACAGGTCCGGACTAAGTTTTATATTAGTAATGAGAATATGAAAGTACAAATAACAAAGAAATAAATTTAATTATAGTAAATATATGATTTACGATATCAGAAGTACCTGGTAAAGAAGTGTACTTGTTTTTTTTAGAAAAGAATATCCAAGAATTATAAATTATAACGACTGAGTTAGTTAGGGCATATAAATATTTAACTTATATACAAGTAAGGTATAATATTGAAAACACACTATTATAATTTATTGGCCAACCCAACGTGTAATTAAGGGATATTATGAGTGAATGATATTTTCATAGTTTGATTTTACTTAGGTATTTTGTTACACCTGGGATTAGTACAATATATATATGGCTTTGTGGTGCCAACCTGTGATGCCAATTGTTCATTGTCTATTACGTACTTTCACATACTAAATTTTATAATTAGTAACCGCAAAAGATGCTGTTAATTATAATTTTAAATTATAATGAATAATTAAAGGATCATATAACATATTAACTTCTAAACAATTGAAAGATAATATCGCCATCTATATCGTTAGTGCTACACTGTAATGCGACGCAAATGTAACAGATATCTGTAAACCTATGTAATTGCTTACATGTTTTGATTTTTATCGCCCGTAAAACTGGAAGTAAAAATTATACTTTTTGGGTACATTTCTATCCCTCCAAAACCTTATCAAACGCAGCCCTAATCGATTTCTGACCAGATTCAAGGTTAAATTGTCTTTTATTGAATAAAATCATGCTACCCCAACTCAAATAAATAATAGTCGATACTTTGTAAAGAACTTCGAAAGAAAATCTTAGACGAGCCCATTAAGAAAGGCAAAACAATAAGTAGATTTTCTAAAATAATCTTCCTCAAAACAACACTAACGCCACCAGGATATTCTCGAAATACTAATGTTATCACTCTATTAACCTACAAACTCCTCCTCCTATATCCATTGAGTACACTCAACTGACTGATTTATAAGTCGACAAGTCGGCAAATAATTTTTCTCCTCTTTTAACGAAATGTTTTCGCCTTGAGAAAGGGAATATTTAATTTTGTTTATGGCCGATCTTGTTCTCGGTTAGTTATTTGCGGCACCGAGGGCAAGGCGAAGAACGCCCGTGTAGTTTTTTCGTGTTTCTCTTTTCTTTAGAATTCCGTGTACGGCACTGGTGTAATTAATTATTTTTATTGGATGAGTCTGTCAGATCTGTGCGAGGACTGGTTTCTTTATGTTGATTTGCGTGAAAGTCGGGGAAAGTAGATGGAAAAATAGAGAAACGTTACGGTTTTTTTTCTTCGACTCTTTTTTATTTTCTTTATGGTAATTTGAATTTTCAACGAGGGATAAATAGGTAATCCTGTTGATTGGTGTTTGATAACACTTTATGCACAATAATAGTTGTCAGTGCAAGTCATACATTTTCGGGCACGAAAGGGAAATAATCTTTCTTGATTACAGTGCAAATATATATATTTATTTGGCATATGATTTTAATAAAACACAGAATGAAGTTCTGCATATAATCCTTGAACTTAACAAATAAAAAAAGTCAGCACATACGAGGTAGACGCCATAAATTATCCGCCTGACAGGCTTATACACGTTTAAACACGTTCAAACTCCGTCACGTCATGCATGCATATATGCGAGGGGTACACTATAAATATGACGGTTTGAAGCCTAGTAGTTTTTAGTAACCAGCCAACCAACGTGACTAGCGCACGAAAATGTCTGAAGTAACGAAAATTGAGTACTGCGCAGTCATTAAATTTTTAACAAAAGAAGGGTATACACATTGTCACATTAAACAGCGTTCAGATGGCGTTTACGGTGATGATCTCCTTCGTATTCAACTGTAAAAAAGCGAGCAAAATGTTTACGTTTAGGACAAGAATCCCTGGTAGATGCTGACCGGTCGAGTCGACCAATTGAAGTGATAACGCCTCAACAAATTTTAATTATTGAACACTTAGTGCTAGAAGATCGCGGTTTGAAAGTGAAGCAATTAGCAGTGATAACAAACATTTCCGAAACAAGTGTTCGCCGAATTCTCCATGACCATTTGGGTTTGAATAAAATTAGTGGGACTTCTTTTTGCTCTCCAACGTGAACGTCGAGTCGAATGTGCGCAGTCGTTCTTAAACATGTGTGGAGACGACCCAAAATCGATTTTGGAGTCCATTGTCACAGGGGATGAAACAATGGTTCTGTTTTACGATCCTCTATCGAAGTGGGAGTCCATGGAATGGCGGCGACCTGATGAACCTCGTCCCAGAAAGGCGAAAGTCGTTCAATCAACGAAAAAGGTGATGACCACAAAATTCTGGGATTGTGAGGGCATTTTGTTAATTAATTTTAAACAGCGCAATACAAGTGTGAACGGTGTGCGATTATTGCACGACAATGCTCCCGTCCATACTGCCGCCACTTCACAAGCTGCCATCCGCGAATACGGCTTTCGTATAGTCCGGATAGGGCTCCTTGCGATTTTTTTGTTTTCTAATTTAAAAAAAGACCTCAGGGGACGTAGTTTTAAGGGCTCACATATACCTGGGTAAATCGGGAAAATAGATTTTTCAAAAAGGTGCTCATTCGAAAGTACTATCCTGCCAGTGTCTATCATGAAAATGTCATAAGGAAATTCGCAATTATGACGAAGTTATAGCGTCTTGTAACTGACCGAGTAAGCAACGAATAACAGTCGGGGCGCAGGTAGACGCGAAACAGTATTTTCAAAATCGGTACCAGAAATATCTCCGCAACTACTGGACCGATCGGGATCAAGTTTTGCAGAGTTATGCTTCACATAATAATCTAGTACTTATCGAGCCATTTTTTCGATATTTGGCATAGTTTTTTTTTTAATAATCACTCAACAATTTTAAGGCGAAAAACCGCCAATTTTATTCAAATGACTGCCATGACCCGAAAAAATTGAATTCGCAAATTCCGGCTCGATAAGTACTAGTTCTGTCTATCTACTTTGACAAAATAATTTTTTTTTTCAAATAAGAAATGGCAGAGGCACGTCTGGTACCGCGAACGCTGTCGACAAAAGCCCAACTCAGGAAAACGACTGTTTTTTTACCGTTCGAAATTTTCGAACCCGATTTTCACACAATTTATAATAAATGCCATACTTCAAAATGTATATTATGGTTTTTAAAAAAAATGCAGTTTGATACACGAAAAAAATCTTAAACGTGACCCTACTTTTAGGTGCTCAGGTATATGTGAGCCCTTAAGGACGGCAGGGAGTTGCAAGCAGCTGTTATAGAACATTTTGACGGAAAAACATCAGATTATTTTTACAAGGGTATCGAATTATTAATTAATTGTTGTAATAAATGTATAGAAGTTAGGGGATATTACATTGAATAATAAAAATTCTTATATTGTTCAAAGTTTTTTTTTGTATATCAGGGCGAGAATGTATTGCGCCTACCTCGTATAATAACGGATCATCGGAGCTGATTGTCATGGCCGCTTCCGTGATTTGTTCTAGAGTATGCCATCAAATATAAATGAAAGTTTAAACTAAAGACCTAGACATTGACATGTTTGGACAAAAAATTTATATTACCGTATATATTAAATATTTACGTTCTGTGGTTTTACATAATTCGATGCATCTGACTTGCTAACCTCTGGTGGGATGAGATTTATATATGAATTGATAAATCAGGCAAAACCTAATCACACATATTTGAAAGGTTGTGAAAAATATCATACTTTTGTACAATGCAGAATGAGACTACATTATTAATTAAAATTGAACTACAAAATATGAATTAAATCGGATATTTTTTTGCGAGTAATATATATCGATTCACAAGCGTAATAATAAAATTAAGTTTTATATTATGTTCATGTACATATAGAAACTGCTGGGAATGTAACACTGACAACGTTATTAATTAGAAAAAATAGGTTGTCAGGTAATAATTAAGTTTAATTATTATCGTATGGATTTTAGTAAAGGTATGGACGACACAAATCCGTGGGCCCTAAAACAAATATCGGTCGCACAAGTCTTTTCTGAGCAACAAACTTGATTAATAATATGGTGGAGTCGCCGGTACTATTGCTTGCTGGTCAGCTTTGTGGTCCTACTAGAACTACGCGTTCCACCTACAACTTTTTGATGCCTAGACCGAGAATTAACATGATTATAGGGGTACCTCTTTCCCATATGGTTGCAAGTATAACAGATATTTTTTCTTATTCTTTCATTTAGGTTGATAACCTCCTACTGCAGTTGATTTTTTCTTGAAAACATTTAATAATAATAATAATAATAATATACGTTTATTTAGCAATTACTATTATTATACATTTTCTGACATAACAATACTTTGTTGTTTACACGAAACAATTTAACCTAATAAAGAAAATAACAGTAAGCAGACCTATGGACTATACTTACATTACATACATTACACAATGTCAGCATTTGTCTATTAATACATACAATAAATTCAATACAAATACCAATTGTGCAACGTTTACTAACTAACTAACCTACTTCAAATTATAGATACACAACTTCTAATTTCTATAGGTAACTTATTATAACGTTTTTTTTGTCTGTACACATTTATATATAAAAATTACTTATTTTTGTAGAATGTATTAAATTATGAGTCTTGCACTAAATATACTTAATTTTAGACTTTTGTGTTTCTAGAATTCGATGATAATTAGGACAGTTTCTGCCAAATGCACTATGGTTAACATACAAATCAATTTTTAATTTTACTGCCATCCTCATACAATTTACACACTTCTCGTCTTCACCAACACCAGTAACGCAATCAATTGTACAGTGTTCACCTGCACACCTACTGCCAGCTTTAGTTACTGTGCAATCCCTCGCAAAATGATTAAAACCTGCACAATTATAACACCTTATTATATTTACGTATTCATATATATCGCATTTCTTCCATCCAACATTAATTTTTCCTTTCTGTAGCATTTTTCTAAATATATCCGATTTTACATCAATTATTATGTTACCATAGTTCATTTTCCGTTTGCTGAGATACTTCCTATTTATTTTTACTTTTTCCTTTATATCACTTTCTAATATTTTTAAGTCATTCTGATTAACAATTGCGCACATAATATCCTCTGGCTGCATGTCAAAATATTAATTTTCCACTCCTACTATAATAATCTGTGGATCTTTAAGCTTAGGATCTAACACATCATATTTATTTCCCAATTCTTTTTTCATGTGATTTTTCAATTTTTCTTTGGAAGTAGTATCACCGCAACTAACGAAAATACCACCTTTTCTTATATTTTTTATTGTCTCTACACTTACAGACATTTTAGTAGAGTCAATTTTATTTCACAATTCTGTGTTTGTTTTCTGGCTTTTCTGTGTTTATTTTGGCTTTGTAATAATTTTATCATTATTATTTTTGACAGTATCACTGTATAAAATCCTTTTTTCTGTTTTGTTTCCGGCGATAGAAATATACTTTAAAATTTCATGAATCAATATGTTTTGATCTGAAATTGTTTGAAGGCATTAAGTTTTTATCAATTTCATTCATTTTTTAACCAACTTTTAGTTTACGACAAATATCGCACACATATGTAATTATATCGGTTTCACTTAATTTTTTAGCTGTCTCATCGCTTACTTTCGCGCATTTACTATGACTCTCTTCCTCACATATGAAACACTTTACCGTTCTTTCCGCCCTTCTGAATTCCAATTGGCAAACATAAAACTTATTGGATGACATTTTATTTTATATATGTTGACCTACGCAAATGATTACTCATTAATTTTGTCCATAGATGAAATTTTGTTACGTTTTTTTTTTGGTTGTATTTTATCCTTTAATGGTTTATTTTAATTGTCGGAATACGTAATTCGTTTTTGATTAAATTTATGTCGTCTTCCTACTACTACGGCCATCTGGTGTAGAAGTGCTTAAGATTCCTATTACACGCGTTCTGTCTTGCCTAGGTGGGTGTAACGTATACAGGCATTGTCGGGTAGATGGCGTATGTTGTTTCATTTAATTAAATTGTTTCCTTTAGTTATTGTCAATTTCGTTTTTTTTAACTTCTTTCGGCCCTGAGTTATGCAACAAATTATTAATAATTATTGTCCATTTACCTATGGTTATTTGAACCTGTATTTTTGTCGTACGTTTAAAGTATTAGTTGGATCGTTCGCTCTTTTAGCACAAGTGTCGTTGTGCGTTTCATGATCAGGCTTGACATGTTAGGCTCTTTCTCTTTTGATTTTTAACGGTCGTTGAGGAAGGTTGGACACGACAGAGCAGAATCATTTCCCTCAGCTTTACTTGAGAATGATGAAGAATTGAGTTTTTATCGTCGATAATCGCTTACAAAAGCGGATTTTATGGGGCTTCTCAAGTATTATTGGTGAATTTTGGCGTTGTACTTCATTCTTACGAGGATATTTTCTTCTGGGCTTGGGAATAGTTTAAGCTGCTGTAAGTATAGTTTCCACGTGTCTAATCGATCTTAATTTGTGTGTTTCTATATTTAAATTTAGCTGCTGGTGTTGGGCCTGACATAAACCTCATTTGAGCATTTTTGATTTTGGGGTTAAGACGTGAGAACCACGTGCTTGTAATCTTACGGTGCCAAGAAATTGATTGCTGGATCTTGCGGTGAAGTCATAATTAAGGTACAGATCAATGGGATACTGTAGCCTTCATACGCTAATTTTCTGAGATGTCGTTAGCCGAAGATAAGAGAGCAGATTTCTTGTAACGTGTGGATCCGTAGAAGGTATCATGTTTGGTAGCTGTGGATGTGACTTCTTTAAGGTATTGTGACTGTGTAAATTTTCTCTGACATTATCCAGAGGGTAGAGTTTCATTGACTAAACAGTTTAGCTAATTTGTGTCAATATCGTGTAATTTGAACAGTGAATTTCAATTTTCCGGGCGGAATAATTAAATAAGTAATCGTATTTCCTAATTTAACTTCTTGTGGCCTGTGAGCCTTAATGTTTTGAATTAATTAATTTAATGTAGTTTTATTAACAATAGTGACCCCATTTTGGAGGTTACTTTGACATTTTTGGAGACGTTACGTAGCCATTTTAATTTTGAATTTAGAAATTGAGCTAAATTTTGTGATGTGTAGGGCAGTGTAGCCTCACATCGGTCTTGTGTAAATTCTTAGATGTTAATTAATGCATTTTAGTCTATGTTTGTAATTTATTTTGGTATAATCTCGTAAGAATTTATGGAATTTAATTAATCACATTTTTTTTTTTATGTAAAGCATAGTTAACTAGCGCTATTTGGTTTAATAGAATTAGATATTTTACAACCTAGAGTCTGCACTCTGATGTCGAATAGATTGTCGGTTGCCTCTAATATACAGAGTGTTTATTTTAGTTTTGACGTGTTGCAAATCACGATCAAACTGTTCGACTTTGGAGGGACTCCTGGCGAGTTGCCTTATGACTGTGTGCTTGTAGGAGTACTGTTGGTCAATTAATTTTAATTTTAAGATTGTTTCTTGCGTTTACCATTTTTGAATTTTTAAAATAATGTTATTGTTCGTCATTGATAAATTTTGAACTGTGGATCACCCTGGGTGGCCATTTAATGTTAATTAACCCTTCAGGAATTTAATATTTGCAACCGAGTTGCGCTTGAGATTTACTTTTCATTGTTTTTTAATTCTTTCGTTCTAAATATCTCTTGGGAATCAGAAATAAGAGTATATAGCCGGTTTGTACGGTAATGGAAATACGCTGTTGATATTGAATTGAATTTTCAATAAACTGATTGTTAAGTTGAATGAACGTGTGTTGGTCTTATTTTCTTATCACCTGGGGAGTTTTATATTGGATCTGGTCCGGGGTCTGAATATCTGTTGGGCTCAGCATATTTTTACGGATAGGCGCCCTGACATCTCAACCTTCGACTTAGTACGGTGTTCGAACTCGCCCTTCTCTGACTGTAGCTGGAGGCAGTGCTGACTCTTATATTTTACATCGACCCTTGGGGAAGTAAGAGGTAAGACTGAGTGTTATAAGTTGGTGATTAGATAAATAGACAAGCGTCCTCCTAAAGTATAATAGAAGGTTAATTACCGTGGTGGTGCTTAATTCACTACCTTCTTGGAATTTCTGTGTACCGATTTGTTTAAGGCCTCGGCCATTTTAATTTAAATACAAGAGGGTAGCAATTTACTAATAGTTTCATCATCACAGCATCGTTAGAATCGTCAGTTATGGTCATGAGTTTATAGGCTATAGAACAAAACACTTTTTTTCGCGAATTTTCCAAATTTCCGGACAACTTTTCCAATTTTTCTTTCTCTAAAACATTATTCAGACTAATAGAAACATTCTTAACACAAAATTAACCAAGTCGAAGAAGCAGAGTTTTCTGAGCAAAATTATAGGGTCTTTTTTCACGTATAGCCGTGTTCAATGTCTTAATTGTGTTTTGATATACATTTCCCGTTATTGTAGTCCCCTTCGAGATACATTCAGTTACGAGAATCCCCTCCGCTTCATAGAAAACTGTGGGCATCACTTTTTCCGCAGAAAATAGCGTTTTTGCCGTCTTGGGCGGTGGAAAGCCCTAATAAACCCATTACATGGACTCTTGTTTTGTGGGAGGGTCCCAGAAGTCTTCATCTTGAGATAAAATAGTCAAATTCTTTTCACAAATATGTCGTGTCGACAATTTGCTCATTCCCAAATTTTTATCTAGAATTTTAGAAACACTTTTTTCTGATATTTCTATTTTTCTTGCAATAACTGAAACTTTTACTCGGCGGTCAGTTAACATCAAATCTTCAACTTCGTTGACGAGTACATGCTTCTAGAGGTCTTCAACATTTTTGGTCATCATGAATGGATTCTCTACCCCATTACTTACACCAAAATTTGACTTGGAAATAGAAAAGGCTATTTTCTCCATACACTCTCACCATACTCACATGGATATTCTTCGAGCTACTGCATTCTTTTAAGAAAAGTTTCATGACACTTCTGTGTTCAAGTTTGAATTCACTCATTTTCCCTTTATTAAGCTAATTTAAAGTCCGAGATGACACTATAAAATGTCACAGAAACGCCATGTAAGAAAATTGTCGCGATAGCAGAATGTTTTTATAGCTAAGTAGGAAAAAAAAGAGCGCCCTTCGTACTATTGTGTTTTAATTGTTTGTATGTTTATATAACTTATTCATTGACACCTCTTTCCGTAATAAAGCATGTTATTATTATTTATTATATATTAAATATTACGTAATTCTATTCTAGCTTTTTAAAATGTTCACTTGTGCAAAATATAAAATTACATAATTCTATATAAATTGCTGCCAATTGAATTATGCAATCCTATTAAAATTTTCTATAGCTCATGTCCCACAGCTGGAAAAAATTAAAGAATCTCTCACATGGGTACAGTTGTTATAATTCGATAAAATCCGAGCGGCGAACATAAATCACGAGTTTGCCGACCGATTCTTATCCTACTACTGCTTCTAGGAAGAGAAAGAAAAATAAAACAGATCCTGGTCGTTGTTTGTCCTCATGAACCGAACACACACACATACGCTCAAATGTGTGTGTATGCAGTAGGTTAGATGTCTTAATATACTTGAAAAGCTTTTACAATCCGCGATGCTCGTTTGCGACTGTAGTAATAAATACGTCGAGAAAGTGGTAAGAATTTGAGTTTTTCTAGATGTTGAGATTTATAATGTCGACAAACAGCAAAAATTTGCTAAGTCGTAAACCGTATACTTACGTAGTCTTCGTATTTATTAGGAATTCTTCGTTTCTTTTTCGAAATTAAAATGACACTGCGAGAGTGTGATTGTTTATCGATATACTAAAGTTAATGGTGTGTTATTTGGTTAATTTATCATTGCTGTAATTCATTGAAAATGTTTAAAAACTACCCATCGATAACAATATTTAATGACTGCGCAACCTACACGTAATAAGAATGTTCAGATAATATATGTATTCAGAAAAATATTAATAATTATAAAATTGAAGTAACTCACAATGCTATTTCAACCATTCCATGCAGAAGGTGCAGTTCTGTTTCGCTAAACATATATCAAACAAGAAGAAAATACAGTATAAAAGAGTCACTGACAGACAGAATATAATGCAATTTAGGGAGCTTCTGGGTAGGGAAAGCTGGTAGGATTTTTTTTTGTTGCTTTGAATTGCTCAGATTAGTGTGATGCTTCCATTAACATAATTACGTATAACTACGAATTGGCATTTCCTACAATTAGAAAAACTATAAGTATTAATCTAAAAAATGGCAAGACTTGGATTACATAACATAATTAAAAGATTTATATTCATTATTATCCAGCAGTAATGAAGAAATGATTACCTACTATAAAACGTATAAAAAATATATAGAAAAGTAATTAAAAACGCTAAATTATTGTATAACAACAATA
This sequence comes from Amphimallon solstitiale, assembly GCA_963170755.1. Classification (NCBI taxonomy): domain Eukaryota; kingdom Metazoa; phylum Arthropoda; class Insecta; order Coleoptera; family Scarabaeidae; genus Amphimallon; species Amphimallon solstitiale. Next base: position 123,026,930 of record OY720677.1, on the reverse strand, counting down.
TTATGATACATTAAAAAAATAAATACAAATCAGCACGGAATATTATTAACTTAAGGGGATATTAAAGCTGTCGAGAAAGCAAGATATCGAATTTATCAGTTTTCTTTACTATTGTTCAAGATAGAAATGTGAAATGTTCAGTACAACTCCAATATAGATATAAGTACACGGAAAGGTTGTCAGATTATGTAATTTTTTGTCACAACCATCTATTTTTTTTATTCAAAATTAGAGTAAAATGTACGTGTGTTTCTCGATCAAAATCTGAAATAATTAAATGAAATTGATCAAAACGGATGTAATTCCCGTGTAGACCAATGTTTTCTTGTGAGATATAGCTTTTTGAATTGCGGAAAAAACTTTAATTTGAGTAATTAAATTAAGAAATTCGGGAATGGTGCAGTACTGAATTATTTGTATTTTAGCAACGCCGTCAGCTCTTTCCTACTTCTTGGCCCCGCCTATGGGACTGTCTGAACTTTTTGCGGTAGTCTGAAGTATTTTATTTCACTTATTCTCTTCTCACTCCAATTTTACCAAATCGACTTTAATATCCCCTTAAAACAGAAAACTAAAAACAATGGAATATAACGCATAAAATTGAAGACCAAATAATATTTAATCAGAATGTTGTGGTAGAAAATTTTAACAAGTACATTTGTAAAATAACGAATAGTATAGTACACGATGTGTCACATGAAAGCAATATAGAATTCAATCCGTTTACATTTTTCTTAAACCCTGTTTATGAACACGAACTCTGTAAAGTAATCCTAAGTGTGATAATATAAATGCCTGGCTACTAATGCACTGCATTGATGAGGTTATATTTCCCTTAATGTCATTAATCAATGAATCGTTTTCGGAAAGTTTTACCTGGCGCGGTTGAAAATATCAAAAATTAAGCCACTGTTTAAAAAAGGATCAAAGGAACTGGTTGAGAATTAACGTTCGATATCTTTATTAAGTGTATTTGCAAAAATTATTGAAAAGTATAATCTGTATAATGACCACCTATTTGGCTTCAGAAAAGGTCGCAGCACAGTTCCAGCAATTACAGAGCTTTTAGATGCATTATACAAAAACATAGATGAGGGAAAAGCATGTGCTGGAATTTTTATAGACTTAAGTAAGGCATTCGATCTAGTTGATCACAGATTGTTGCTACAGAAATTATTTAGGTGGTATTAGTGGTACGTCCTTGAAATTGTTTCAGAGTTACTTAGATGACCGCAGTTAATACGTTCAAATTGGTAACGCTATTTCGGAGAAGTGCACTCTCAGGAGTGGGGTGCCATAGGGGAGCGTGCTAGGGCCTCTATTGTATATCATATAAGTGACTGATATTCCATCAAATACCGTCATCATGTACGCAGATGACATTTCACATTTTGTTCCCACTGAGAAGACTAAAGACATGCGTCTAATTGTTTGGGTGTCTTAAATAACTGTTTCCTGGACAACAAGCTTGTGCTAAATAATTATAGGACTGCATTTATTGAACTAAATATTGTGAACTGCTTTATGCCGTTCTTTCTTTTTATGGTTTTACAACAGCTGACCAGTCTCTAGTCATCTCAATGCCCATAGTTGTCTGTTTGGTTACCTTGTCAATGGACGCACGAATAGAGTCTCTTCAAGATGGGTGTGCCAAGACACTAAAAGTTATGATTTATTTCTTGTAACTCATAATTAGGTGGCAGTAATACAAAAATTAAAGAAAGTAGAATGGCTATGTGAATGTTTCGGTTTTCCACAGAACAGTAGTCACTATATAAACTGATGTAGGTGGTAGTGGGAGGTAATTGTTTTATGCAGACATGAAGTAATTTCTGGCCCATCATGGTCAGAAGTCGTTTAATTAAGTTGCCTTTTATAAAATACAATGTCACGCCTAAGATGAGAAGTTAGTAGATAGCTTTATAGATTGAACATTGCAGTCACCTCTCTTTCCTTTGTCTTTTTTCTTTTCTTTATATACTTCGTCTGCAGCTTCTACATCATTTAGTTTTTTCATAAGTAATTTAGGTTCTCCTCTTCATCGATAGAAGCTTTGAAAGGATGATATTGAAGTCAGAAGCAAACACATTTCTATTAAGCAGAAACTAGTTGTCTTTTACTTTCTTATACGTAGTATAAGGAAGTATTGTGATGATGAAAATTTTCGAGCTCGATATTTTTGCAGATGTCCACGTTTTGGGGTCCCCTGATACCAAAAAAGTGGTTTTTAAAAATTTTCTGTGTGTGTGTCTGTCTGTCTGTCTGTCTGTGTGTCTGTGTGTGACCACGATAGCGGTCAAACCGCTGTAGATATCAATTCCGAAATTTTGTATTTACGAATATAATCTCCCTTTTGAGATCTGATTAGTTTTTTAGTAAAATCGGTAGCCCGGAAGTAGCAGTTTACTTCAGCGAAAAAATCGAATTTTGCCAATATGTCATCAACTACTAAGTTTATACAAATTTATAAAGAATTCATATGTACTTAAAATTAAAATTGAGAATAATTTTATTAAAAAAGTTTTTCGAAATTCCTACCGCAAGTAGGTCTTTTACTCTTATCGAAAATCAGTTTTTTGCGAATATTTCGCAAGTCATGCTTTTTAGACAAGTACGTTACGGGTACAAAAGTATTTAAAACATAATTTTCAATATCTTTTGTATAAAAAAAATTTCAAAATTCTGACCGGAAGTGCCACTTTTACTCTTATCGAATAGCGATTTTTTGCAAATATGTCGTAAGTTATGCATTCTATATATATTTATCAAGAGTATAAAAGTATTTAAAACTGGATTTGCAATTTTTTTTGTATATATGAAATTTCAAAATTCGGACCGGAAGTAGCACTTTTACTCTTAGCGAGTAGCACTTTTTTGATAATATCTTGCAAAGTATGCATTCTATAGAGATTTATTAAGAGAATAGAAGTACTTAGAATAGGATTTTGAATAATTTTTGTAAAAGAAATTCTTAAAATTCTATAATTTGAAACGCTCATACGTATAAGAAAGTCGTGTGGTGGCCACACCTCATTTTTTTACTTTCTTATGCGTAGTATAAGGAAGTATTGTGATGATGAAAATTTTCGACCTCGAGATTTTTGCAGATGTTCACGTTTTGAAGTCCCCTGATACCGAAAAAGTGGTTTTTAAAAATTCTCTCCTCCTCTCTCTCTCTCTCTCTCTCTCTCTCTCTCTCTCTCCTCTCTCTCTCTCTCTCTCTCTCTCTCTCTCTCTCTCTCTCTCTCTCTCTCTCTCTCTCTCTCTCTCTCTCTCTCTCTCTCTCTCTCTCTCTCTCTCTCTCTCTCTCTCTCTCTCTCTCTCTCTCTCTCTCTCTCTCTCTCTCTCTCTCTCTCTCTCTCTCTCTCTCTCTCTCTCTCTCTCTCTCTCTCTCTGTGTGTGTGTGTGTGTGTCTGTCTGTGTGTCTGTATGTGTGTGTGTGACCACGATAGCGGTCAAACCGCTGTAGATATCAATTCCAAATTTTGTATTTACGAATATAATCTCCCTCTTGAGATCTGATTAGTTTTCAGTAAAATCGGTAGACCGGAAGTAGCAGTTTACTTCAGCGAAAAAATCGAATTTTGCCAATATGTCGTCAACTACTAAGTTTATACAAATTTATAAAGAATTCATATGTACTTAAAATTAAAATTGAGAATAATTTTATTTAAAAAGTTTTTCGAAATTCCAACCGGAAGTAGGTCTTTTACTCTTATCGAAAATCAGTTTCTTGCGAATATTTCGCAAGTCATGCTTTTTAGACAAGTACGTTACGGGTACAAAAGTATTTAAAACATAATTTTCAATATCTTTTGTATAAAAAAAATTTCAAAATTCTGACCGGAAGTGCCACTTTTACTCTTATCGAATAGCGATTTTTTGCAAATATGTCGTAAATTATGCATTCTATATATATTTTATCAAGAGTATAAAAGTATTTAAAACTGGATTTGCAATTTTTTTTGTATATATGAAATTTCAAAATTCGGACCGGAAGTAGCACTTTTACTCTTAGCGAGTAGCACTTTTTTGATAATATCTTGCAAAGTATGCATTCTATAGAGATTTATTAAGAGAATAGAAGTACTTAGAATAGGATTTTGAATAATTTTTGTAAAAGAAATTCTTAAAATTCTATAATTTGAAACGCTCATACGTATAAGAAAGTCGTATGGTGGCCACACCTCACTTTTTGATAATATCTTGCAAAGTATGCATTCTATAGCGATTTATTGAGAGAATGAAAGTACTTAGAATAGAATTTTAAATAAGTTTTGTATAAAAAAATTCTTAAAATTGTATAGTTCGAAACGCTCATACGTATAAGAAAGTCGTGTGGTGGCCACACCTCATTTTTTAGTATTACATTCATTTAAATACCGTCTATACATTTTATGTTGAATAACAGACAAATCTGGTGACAGGTAAATTTTAGGAGAGTGTGATCTTGAATAGCAGCTGTGATAAGTAATGAAATTGATTACGCTAGCAGTTTGTTTTAATAATAATACTCCCGTTTAACACTGTAGTACAACATACCAAAGTGAAAAAATGAAGTGTGGCCACCACACGACTTTCTTATACGTATGAAAGTGTTACTTCCGGTCCGAATTTTGAAATTTCATTTATACAAAAAATGTTCCAAATCTAACTCTAAATACTTTTGTACTCTTCATAAATATATATAAAATGCATAATTTACGACATATTTGCAAAAAACCGTTATTCAGTAAGAGTTAAAAGTGATACTTCCAGTCCGAATTTTGAATTTTTTTTATACAAAAGACATTGGAAATTAAGTTCTAAATACTTATGAATTCTTTATAAATTAGTCTAAACTTAGTAGTTGACGAAATATTGGCAAAATTCAATTTTTTCACTGAAGTAAACTCCTACTTCAGGTCTGCCGATTTTGCTCAAAATCTAATCAGTTCTCAAGAGGGAGATTATATTCGTAAATACAAAATTTGGAATTGATATCTGTACCGGTTTGACCGCTATCGTGGTCACAGACAGACAGACACACACACAGACATTTTTTAAAAACCACTTTTTTGGTATCAGATAACCTCAAAACGTGGACATCTGCAAAAATCTCGAGGTCGAAAATTTTCATCATCACAATACTTCCTTATACTACGTATAAGAAAATGAAAAATGAGGTGTGGCCACCACACGACTTTCTTATACGTATGAGCGTTTCAAACTATACAATTTTAAGAATTTTTTATACAAAACTTATTCAAAATCCTATTCTAAGTACTTTCATTCGCTTAATAAATCGCTATAGAATGCATACTTTGCAAGATATTACCAAAAAAGTGCTCCTCGCTAAGAGTAAAACTGCTACTTCCGGTCCGAATTTTGAAATTTCATATATACAAAAAATATTGCAAATCCAGTTTTAAATACTTTTGTACTCTTGATAAATGTATATAGAAGGCATAACTTACGACATATTTGCAAAAAATCGCTATTCGATAGGAGTAAAAGTGGTACTTCCGGTCTGAATTTTGAAATTTTTTTTATACAAAAGATATTTAAAATTATGTTTTAAATGCTTTTATACCCGTAACGTACTTGTCTAAAAAGCATGACTTGCGAAATATTCGCAAAAAACTGATTTTCGATAAGAGTAAAAGACCTACTTCCGGTAGGAATTTCGAAAAACTTTTTAAATAAAATTATTCTCAATTTTAATTTTAAGTATATATGAATTCTTTATAAATTTGTTTAAACTTAGTAGTTGACGAAATATTCGCAAAATTCGATTTTTTCGCTGAAGTAAACTGCTACTTCCGGTCTACCGATTTTACTGAAAAACTAATCAGATCTCAAGAGGGAGATTATACACGTAAATACAAAATTTGGAATTGATATCTACAGCGGTTTGGCCGCTATCGTGGTCACACACACACAGAGAGAGAGAGAGACACACACAGACACACAGACACACAGACACACAGACACACAGACATACAGACACACAGACACACAGACACACAGACACACAGACACACAGACACACACAGAGACATTTTTTAAAAACCACTTTTTCGGTATCAGGGGACCTCAAAACGTGGACATGTGCAAAAATCTCGAGGTCGAAAATTTTCATCATCACAATACTTCCTTATACTACGTATAAGAAAGTAAAAAGGTATCTACAATTTGAGTAGATTTGTCTTTTGATTGTTACTAAACTACTTCACCAAATTATTGTGTAACATGATCCAACAAATAATTAACTGAGAATGTATAAAATAGAGCTAATAAATTAATGAAAATTTATATCCAATTTAGAAGCCACAAATTAATAACAAAGTATTTATGAAAATAGATGTCATATTCTCCAAATACGTATATGTAAATAAATACAATTTATTTCAAAATTTATTATGATTATCACTTGTTTTCGTTGCTATATATTCTACTGCCACAATTAAATTGTCATTAATTCCTGTTGTCTATAACATTACTTATGTGCGTGAAATTTATCAATGTCATCTATGGGTTCGATAACGGTTCCTCATTTGCATTTTATTAATAAATTTTCCTAATTACGCCTACATTAATGATTCGAATGTCGTACTAGAGCGATTATGGTGCGTCTCTTTCTCAAATTTTACTTAATTCGAAGAGTCAGATTGTATATTCATTTCGGTCGGGTTTCGGTTTTTATCGTTAATTACTTCCTTAATTACGATATGCCTATTCATGTTTATGTTGAGTTTCTGGTGATTAATAATAATGGCTTCTGTTTTTGTTTCAGGTTACAGGATAAACGGAAATAGATTATTGGAGTTCCGGGTGAATGCAGAATTGGGTAGGGGTGGTCAAGAATACAGAGTTAAATCTGCGATGTTTTGGTTAAGAGCCGACCTGCGGCACACCAGAAGTCTGAAATGCAAATCGACGGAGATATACGTGTTCAAGTTCCTGTCGCCCCTAGGGCGTGATATTAAACTTACTTCTCAGGTAATTATAACAAAATATAGTAGATATCATAAGTGCGTCAATATAGGATTATGCAAAAGTAAGGTCCCACTTTAAAATTACAGTAACACCAATTTTTTTTCAATGTTTTTCTTTTAAAACGGATTGCTTTAGTTCGTCAGTAACTACTGGATTTTATATCTGCTGATCTAAAATGTTTACTGATTACAAGAGAAGGATACTGATCGCTTTATCGTTGCTGGTATTCTTTGTTTATGTGCTATTCTTTAGTAATTAGGTTCTACAGGGTGTCCGGGAAAATGTGGGAAATCTCTTGGATTCAGATAGAACATGAACAAATAAGATGACAAATTCCTATAAAAAATTTTCCTGCAGGCCCCTCCTACGGAGATGAGCGTCCTTGAAGGACGCTGCTGGAAATCGGTTTTTATTGAATTTCTTTTAAAGTAATTAATATAATTTAATAAAAATTTAATGCGATGGACACTAGGAAGGACCTCTTAGAATAATGTCCTTGACAGATATGTAGCTTTTGTAGTTTACCAGGGGCGGGTTAATCGTTACAACTTAATGCCTAAATTTTTAACACCCTGTATGATAAAGACTTTAAAAATATTAAACTGGATAGCTTTAACCGTAGATTTTAAAAAAGGTACTCTTGCTTATTATCGTTAAAATGAACCGTTTACGAGAAAAAGTTTGCTGTTGCAAATGTTACTATGGTACGAAATAAATAAAATATCGAGCATTTTAGAACTTATCATAACATCGTTGGCAGATTGAATTTATTCGAAGTATGGAATACACGTTTATTGAGTATGCAGATATGCATCTGATGTATGGTCTTGCGTCCTGCAATGCTTTAAAAGCCGGAAGATTATATCACGAAAGATTTCCTAATCGTGCTCTACCAAACCTTAAGACATTTCAACGTGATGACCAACGTCTAAGGGAGAATGGTGGGCGATTCCAGTTAATAAGGTAATACATATTATTGAATATCTTCTAAATTTTAGGTAACTTTGGAAAAGTAGTACTGATGGTAGTGTGAGAAAAACCATACGTATACCGCGATTAGAGGAACGGATTTTAAATGCTGTAGATGTCAATGAAGTTCTTCATGAACAGCCGTTATATCCATATCATTTGCAAAAAATACATGAACTGATTCCTGAATATTTTCCTCGTAGAATGCAGTTTGCAAACTGGGTATTGGATCAGCAACGTAATAATGTTAACTTCATAAGCATTATTATTTTCACGGATGAAGCAAGGTTTACCAAAAATGGTATCACCAATTTACACAATACGCATGAATGGACTGATGAAAATCTCATGCCACTATTGTTTTGCATTATCAATATCAGTTCCAATCACTTAATATTTGGCCAGGAATCATTGGTCTCATTCAGCAGACGCAACTGTTATGGAACTGTTGCGGAAATGTCTGCTGGATGCATACGCTACATTTGCGCTACATCGAACTACGTCACGATTACATCCACTCCTTTACGGAGTGGACGGTCGTCTTTTGTAGCTCATTATTATATCGCTACGTATCGGTAACACGTTGAGTAAGATGGCGCCAAGTAGATGAATTTAAAAACCAATTGTATGAAATTACAGATGTGGGTGAGATTTACAATAGATTAGCGTCGGGTAGTTGTTTTATCTAAGGTAATTTTATGTAAAACTTAATTACTACTAATTTTTGCAAATGAAGAGTATATTTTGCGGATTACATAAAACGTAAATGTTCTGTTGAATGTAATGTATCTCTAATGGTGACAAGCCAAGGTAATTTTGCATGTTTATATGTGGTTATTTCTAATTTATAAATTTTTTAAGAGGTTAAATGAAAAAGATATATAATTTTATTTAAAAGGTATAATGTATTTCACAACCCTACAGCTCTGGATAGATGAGGATTTATGTCATGCATACTAATTTCATTTCCTAAAAGTTCATTTTGTGCAATATTATAAATCTGATCTTCAGCTGTTTTAGACACCAATAATGATAACTGTGAACAGCCAAGACTAATCTAAACAAATAAACAAGAACTGATCAGCTGACTTCTGTCAAGTTTGCTAGCAAGTAGCACATCCAGCAACATAATATTAAATTTTGAATTTCACTCAACTGTTATCGATGTAGCGTACGCTACCGATGGAGCGGAGCACGTGCTTCTGCTGAATGCAACCATAGACAATTTTTTGATTGGCCAATTCGTTTTGCCGGAACGATTGAATGGACGACTTTATTTGGAGTTCCTTCAGAACACTTTTTGAGATTTAATAGAGCACTTGCCACTTGAAATACGCCGAACATGTACTTCATGCACGATGGGGCACCACCTCATTTCAGCGTTCGTGTGCGGGAGCACCAGAATAACGTCTATCCAAACCATTGGATATGTAGAGAAGGACCAATTGCCTGACCTCTTCGATCTCCTGACTTAAAACAGTTGGATTTTTACCTGTGGGGACATCTCAAAAAATGGTATATTCCACTCCGGTCGACACTAGGGAGCAACTTCTACAGAGAATCACGTTTCATTGTGATGTGATAAGGAACACGGCTGGGTTATTGTTGCGGGTTCAACGGTCCTTAATTCGTCGTGCCCGCGAGTTTATCAGACTTCACGGAGCCCATGTTGAACCCTCTTATGAAGTTTTTCAATAATTCCGTTAAGGTGCCTCCGGAGACACCAGTGCATTTATATTTATACTAATTACTTTGAAAGAAATTCATTAAAAACCAATTTCCAGCGGCGTCCTTCAGGGACGCATATCTCCGTAGGAGAGGCCTGCAGGTAAAATTTTTATAGGAACTTGTCATCTTATTTGTTCATGTTCTATCAGCATCCAAGAGATTTCCCACGTTTTTCCGGACACCTTGTATAAGCAAATTTTAGTTAAAACTGCACTAACCTTGGCATGGTGCAAGTCTTGCTCAACAATCGTAGTTGGATTATTTTCTCCATATAATGTCGTAATGGTAACTATATAATTGAAAATATTCATAGATTTTGCCTAAGCGTTTAGGGTTATTTTGTGTTTCTGCTAACATTTACAAAGCCCTTATCGTCTTCTTTAATTTCAGAGATAATTTTTATTTTACAAGGATACCTACAAAGCGGCTTCTACAGTATTTGTCACATTTTTGGATAACTCATATCGAAAGGTTTTCCAACATTATTAATACTAAAACCACCATGTGCAGAATTGTTGTGAACATCCGGAAAATCTCGTAAAACAAATGTATTCGTTTTCCTCTAATGCCAAGTAATGACAACAATATTCGCCAAAATTAAAGGAACAACCACCTGAAATTTTAAAATAATCAATTGTTTATAAATTTATTTTAGCTTCCATTAAAGCCATTACGTTAGACCACTTTCCCCAAATATTTCAAGATTGTATATTTAAAGTAAGCGAGCGTATAAGAAAATTTTCAAAATTCGGTTAGGAATTAATACTTTCAATTATGTTGCCGAAGTATATTTCTGAACTTAATTTTGAATATTCTTTGAGCGTGGTTAAAAAACTTCAATGTTATTAAATTATTAATAACAAATTGAGAATGAAATGGTAACTCAGGCGTTAAGATACTATTGATATGACAAAATCAAAAGTCTAAATATGTATGAAAAAATACCGCGAGATCAAAAATTATATTGATAAAGGTTTGCCATGGAATGTAAAAAGTCTGTCTTAAGTTATATCATTAAGTGATATAACTTAATGATATAACTTAAAACAGATGTTTTATATTCAATTACAATAGCTGACTCGTCCGCCATTTTGGAGATAATTTTAAAGCAGTAAATATATATGCTAATAGCAAATGTTGAATAGAACTTCGAATAATTGACTTTATTAAGCCGGTTTAGGACGTGAAATAATGTAGGTATAATTTTTTACAATAGTCGTATATTTAAGAAATACCCAGAATATATAATAATAACTAAAAATAAGTACGTAATATGACTGACATTTATCTCCAAAATGGCCGGCGAGTCAGCTGTCCTAAATATAGTAGCTATATATTCAATGGCAAAACCTTTATCAATACTTAAAACTACCAGGTCAAATATCTCGGAAACGTATAAAGAAATTTGAATTTTGTAAAAAGTCTATTCTAGTTTGCACTCACAATTGTGTTTTATTATGTGAAGATATAGATGCCGTGCGATGAAAAAAGTTTTTTTGATCGCCACAATCTTCATTTGTTTGTTATTTGAAGGAGTATTAAAATTAATGTAGGGGAACTCGGGGCAGAACGGGATACTTAACATTTAACTATTTGTAAACAATTTGGTAATAAAAATAAAAATATGGCAAGGTTATAAAGCAATGCTTTATTTACATAAGTAACATATGCAGTACAAAAGGTGAAACTATAAAATCCTTTTAGTTTTAATTTTTATTATTTTAAAAAAGTCAGCAAATTTCCCGTTCTGCCCCACACACGGGGTAGAATGGGATAAAGTTTATATTTTTTTTTGTTATATTTTTTTGAAGTATAAAAAATGACTAAACATTTTTTTAAACTCGATAAAACAAGTTGATTTAACAACAGTTAACTGTAAAAAACTAAAATTAGGCCTATTGAAAAATACATTAGATTATTTCCAGACAAAAATGTAATCCCTTGCCAATTTGGAGGGGGAAAAGTCATTAATTTACAAATTGTTTTATCCTTCAAAACCACTCTAGTCTATTTGTCCTGCTGGCAAAATTCACAAATTAAAATTTCATCATCGTCTACGCTGTCTACACCAGCACATTTGTCGTGCGCCCACTTCAAACATTTCTGGCAAGCGATCCATCCTTCATTTGACACTGAATAAAATTCCCCACAGTAAAGACATTCTTCGTCATCATCTTCTGACTCGCTATCGCTCACCTTTTTCACCATCATCTTTGATTTGTTTGAACACTTTGATTCAGGAAAGAGGCTTTTCTTAGCAGTTTTTTTTACCTTTGGCTTTTAAACTCTTATCTTTCTTTTTTCTTTCTCTTTCTTGTTCTTTTGAAGCTTTCAGGGCTACAGCATCTGCCAGTTCGTTTTTGTATGGAGACTCTGCCATCATAACAGTTTTCCCTTTCTTCCTTGAACTCCGTTTTGTAGTTTGCTTTATTATAAGAATCGGTATGATCGCTTCAGGTGAGGTTTGAAAAGCTGCTGACTTTAGCTGAGAGCTCGCAAATGTGCTTGGGGAATCTTGCATCCATGAACACCCAGGTTGTGGCACATTAGGCCTCGAGGAAATTCCTTGTTTTTTTTCTTCTTGTGTGGTGACTCATTAGGCGTTGAAGAGTTAGCTGCCAAATTATTATGAACTTGACCGTCAGTAGACTTTTCAGAGGAGCGTTCTGTGTCGTCCAGCTGAATGTCAGTTGTTGCGGCTGGTAGAAAGTCTGCATCTTGAAAAACGTTCAGATCAGGAGGCCATATTCCGGTTTTTCTGAACCCATTGATAGCAGTTGACATTGTTGCAGCATGGACAAATGCTGAACCAAAGATTGATGATATTTGGAAAAGAGTCACTACTTTTCCTGGGTTACTTCTTAACCATTTTCTGAGTTCATCACTGTAGTAGAGACTAAAGGTTTGAAAAATGAGACATCTAACGGTTGCAGATTATGCGATGTGTGAGGTGGGAGACATAGAAGAATTACTCCATTTTCTCTTGCCATTTCAAGCAACTGCAAGTTTTTTGTGTGGGTAGAATGCCCATCCAAAATAAGAAGCACTGGTGATTCTTTTGTGGCTTTTGAGAACCCAATAAACTTGCGAAACCAAACCAGAAATAATTCTGCAGTCATCCAACCCGAAGGGTGAACCTCACACCAACCTCCTGGAGGCAGCCCCAATTCGAACTCTTGCTGTTTCTTCTTTCTTGGGAAGATAAGCATTGGAGGCATGTACAATCCAGATGCCGAGATGCATACCTCCGCTGTCGCTGTCTCTCCGCGTTTTGCAGATGTTATACATCCAACTTGCCTTTTTCCTTTAAGTGCTATTATCTTAGACTGACTTTTTGGGTTGATCGAAACACCAGTTTCATCGCTGTTAAATATTTTGTCAGCAGTCAGCTTGTGCTCAGCAATAACTTTGTTTAGAAGAGAATTGAATTGTGCAACTGAAACTTTATTAAACCCCATAGCACGTGCACCACTAGTATTTTCTGGAGTACGAATAGACAAGGTAGGATGCCTAGAAAGGAAACCTTTAACCCAATCTTGCCCTGCTAGGCACGTGTCTTTGTTAAATCTGTGCGCCATACCATTTTTCTCTGCCAGTTCATAGGCAAGTGATCTAAGATCTTTCATTGTGAGGCCAAAAAGTCTACACTCCATCGTTTTAAGATACGAAGCAAGATCTTCTTCCTGTTCTGTTGTGAAAACGTTTTTATATTTTCCATCTGATTTATCTACTTTATAGTCAAGATTGTTCTTTACCTTTTTTACATATCTATCAAGACTTGTTTTCGGTACGTTATATTGCTTAGCTGCCTTCAAAAACCCCATTTCAGATGATAAAACCCTATAGCCTAAACGTATAGCTAACTACATGGACTTTAACATTACTTAACTTACAATAGCGTAGCATTAACAGATACGAAATTACCTTCGTTTAAAGATACCTACAAGTTACTAAAATCATGAAAAAACAGCACGAACTATCGGTTCACTAGGAAGTCGCGGCTCAAACTGTCCAAGATGGCTGCTGCGTCTTTCTAGCCACCTGTAGGTATAGTTCAACGTATCTCCACCGAGCGCTAGTGCTCTCCAGCTGAGAAAAGAGTTCTCTCCCATCCTGCCCCACTATACCATTCCGCCCCGAGTTCCCCTACATTTTATTATTTGTGTTACTTTCCAAAATTTAATGGTTTCATAGATATTCGTGTTTAAAGAAAGTAAGAGTAATTTTTTTTTTATTTTGTTTAAATATTTAATTTGTAGGGAAAAATAGCAGTAAACATATTCACAATTCTTGCTATTATAGTTACTTCACAATTTAAATTTTATAGTTAGTTCCTTTTTATAAATTCCACTTCATAGGCAGAAAAGCATTCATATCTGTGTTATATGTAGGTATGCTTGCTTTGATTATTTAGGAAATATTTTTACATTTGCACACATTAGTGACATTTGCTTGATTATTAATTGTCTTTATAATTAGCTTCATTCAAACATATGCTAACTTTCTGCTTAGATTGTATTAAGAAAATGGTTTTACACACATATGATGACAAACTAAATATGATTTTAATTTATGGAGAATCACGTAGAAATGCATCTGAAGCAATGCGATTATATGCTCTACGCTTTCCAAACAGGCCTTTACCATATCACAAAACATTTATAAGTCTGTGTGCATATCTCAGAATTTACGATTGCTTCAAAAAACAAAAACAATTAGGGCAGAAAAGAGCAAGAGATGATGAAATTACGGCAGCGGTATCTATCTGTAACGTGTTGCCGTAGGATTCTAAAAGAAAATAAATACTTTACGTATAAAGTTCATTTATTAGTGCACCATTTAAGAATAGGAGATAATCAACGCAGACTCCATTTTCTGGCAGAATTTTCTGTAATGTTATCGGAAAACAACAACTTTATGAATCAGACCATGTGGAGTGACGAATGTTGTTTTCACAACAATGGTACTTTAATTAAGCATAATGCACGATATTGGTCAGAAGATAATCCTAGGTGGAAAAACAAGAAAGTTTTTGAAACGGATATGTCTTAGGCCCCCACTTTTATCATGAAACATTAGCTGGTCTGCGCTACTTACATTTCCTGCAAAATGAGTTACTACTACTTTTGGAAGATGTACCTATAGAGCTGCGAAATAACATGTGGTTACATCAAGACGGGGCAACTGCTCATAATGCCAACATAGTTACTGATTATTTTAATCAAACGTTCCCACGTTGTTGGATTGGTACTAATGGCATCCTTAGGTGGCCGGCTCGTTCGCCGGATCTAACCCCATTAGGTTTTTTTTCATGTGGGGTTACTTGAAAGCTGAACTTTACAAGGAACCTACAGCATGTGTCAATTTTCATTGGCCATAGGCGATTAATCCATACAGTACGTGGCAACATAGTACCACTTCTTTCCTTTCCAATGCCAGCACGACCGATGCATGCTCGTAAATACAAGTTAGCGTGGTTAGCAGTAAGGCAGTAACTATTCGATCACCGGCTTGGGTGTTTGTAATGCGTTCAGAAATAATATTTACGAGTTGCAAGGATTTGTTTTTCTTTTTCCTTTCAGTAAATGCAGAGAATTATTAAGCTGCGTTCACGCTGCATGACACAAACAAAAGCGTAATTCTAATAAAATTAAAAATAAGGTAAATAAAAAAGGATTCTGAAAATAATAATAAACTACTAGATCAGGAGATCGCGGCGGCCATTTGATGTTTCCCGTTCCAGTAATAAGACGACTTTTATTGCAGACTAGATCGCAACGTGTTCGCAGCTAAACATTGAATGTAAAATCTGGTGGAGAGAAGTGGGAAGATCGGAGTAAATCGTTGTGATGTCGATTGTTGCCGGGATTGGTGACGGACAGTAGGGGTGCCACGTTGCCACGTATTACTTGTATACGTATAAATCGCACGTAAACATTGAATCCCTATACCTAATGAAAATTGACACATACGGTATAACAGATATGGGCGACCTTTATAATAAAATTTATGCAAGTGTTCAAAAAATTAGTAGAAATACATTGTTAAATGTTTGCGAAAGAGAACTAATATAGATAGATCGCATATGCCAAAAGTTGAATAAGGGTTTCTACGCTATTTGTACTTTGAAGCGCATGTTGTGCAGTGAAACGCTGTTACAGGTGTATTATGCCCTCGTTTATTCGGCGATCTCGTTTAATATTACTGTTTGGGGGCAATGTAGTGACGTTGGACGGGTCTTTGTTCTCCAAAAAGGTATTATTCGCTTAATATTCAATATAAAACCGAGAGACTTTTGTCGGGATGCATTTCTGACGCGTAAGATCCTAACAGTGACGTCAATTTATATTCTGAAGCTCTTGACATACATTTTCGAACATAAGGATTATTTTCTCAAAAATTCTAACTATCACAATTATAATACTCGTGCAAAAGCGGACAAGGTAAATTATATGTACTACAAGAAATCACCCATAAGTGCTGGATGCCGATTATTTAATCTGCTTCCAGAGAGGTTAAAGTCACTACAAAATGTAAACGTGTTTAGGAGGAGGCTAAAGGATGTATTGCTTACTAATGTCTTTTACAATATTGAAGAGTTTGAAAATTATTTTAAAAATAACTGACTTGGCTGTGCTCAGCGGACATTTCTATGCTACTCTGTGACAAATGTTTTTAATGTTTGTTTTCCGTCTTGATTTATTATTACCTTAGGTATGAAATGTTATTTATATTTACATGTGTGTACCTGTGTGTTTTTTGTATTTACTTTTATAATTACATACTTAATTATTTGTGACTTGTTCCATATACATTTGATTGTATCCTTAGGAACGAATAAACTATTATTATTATTATTATTATTAATACAGCGATATAGCGATGTAGCAATCAGGAAGGCAACAATTTTGAACATCTTTGTTAGTTATATTTGATCTTCTTAAGTACTTAAACAAAATAAAGACAAAACACCAAAATTACTCTTAGTTTCTTTAAACTCGAATATCTATGAAACCGTTAAATTTTGAAAACTAATACAAATAATAAAATTCACATTAATTTTAATTCTCTTTCAAATAAAAAAACAAATGAAGATTGTGGCGATCAAAAACATTCTTTTCATCGATGCGCCATCTATATCTTCACATAATAAAACACAATTCTGAGAGCACCCTAGAGTCAATCACATTCTTTAGTAACTACTTTTTACAAAATTCAAATATCTTTATCCGTTTGGCCTGGGAGTTTGAAGTGGTTCACCCTGTATTACATAAAATCAATATTGCTGAACTTTTCTTTCTGACATTAGGCGGCTCTGTTATCGAAACTGATTTCGCCAGTATTATAGTCTATACTTTAAAAGTATTTCTTTCTTTTGCAGGAATTCAACGATTTCACGGAGGAACCAGTATCGATAGTATTAGATGAATCGAAGACTGGATGGCAAAAAATCGACATGACTTCGCTCGTATCGAAATGGTTAAGTTCCTCATCGAAAGACAAGCTGCGGCTATTCGTCGACTGCAGCTGTTGCAGTAATTGGCAGGTACACATTCTGAACAAAGAAACGGAAAAGAGATCGGATCCAACTAGACCCTTCCTGGTAATAGAAACTGACCCAACAACGCCAAAACGCGTCAGGAGGCGATCGATGGAATGTTCACCTGATCTGGGTAATCAATGCTGTAAGCAACCGTTTTATGTTAGTTTCGAGAAGTTAGGTTGGAAGGAGTGGATCATAGCACCAGCCGGTTATTACGCGAACTATTGTAAAGGGGAGTGTGGTCATCACAGGACACCAGACACCTACGTAACCTATCACACGCACGTCATAGAGCAGTTTAGGAAAAATTACCACCTCAGTGGGATGCAACCATGTTGTGCACCACTGAAGTTCTCCAGCATTAGTCTAATATATTACGATCTAGATCATAATGTGATTAAGAGGGACCTTCCTAAAATGGTGGTCGACGAGTGCGGTTGTCCGTAGTTTTATATACATATATATGTTACGTATGTGCATTCGAACCAATTGGTAAAAGACCTAAACAAGTAAAACAGTTTTAAATCACGGGAGAGTGTCGTTTTTTTTTGATAAAGCAAATGTTGTTGACAAGGCGATTGAATGAATACCAATAAGGCGAAATTAATTGTGATAATTGTCAATTTTATATGTACATATAATATATATAATTATACTTCTTGGTGAAATAATACCTACCACCACCGTCCATACAGAAAGAAACGGATAATTAAAGTTACATACCAGTCTGTCAAGTTAAAATGAACAATTATCCCAATAGATAAATTCGCGTCTTACTGAAATAATAAAAAAAAAAAACAGTGAATAACAAATAGATAAATTAAATACATATTGTGAGATAAGTGGATGATGTGATGTATGTGTGAGAAATCGGAAACGCGTGTTGACCTTTTTAATCGAATTTATATTTGGAGTAAAATCAAAAGAAAAAAAAAGAGACATGAAGAAGATGGCGGTAAATAAAGTAGTTGATCGTTGACGATTAGTTTTTAATGAGAAACAAAAAGAAGTCGAAATGATCTTAGTTTTCTTTTGTTTCGTTTATTTATTTTGTGTCAGCACTGATTATATTTGAGGAAAAAAAAGGAAATAGAAAAGAAACAATACCGGTTTGAAAAAAAAAAAGCTTTTTTAGCACAACTTACCGCGCATTCCAACCGCTGTTCTCTTGTTCTAATTACGTCTGCGATACCCCCACCTTCTACGCCGCTGTATGCCGGAGCTGTTTATAAGTGACCTTTCCTCTGAGCGAACTGTATAATAATAAATAAGGAAGAAAAATAGAAACCATCTAGTATAACAATAAAAAAAAGAAGAAACAAAATAATCGAGCTTTTTTAAAGGAAAACAAATGCCAATAATATTGTAAGATATGCAAAGTATTTAATACTCTATACACAAGAAAAATAAATAAAAATGTACTATATACAATATATATTATATAATATATTATTATATAAAAAAAACATTCCTAGCTAGTAATAATATTATTCCAATATTTGCAATTGTTATTTGTCTTTTTTTACGAGAATAATTTAAGTTTTCCAATGTGGTTTTTGCGTGTGAATATTCGTCTTCTAATATAATAAACAACACATTGAAAGTAGGAATAAGAATAATAAATGGTTTACTATGTTTTTAAAATGTTTAACAAAAATATTTGAAATAATTAATAATAAATTATTTTGAAACATTTAAATGCCGTAATGGTCATTATAGCCTGAGTAATATTATATGTGAACCACTTTTTGAAATGCTATATGTGATTAGTGACGGAATAAGCAACCCGTTAAATCTTAAATTAAGACTCTGCACGTAATTTGTGTTCCTGTCTTCAGAGATTTTTTAATGTATATACTTATATAGACAAGAAATAGAGAATATAGGATTAATTCTGCTGTAGAACAACTGTCGATACGTGTTTCTGACTCGTTGGTAGTCATCAGTACGGTGTGACCAGGGAATAAGGTGGGATAACCTTGGAGATGTAAGTATACACGGAAGACCATCAGGTAACAAACCCCTATTTGTAGTTTTAGTTACATCGTCGTTTTGGATGTCCAAATGAACCAACATCGCCACGAGGAAGACATTGTCAACTTGCGTGCCATTCGAACCTAGAAAGATAATCCAAAAAAGAATTATACATAAAAAACAAGAAATGGAATTTATGTATTAAACATAAAAAAGAAACAGAATTTATGTATCCCCGATTTGATTATCTTTTCTGGATTCGGATGGCACCCAGGTTGACAATGTCTTCCTCTTGGCGATGTGGGTTGCTCTTCTCAAAACCGAGGATCTTCCAAATGAAACTACAAATGGCGGTCACCTGATGGTCTTCTGTGCCTGCTTACATTTCCAACTTGTTCCTTGGCTACACTGCACTGATGATGACCAATGAGTCAGAAATAACTGTCTATGGTTGCTCTACAGCGGAATTTACAAAAAATAATATTTGTGTGCATAAAAAAATCTAGATTGCTTTTTCCTCCCACATTTATCTAATCCATCTTATCTTGGCCAGGCCCATTGCTTGATCATAGTCGTTTTACATAATTTTGAAATTCTTCATATATTGACCAACAGTCTTCTTCTTGTCCATCCAGCCCTGTTATTTTTTCTTCCTTGTATTTTCCACTGTCCGCTTCAATTAAAGTTAATATTTCTTTAAAGTGTATTTCCAGTGTTTTTCATTGTTTATTTTTGTCGCTCAATGTTTGTTCGTTGTTTGCTTCCTCACCATGTTGTATAAGTTTTTGTTGCATTTGCTGTAGCGGTCTAATTCTTCCACTTATTCGTTAAAGCATCGCTCCTTTCTTTATCCATGTTGGTCTTCATTTCTCATCTATCTCCTCTTTTTTTCCTAATCCATTCTTCACCTTCGCCATCAAACTATTCATTTTTCCTCCTCTTCTTTTGACTCCAAATTCTCTACAGGCGTCATTGTTGTGGCGTTTTATATTTCTTGCCATTCGTGTTTTGTACATACTATTTGGGCTGGCTTGTTAAGATGCTCAGTTGTTTTTTTCTTTGACTCTAAATTTCAAAGCTTCTGATTTGAGTTTGTTGATATTCCATCTTATCGCCATGGCCTTTGAGTCTCTCAAATGTTCTTTTCGTTCCTTTATTAATATATGATCAACCTGATTCCCATTCAATTCGCCAATTTATTTTGTGTTTCAGTTTGTGTTTAAAATCTAGTACTCAGAATGACTATATTCGTATGTTTACCTGCAAAGTTTCCGGACTTTGCTCCGTTTTCATTTCTTTTGTCATGGTCAATATATGGTTAATCTGATTCTCAACCAATTTAGGTATTCGCCATCTTATTTTGTGTTTTAGTTTGTGTTTAAATTCTAGTACTCAGAGTGACCGTATTTGTATGTTCACCTGCAAAGTTTCCAAAATTTTCTCCGTTTTTATTTGTTTTGTCATGTGCATTAAATTTTCCTTTGGAAAGTTCCTCATTTCAAATGTTGGCATTGAAATCGCCTGCTATTAATATTGTATTTATGTGTTGCCAGAGTACTTCGTTACTTTTATCCGTTGGTGCATACACATTTATTATTGAAATATTTGCTTTATATCACATTGTTTGTCTTTTATTTATTGCTTGAAATTTCAACAATTTTTCCCTTCTAAGTATATTTAACGTAAATGCGACATAGAAAATGATCTATCTTATCTCCTGTAAGGCTTTTATTGCTAATATGTATCTAAGCATTTCTCTTGGAATTTCTTCCATTTTACATCTCTGCAGCGTATTTTGCAAGTTCCAAGTTCTAATTCTAAATTTAGTTACTTCTTATGCTTATTTATTTTTATATTGTTTTGTAAGATTTGTAGTGTTTTTTGCCTTCGTTTCTGTGCCCTCTTTTTATATTTTTATTCGTGCTTTCTTCTTTAATTTGCCTTATGTTTCTTATATTACTTTTTCCTCTGCCTTTTTTCATCAAATAGTAATGCTGACTGAAATATATTACCCGAAATTTGATAAAGCACCGTTTAGTTATATCTGAGATGTGTTATCTGAATTTTAAAGACCAATCCAAAGTAAGACTCAATTGTTATACATTTGTAATTACTAATTTGAACATCTTCATTTAATACTCTGTCTCGGTTGTTTTTCTTTCCATACTTTATAACATTCCACTCTGATACATTCTTCTAGGAACAAACATTTTCAAAAAAAATATTCTGAAACTTCTTTTTCCATTTGTAGTCTTAAATCCATAATATTTAGAATTTATTTTAAAATATTGATTATTATTTGGTGTATTATTCCATTATTTTATTTAATCAAAAATGGTTTAATATGCTTTCATTTAACCGATGTATTAAATTGATTATAATAAAGAGCTGCCACGCAAGGTATTGCGAGAACAAAAATGTCATGAAAAAAATATAATATGTATAAAAAAAAGGAAGTAGTAAATAACTTCCTTTTAGTTATAATTAGTATAAATATTTTATTTTTTAAAAAAGTGTCAATCCAAGGCTAGAGTAATGACGCATCAGTAATAGCTTTATTGTAGTGTAAACCTATGAAATTCAAATACGTAAATTTGAATTTGTCATTGCTCCATATTTATTTTAAGCCACAAAATTGCTTTTACCGCTAATAAAAAAAAAAAACGCGCTCATGTTATCGTGTTTGAGGAAATTAATTTAAATAAAAAGTCATGTCGTTTTTACGTTATTAAAAGACGAAAATCCACACGCAACCCTGACAAATGTATATTTATTTTTGTTTTGTGATGTATAAATATATTAAGACCCGTTCAAACGTATATATTTTTTTATAATTATAGATAATTATTAATTATTATGTATAATGTAATTGTGATCGTTTTTACCATGCAAACTGTGATTTTTTTAAAATAATTTAAATTGAAGAGGTGGCACACATTTTTTTAAATTATTTTTTTTTTATTAATATTTATATATACTTAATACATTATAGAGAGTTATTAAGAATTTGTTTTGTTTAATATGTCTTTTAAATGCATGTTATGTATTGTACATTATATATGGTTATATACAGGCTGTATCATATTTCTTTATTCTTCCGTCTTTACGAATACTCATTACATGGTTTTTAGTGAAAAGTATTTTAAACATTACACTGGCTTTGCAATGAGCTTTCATTTTAAAAATCAATTGACATAACAACAGTGGGAAATAAAACTTATAGAAATAATAAAAGAGAATAATCTTAATGATTATTAGAAATAATTTATTACTTAATATAAATTTTAAACATGACATGATAATTATAATAAAGAGGATTATTAAAATCTATAAAATGATCAAGTCAAAAGTCGGTGTAATCATGTCAACTATGTCTATTATTTTAATATTTATGAACATTTTCTTTATTTATTTTTTAATCAATTAACTCCAATTACCTTTAATTCTAGGATGATACAAATACAAATATTGTATACAACTTATATACATATTTGCAGCTCATGTTCTTTCTCGTATCCTTTTTTTCCAATTATTTCTATTATGCGCCAATCGTCTGATCTCGCTCCATTGAATGCCTCTCTTTGCCAATGGCACCAGAACCATAGCTAGAGATTTGGGTATTTGCAGAACCAAAATATATTGAAAGACCACAAGTATGTTTGCTAGTTTTAAGCTAAAAGCAAATCAAAATTTTATATCGAGTGTCATTTTTTATTTTTAATTGATTTTTTTATTATTCATTAAAATTTAAAATATTGTTATCGATAACATTTTTTTTTATCATACATGTATCATAATCCGGCTATCATGAACGCATTTGCTTGCGAAATCGAGCCTTTAAAACATGTTTGCGTTTTAAAGTCGCCCAGGTAACAACAAATTTACTTACACCAGTAAAAAACAAGTAGTGCTATTTTTTATTCAAAAATAACATTAATGGTACAAATATTATTGTTGAAGATACGAAGATCAGAACATAAAACATTACAGTTATTAAACAATAATCATTCAAATAGTACCTTATCTCAATTCTTCTTATTCATCCTCTTAATTGTACTGTTTCCAGCAGGAACTTCGGGCTGCTTATCATCGACGAAATCTTCTTTATTTCTACGATGTTTTCAACGGCATGTTCTGTTACTCGAAATAGAATCTTTATTTTAACAATATAACACGTTGCACAATTACTTCTTACGTGCAACTTTGACCACTACTTTACTACGTTTTCTCGGTAGTAAAATATTTATTAAAGTTATAGTAACAATGACTATTATGCGTAGTCTAATGTTAGGAGTTAGCCTTTTGATACGATATTTAACGTACCTTGTTTTCGACTCTCTCTTTTTTCACGCGTATTTTCCTTTTATATGAGAATGTCTGGGGTTCCCCGCTTTTCACAAAGGTCAGGGGTTCCCATTCACATTTACACGCACATACACGTTCATTTAGCCGCGGGATTATATATTGCTACTGGAGTGTTTATCGCGTTAATATAAACTTTCGGCATCACCCTTTTTTTTACTCATAAATATATACAAAACCTATGACTAATATCTACTTAATAATACAATAACACATTCATTGATTTTAAATATTATTTCCCTTCAAAATATTAATAAAAAAATATACTTAATTAAATCCCTAAAAAAATAGTAAAATTTTATAAAATTAATAAAGTTAAATGGGTTGTACGATTACACAACTTCGCATAAAATATATCAGCATCAACAAGAGCACATTTTCGACCTTTTTCTGTTTTAGATGGTCCAATATTAATAATAAAAACGAAGCCCTTTCTCTTAATGTCCAACATACGTAAATCACATATTTCATGTCTTTTGCATGAGCCAAATATGTCACAAATAACGACAACCTGAAAAATAAAATATTGCTCTCAATATTTGTCACAATTGTCAAAATAAGCTCTTCCCTTCAAAAATAGAAAAGTACGATCAGGGGCCTGAACAAAAAATGTTCATATGACCTCTTCTCGAAATACCAAAGATTTCTTAGGGACGCAACCTTTGTTCCCTTCATAAACGAATGTAGCTTGTAAAATGAAGCTGTGTTCACCCCTTTTTTAATTCTTAGTATTGTTTGTAATTTTGAATGCATGCACGACAGTGTTGACGATTTATAGATTATCGGACTATTATGAAACATAAGAAAAATGCTACCTACCGCTTCTTTTATGTATGCAAGCTTAAATGTTTCGTCCACCGTGTGGTAATTCTGCTTTATAATCCAAGCTTTTGTGGGAGGGTTCCATTGGTGTACACAACCTTCATCCCCAGTTACAAGTCTATGTAAGAAGTCTTCATCTGGAGGTAAATGGATCAAATTATCTTCCCAAATTTGTCGTCTACACAGTCTTCCACACTTTCGGTCATCATGAATTGATTCTCTGTCCCCATTTCGACTGGTTACACCAAAATTTGGCTTAGCAATGGGAAGGGCTATTTTCTCCATACACTATCATCATTATCTCATTGATATTTTTCGGGCTACTGCCTTCTTTTAAGAAAAGTTTCCTGACACTTCTGAGTTCAAGTTTCAATTTATTCATTTTCTCCTCTTTCAAAGAATGCAAAGTTAACAAATGCTAAGTGATTTGAACCAAACTTCGACGCTATGAAATGTCACAGAAATGTTAGAAAATTGTCTTTGTAAATACGAGTATAAACGTTGGTGCGCTTGTTAATGATGGGGTAACTTCTGAACGACTTGACCGATTGAGGTCATGTTCAAAAAATATATTTGTTTTGTCGAGACGATGTTTCATATGCTATGGATTCGATATTTGGCACTAAAGTTATGTTATTAACAAATTCTATATTTTTGGACCAAAATAACTCATATTCACAATATATGTTGGTTCATTGCTGAAAAAAAAATCACAAAATCTGGACCCGATAAGTGATGCTTTGGTCTAGTTATTAATAAATTTTATGTTTTTTTTTGCGTTGTCAAAATTATTTCGGTATATGCTTCCGTCCGATAGATGGCGCAATTTCTTTGGTTGAATTGAACATATGAACATCTAACAAGACTCATCGTGTGACCTCCCGGAAAGAGCAAAAACAACGGATGCCTGGTCAGCTGTTAGAATATAAATTAGTGCAGCTTTTGATGGCATGTACATGCCAATAGCATTAAACATGACCTTAAGTTATCTAAGTTTCTAGTTCATTACAATACAATTTCCCGGTTATTCTGAATGAAAAATTCTAAAAATAATTAGTGGAAGGAATTAAAATCAAACGAAAACATATAGTAGCATTTTTTATAATACATGTATTTCATAATCCCATGTATATTGATTTATTATTATATTATATTCATAAAGGCTGAATGCTTACTTTTTTCTTAAGTTTCTGTTGTACGAAAATTATTATATGTACTTTACGTACTTACATTTTCAATGCAACATGATTTAGAGCCTTTAAATATGATTCATATTAAAAGTTTTTATGCATCAAGTTTGATCTAGTTACGTATAATTTTAGGAATATAAACAGTATCTTGCCTTTCTGGCTACAAATATTTGACATATATAGATTAATGTGTTCCATATAAAATAGTTTTGAGAGCAAATCCTGTAATAATTTTATTACGTGTTTCAAAATGTGATCAGAAGCTCAAACATGCTATTTCATATTACGGGACTTGTCGCATGTATTTTGCTACAAAGTGTCTATTTATTTACTGAATTTTCTAAAGAAATATATATGAATATGCACTTTAAATTCTTTGTGTTCTTTTTAAATATAATATTAACGAGACCTATCTCTTAATATTAATGAATATAATTAATACTAATTTTCAATTCAGCTGATTTTTTTTTAATGCAGGAGAGGGTAGATAATTTTATTTGTTATAATCCATGAAAAGTTCGCGGTTCAACATGACATAATTGTATAAATTTGACTATTCTTATTTTTAATTATAATTTAAATAAATACTGTGACTTACATATATACATTTATACGTAAAACGTATATGCATATATGCATGTGTTTAAGATACACACATACATTAAGTGCCATTGCCGACAATCAAACGCACAGGCACCGGTGTTTCGACCTTTAAGGTCTCGTCAGTGGGCGTGGAGACTGTCGACAATGGCTTCAAGACTTAAAAAGCTGCTTATGTCATTTTTTCTTTGCGTGTTAAATGCAGTGAGAGTATCACAGCGACATCTAACACCCAAAAGATGACAGAGAAAAAAGCGATAGACATAATATGCATATATGCATATACGTTTCACGTATAAATGTATATATGTAAGTCACAGTAATTATTTACTGCTTGATGTTAGTTTTAACATCCATGTGTTTACACTATTCATTTTCGTTATAATGTAAATAATTATACATTTATATTTCTAGATTGGAAATAATTATTATTATAAATTTGAAGGTATGCTACGATATGAAATAGTTAGTCACACATAGTGATGTAAAGTGAAATATTTCACATAAATTTCATTTCAATGTAATATTTCAGATCCCTTGAAATATTTCATAAATTTCATAAAAAAATTTTAAATTTTTTTTAAATTTCGAGCACAAAAATTTCGATGACCCGCCTCACAAATATAACCCTAAAAATTTTGTTTTTGTTTTGATCAGTCTTGGTATATGTGGTTCTTGGATTACTATCATAGAAGGTGACAGGCCGCAGATGGGCCTTGTTTGTCAAATTTACAGAGAAATTGACACCCGTTTTAATGAATAGTTGCCAATACTAAAAGAATACGATGTTGATGGCAATCTAAGATTCAAGAGGACCTTTTAGGTAGAAATGAATTTTGCTTGAGACCTATCCACTTTAACACAAATTATTTAGACTCGTTTAAATTGCTTGATGCCATTCAGAAATATGTTGAGGAATCGATATTTTTTTGATTAAAATGCATCAGGTTTGGTATTGGTCGAATTTGCTAATTTTTAAAGAAGGAAAGGTTTTTGTAGATGCGAATATTTATGAAAGGCTTTAGAAAAAATTACTATCTTACCAGTAACTTTGTGGGGAGCTTTTTTTCCAGAAGATAGTTCATTAAGAAAACTAGCAACTATTGCATTATCTATGCCAGCCACTTCTACTGCAGTTAAAAGGTCTTTCAGCACTCAAGGTATAATTTACAGCAAAAAAAGGAATCGTGTGTTTTAAATGAGTGATTTTTAGCGGACAACTCCGCTAAAAATCTATTTTGCGGATTGATTAGGGTTTAAACTCATGTAAAAAAATTGTGTGTGTACCACGTATGCAAATGGTTCTAGAGGACTCATCTCATTGAGGACTCCGCTCCTTGGTCGCCTCGTCCTTAATCACGCTGCGTCTCTTAAAACCCCATTCTGTGTACTTCATACATAAATATAGTGGATAAACTGACTTAATAAAATATTTCACGACTTTATTTGTGTCATTAGAAAAAGGAATGTCAATAGCTAAAGGTAATAGGTAAGGTACTCATCTTGACCTCAAGAGATTTTTATTAAATCTGCCGGGCTAAAAATTCGCAACTATTATCTTTACTGAATGGTGAAGTCAATGTTAGTAGAATACGTTTTTTCTTAACAATGCTAACACGAATAACTTAAATTATATTGTAAAATATGTAAACAATACCCACGAGTACAAAATATAGAATGAAATTAAATGAAATACAAACAGCCTGTATATAAACAAAGGAACACAGTATTCATTTATGTATGTAATTTTTCCTTATTTTAAATATGAATGTTATTTTCACACTGCCTTAAGAAAAAAAGAAAAAAAATGAGCTAAATAGTGACAATAAGTATAAAAATTAAAACGAAAGGCGAAGATTTCGAATGCAATATTACAAATAAGCAAAGCAAAAAAAAAAGAGAGAAACTAATAGAAATAGAATGAAATTTAAGAAAAGAGAAACAACATTTATTTTCTTCTAGACTGTATTTCTATTCCTATCTTCTCTATCTTTCCCAAGAAATGCAAAAATATGCAATAAATATACATATATAGGTTATGCTAGTCAGAATATACTCAAATTAGATGACGGCTTTTCGAGAGAAAAAAAGTATGAAGGAAACTACACAAGGAGACAATTAAATTTTTAATAAGATAAAGCAATAATTATTAAATAATGATGGTTACAGAACGTTTGTAGAGAAAAGAGCAAAAAAAAAATAATTTTTAATAATATAATAGAAAAAATGAAGATTTAATTGTCTTCTTGTGTTGAGTTTCTCAAATTACCAGTATCTATATCTCCCGCCCCCCAAAAAAAATAATCATATTACTCTCAAATAGTATAAAAACAAAATATTTGTTAGCCCTCAAAATTTGTCAGTACAAGTCAAAATGTATATTTATATGACGCTTTCGAGATTTCGAAAAGATGCATAAATTCATCCATAAATTGTACCGTTCCATACAGGATTTTTCTCTGACAAATTTTAAGGGACCTCTAGCGAAATAAAAAAAATAAATAAGGAAAACATCTGACCTGATTTATATACATAACTATATATAGCTTTTGGGATGTCGTTAACAGGTACAATAAGTGGAAAAACTGCCGTGAGATTATCGTTAATTCTATTATATATTATATATATTGTACTATGCGAGATACGTGCTTTCACGGTAGGTTTTCCACTGCTCAAAATAAACGCTTCTTTTCCCATATTTCATTTTCGCCCGTGTTTTCCATGTATAACAGCCCTTTCTTCTCTATATCTCTCCATTTAGGAAAAAGAAAATGAATAAATAAACAAATCTAGTTTAATAAGAGAACTAAACACTTAAGAGAAAGATGTTGCTGATTTTTATGAGAAAAATTGTTCCTGAACTTATGTAAAAATCAATAAGTAAATCGAATAAAAACATCTAATAAAAACAGAAACGAATGGGTTTTATTTATTTTTCCAGTTCTTAATGAGAAATGCAATATGCTATGTGGTAATTATCTATCGGGATGAATACACGGGATGTCAAGATATATTTTAAATAGAGGAAACTTTTTTATTTACTCTAATACTTTGCTTTTTAACTAAAATATTTATCGTACACGGATGATTTACTATTTGCAATGATATAATTACCAGAATTCCACATAATTAATAATTACATGTAAAACTTCATAGGACGTGATCCAGTCAATTTGAAAATGTATTGAAGCATTTAGTTTAATAAAAAAAATGTGGCAAATTGCTAACACCCCCCCCCCCCCCCCGTCGTAAGCAGGGGCAAGTATTGCAAAACTATCATCTTATATTACTAAAACTTACTTGCCTAAGTTTAATTTTGGCAAAACACTCTTGTCAATCTAAAACACAAGATTATTCGCCGCCTCTGTGCAGGTTGCGGAGAAGGAGTGGTTCGAAACTTAGCTAGCGAGCTTCTTGATAATATTCTCATCTGAGTGGAAGGTAAGGATTTTTCAAGGGTATTGAATTATAAATCAGAATAACATAATCAAGATTTATTTAAAATTAAGAATCAAAACAAATAAATAGAATTAAAAGCAATTAAATAATATTGAGTAAGATTTATTTATAGGAAAAAAGTACAACATGTATTTCTACCAAGTAATATTTAAGCACCTACGTCAAAAGTTCTAGACGTATATATGAAAACAAAAAATTAAAAGTAACGAAAACGCAAAAATTTAAATGAATGAAAGTTTGAGATTATGTGATTTTTACCATTTGCAAAATGCACTTCTAAATTTATACAATGCAACTAAAATGATAATAGTCAAGTACTAAATTTGAATCGTCCAATAATCACAATATATAATCAAAAATTAAAGTTTAATGTGGTGAAGTTAGTTATTCAACACCACATTAAGGCACAATAAACACACGTCTAATTACAGAATGAACCACCCAATATGTTTTAAAAATTAAATTAACAGAAGACTTATGGTGGAATGCTGTAACTTTCTCGGAAGCTCCGGCTATCGTAGGCCCTGGCAACGAAGTGACGTTGCGATGACGATTTCAGAATTTTGGAGTTAGTGACGTAGAAGTGTCAATTTACGATTTTTTGTACATAACCTTTATGTTTAACATGTAAACAGACATATCATCTCGTAAACATATACCAAAATATTTCAATTTAAAATTTTAACTAATAAGAAAATTGGTTGAAATATAATATAGCGATTGCTAACATTTTTTTTTAAAGAAAATGTACGGAACATTTTGTAATGCCAAGACATAGTATAAACATATGTTTATACTGCTGCCAAGATAGCACGAAACACTTTGGAAAATTTCAACACGAACTGTTATCATTAGGAGAGTTTCAAAGGACGTAGTATCGCACTAGTGTATAGTGAATTTGCAGATAAATGTCTTTTCAGGCACATTTATTGATGATGAAAAGTGATTTTTTTATAAAGCCAACAAGGACAGGTATCCCTATAAAGTGGACATTGTTTTTCTTACAAGAGTACCTAAACACAAAAAATACATAAACCTAGCAGACAATATCCACACAACATAAAGCATGTGAAATGTGCACAAACTAAATGTTCGATAAAGAATATTATGGTATCGTGTTCACAATAACTTCACAATTTAAAGTTGACTTTTTCATAAGATTTTCTAATAATAAAACTACATCAAATTGACAAGATGTTTAACTTAATATTATGTTGAAGAAGATGAGAGGAAATGTACCTGTTTAGTCAATGACTTTCTTTATTTGTAAGTCAAACGGTAAAGATTTTATCAATATGTAACTATATTAAACGATTAATGTTTTAGGCTCCAAAAAGGTAACATTAAGTTTTAATAGCATAGGCCAAAGTATATAAATGGTTGAAGGATATAGATGATTTTGTATTTAGAAAATCGACCAATCCTGTGATGTATTGTTGTACTTGGTACACCAAATCTTTCGATATTATTGCAGGATTTTGTTGTCGAGCCTCTGAAATTATAGTAATTGAAAGTTCTCTTTATTTGCAGTTTTTACAGGAGAGTAATATTCATTAGGCTGAAATTTGCACTTTTTCAACTCAAAAGAATGTAAAAAATTATTGTTTAATAAATTTACCAGCAAGTATTATAAAACAATAGAAGACATTTGACTCGGATAATTATACTAATATTGGATATGAATTATATGTTTACTATTAAATCTTAACAATAAAGATCAAAAAGAAAAATAATAATACTGAACTAGAAATGTGAACTTTGAATAATAGGTACTCAAATAGAGATTGTTCGTATAAATATTGAAAAATAAAACACATTTTATTGTCAAATATATTTTGTTTTATTAACCTTACCATAAAAGTAGTGCTGAAATTTAGAAAAAAAATTACAGTATGTGAATATAAAATATATATATATACAAAAGGAGAGTGTTCTTCATCGGCTAAAGGTGGAGCAAGTATATCAACATGTGTGCCATCAATTACACCTACATACATCTCGTGCACCCCATTTTTCATAAAAACTATACAGAAGAATAATTTTTAGAACGTTTAGAAAAGATACCCTTAATTACCCTTGGTAAATATAAGGACTAGGTGCTATCGATTAAACAAAATACATCTCCGGTCTCCCATCTTTTATCATAAAAACAAAATAAAGAATTATTTTTAGAATATTTTGATACAACATAATTACCCTTGCTTGACACGATTCTTCGATTCACAATCACTGGGAAATTTTATCCATTCAGGGAATAAATTGTTTGATATTACAGGACAGACCTGATGAACTATTCGACTTACTGAACTCTGACTGAGAGAAACAAAGCTATTAATACCAACACTATTCTGATAGCTGTCTGATGCTACGAAATTTAATGTTGTTAAGACCTGTAACAAATATATAATGTGCACTACAAAGTTAATATGCATTTCAAGTGATGTTTATGATAATAACTTTCAAATGTAATGATATATTTGTTTGTTCAATTAATTCAATATGTCCATCCAATAACTGGATCAGGTTTTGAACAGTGTCCTTATTCAGTCTAAACATTTGTTTAAAATGCCTGTTTGGTATTTCAAAAGGATTTCCGTGATCTCTTAAACGTTTTCGGAATATACGCATATAAATTCTAAAATAAGGAAAAGAGAGCATATTATGTATACTCTATATATTTTATATTATCGATTACCTACCTGTTGTGATCTTCATCTAATAGTAATGCTATAGCGCCATTCATATTTGCAAATATAAAACAATAATAATTATAACAAATAAACTAACAGAAACTATAAATATAACAACAGGAACAGTATATTAACAATAATTATATAATAATAATATAACCACAATATAACCAACAAAATCTTTTCTCACGAACGTTTTGACACTTCTACGTCACTAACTGCAAAAATTCTGAAATCGTCATCGCAACGTCATTTCGTTGCCAGGGCCTACGATAGCCGGAGCTTCCGAGAAAGTTACAGAATTCCACCATTACACTTCAAAATTATCTCATCATCATTTATGTAATTCACATACACACACAAACACAGAATTACCAAACATTCAAATTGCAAATTAAAGGAAGTGAGTTTTTTATGTGGCCACTAATTAAACTAAAATTAACTACTTTTACATAACTTAGGCAAGTAGTAGGATTCAAAGTGGAAGTGTCAAGGAAAAACCTATTCGGCAGATGGTGAACGAAGGCACAGTGGCTGCCCACGGGACGACCAAAATCATCCAGGTAATCGCTAATTATCTCGCTCGATAGGTAATCAACGCACAAAGAAAACACTAAGAAAGGAAACAAAAATTAGCACAAGAAAATGTATAATGTACCCACGAGGAATAATTAAAAAGCAAGCTTACCCAAATTCTCCTCCAAAAAAATTAGATCCTCTAAATATTCAAATATATAATAATAAATCATATCTGTTACAAGGTTGTTTCATTAACATAATGTTTTTGATGACCACTGCTTTGTGTTTTTGTGATATGTTTTAGGCTGTGCCATCCAATGAGAATGGAAGTTTAAACTGCAAACTTATCACTATAATGTAACTCAAACATTGTAAAAAAAAAGTTAAAACTTGTTTAAATGCATTCAAAATACTACTTTGCCTGAATAATTGCTTATGTAATTATAAACTACTTCTAGTGCGACTACAGCAACTGTAAATAAAGCAACCTGGCATACAATATAGAATATTAATTAAAAAACTCATAAATAGACTCATACCACAATCGAGATGACAACTGTTAAAACCATATCAAACCTGACATTCTTTGCAATGACGTCAATGACAGTTTAAGTGAGCATACTGGTATAAATGTAGAAAAACGAATGAACGAAATATCAAAATGATGTCACGATGCTTTACCAAACCCTCATTCCAATTGTCATGGCGGTTTTAAAAATAAGCAATATAAATGGTTTTACAAAGACAAATTCATTTTATATATATATATATATATATATATATATATATATATATATATATATATTATAATGATTTAAATTGTCAACATTTATAAGTATAAAATCAAAATTAACTTCTCAAGAAAATTAATTTATGTTAAACAAATAAAAGATCATTTGTATATAGAATAGAAGAATTTTATTAGAATAGTAATTAAATGTATAAAATGTTAGATAGGAACTGAATTTATTGTAATCTCATTCTTATTAAAAGATTTTAAAAATTCACAATATAGCTAATATTGTCAAGACATAAGATAGGCAACTTAAATTACTATACAAGAAAATGTCATTATTATGAAAAATCAAATACGTATATGGAAACTGAGTAAAAATATCCTGGTTACGGATAAACAAGGAGATGATTTGTGAATTTTACATGAATGGTAAAGAATTATGTAATTAAACGAGATATTTTGAGTAAAGAAGAATTTACATATAGAAAATTTGGTATAAAAGTAATAAATACCTGATCTTATAAGTTAATTATGATCATCTACATGTTTGATAAGTCATAACCTTGTTGAACTCATATCTTGAACTGAAGTGATTACTGAACCAGAATTACCTTGACGTTACTTATAAAAATAAATGGAATTGAATTTATAAACTGGAAAATATATATAAGAAACGTTTTACCGAAATAGAAGAAGTAGTATATACGATTCATCATTGAAAAGGTAATTTTATGGAGAATTCAGCAATGTGATTGTTGGTTGCGCTATTTTTGATTTTAGTGCCCTCTAGCGGGAAATAAACGGTTACGTATTCCACAATGTCACACATCATTTCAAAGCTAATTTTATTAGGAACTAAATACGTAATATTTTTGACATTTATTTGTCATCATTCTCAAGTACAGACTGTCAGCGTCTTCTGTAAACTAATAAGTTCGTAGTTTCTAATATTAGAGCTCTGCAAGGTTTTTCGATTGTTTAAATTTTTTTCAATTGTGCATTAAATTACTAATAAAATTAGCTTTGAAATGATGTGTCACATTGTGAAATACTTAACCGTTTTTTCCCGCTAGAGGGCGCTAAAATCAAAAATAGCGCAACCAACAATCACATTACTGAATTCTCCGTACAATTACCTTGTCAATGATGTATCGTATTTAGTACTTTCCCTATTTAAATTGTAATGGTTAGAGTGATGGAGGGTAGGGGAATGACGTATCACAGTTGAATATGATGGAAGGGTGTCCCCCTTGGATCAAAAATTGACCTGTTTTTGCGTTTTTTCAAAAAAGTTTTCTCCTTCGAGATATTCAATCGGTTTCGTTTTCGGTGGGGCACCCTGTATATAAGAAAAACATAAATTAATATAAAATGTCAGTTTAGACGCAGAGGCTTTATTGAAAACTAATAACAGAATAACTAATAGGAACGCAATCTGTCATTTGTAGTTTCAGCCATAAGATCCTCGATTTTTCAGGGACAAAAACCAACATCACCACACAGCAGACAGTGCTGACCTATCTGTTAAATTGGTGATAAAACATATAATTATGAATATAGCAATGTAAATTAAAAATAAAATTAGAAACTTGTAAACTTAAAGAAGCTGCAACACATTTGCTTCAAACTTGGTAGTTTTCTCATTACAGTATAGCTAAGAAAGAGTACGTTGGTTGTAGAATTAATGTAGTGTAAAAGCTTACTCTTAAGAAACCCCATCTTTAAAAAACCACAGCGTTTGCTAATAGTAGTCAGTAATGTATTTTGAAATGTGTCAATTTTCATTAGCATAGGCGATTAATTCATGCAATACGTGACAACATGACATCCCTACTTTCCTCTCCAATGCGAGCGCGACCGATACAAGCTCAAGTTATAGCAGTAACTGTTGGACCATTGACTTGGGTGTTTGTAATGAGTTCAGAAATAATATTTACGCGTTGCAAGATTTGTTTTTCTTTTTCCTTTCAGTAAATGCAGAGAATTATTAAGCTGCGTTCACGCTGAATGACACAAACAAAAGCGTAATTCTAATAAAATTAAAAATAAGCTAAATAAAAAAGGATTCTGAAAATAATAATAAACTAGATCAGGAGATCGCGGCGGCCATTTGATGTTTCCCGTTCCAGTAATAAGACGGCTTTTATGGCAGACTAGATCGCAACGTGTTCGCAGCTAAAGATTGAATGTAAAATCTGGTGGGGAGATCGGAGAAAATCGTTCTAATGTCGATTGTTGCTGGGATTGGTGACGGAGAGTAGGGGTGACACACGTTGCCACATATTATTTGTATTCGTATAAATCGCACGCAAACATTGAATCCATATAGCTAATGAAATTTGACACATGCGGTATAGTACCAGTTCAGAATGCTCGGTGTCACTCAAACGTCACAATTTTACCAAACAACGGAGTTTTCTCAAACTGTGACAGTAGTCTAATGACAGATGGTAATTGAGGAGACCAATGTTGCTTTTCAATTTAAAACGCGGAAAATTCAAGAAGTTGTTGGACATAACGATTAACCCTCGTACTCTTATCCAATCCGACTGTGGTCAAATGCTTTTAAAAGAAAGGCATCTTGTTCTTCTATAAACTACACAACTAGTGTTACAATGCTCTAAAAATAAATGCAATCATTTCAGGTTATTGTTAAACTTACCTAAACAATGAAAAATGAAATATACAAAATAGAAATTCTAACAAAAATAACTTTTGATATACATAAAAGCAAACAAATAATGATTATACAATTAAGGAAATAACACGGGAACGCAAAAATCAAACAATATAAACTAGTGGATAACTTCAAAATATGAAATAAATTAATCAACAAATCGAGAGCCTCAGGCATTAAAAATCTACTGTACGAATTACTTTATAATATTTTAATAACATATTAAAGAATTTGTGAAGTATTTTGTTCAATAAATGCTGGTATTGAGCATTGATTAATATATTTATAATAAACATTTTTCAAGTTTTTACAACCTTTATTGCCGCGGTCATTAATTAATCTCCATCACTTCTTCTAAAGAAAAAAAGAAACTGGGACAAATTTTCCAGAAAAGAGAGAGAGTTATTTCATTTAAGGAGCAAGGTTAAAGTTACCGCAAGCCATAAATTTCCGTTCATTCATAAATTTCACAAAACATGATAGGCCCGACAAGCAAAACAAATAATAAAATTCTCTACGGCACATTTAAAATAAAATATTTCTCATTTTAGTGTTTACCTAAAAAAAAATTCTCCGTTTAGTAATAAAATATTAAGTAAGCATTATTTATTAACACATGCTCGCTTTGGAATAATTAAAAGAAACTCTACATATTGCTATGAACTTAACATCATAGAAGATGGAAAGTTTATATAAATAACTTTCTTTAATATTCTAATGCATAAAATTAGAATTAGAAAAATAAAAATAAAAGAAACAAAAAATAAAGTTGATCATCAATATATTAAACATATACCCAGGTAAATTAATAGTTTCCCATTAATTATGAATAGGAACTGTAATGTAGGTAGGAGAGGTTGGCAGTCATCCTATATATGGAGAGATGGGTACTTACGTAGTGCCTAAGTTCAATATAAAAGGTTGAGTTGTTAATGAGTTCAATGTTTGTAATAAAACAATATCATGTTTTATTAACAATAAAACAACAAACATAACATGGTGCCGAAACCTATGTACAAGAAGAAGTAAATAGGAAATAGAGAAAATTGAGGAGATACAAATGGAACAAAAAGGTGGAACATCCTTGATAATGGAAGGTAACCTGTATGAGAATTGGTTACTTTTTAAACAAAGGTTCTGTAATTATCTAGCTACTGCAATTGATTCGAAAGCTAAGTCTATGCAATGTGCCCACTACACAAGCTTAGTTTTAAATAATGTCATTAAAAAAAGGGATGAAAGAAAAATATGAGTAATACGCAGTGACGAGAAATTGATTTTTCTTTCTTCGAGCCCGAGCCTGTCGCAGTTAATATACAAACATAATAATTTTCATATAGAGGAATTTAAGTTTCAAAATAATATATTACTATTTAACAAAAAAAAAACATGGTAATGCACCGAGGTTGTTGACCTTTTCCACATAAAAGCGTGCTATTCAAACACAAAAAAAACATCGCCATAGAAAATCTTTTCAATTCATTCTCAAAGGTTGTAACTATTTGCATTTTATCGTTTTTTTGGAAGACCTTTAAACTGGAATTACTATTGGATTTTGCGCAAATGCGTATAGGACAAACAAAGTTATGGACCGACTTTAACTACATTTTGGCCCTAAAAATTTAAAAATTAAATGTGAACTAGATAAGTTGGAAGATAGTTTAGTGAAAACTTGTATTACTATAGGTGTACAAAATGAATTAGTAAGGCAACGGTTGTTGGAAGAGGATGTAATAACTTTGGAACAGACAATAAAAATATGCAAAAGTATTGAAAATGCAATACAACAATCAAGATCGATGGCTTCTTCAAGTGTTGTGAATGCTATAAAATATAACAAAACGAAGTAAGAAAAACTGGAAAGGAAATGGAATGAGAAGAGAGAACAGACGACTAACAGTAGAAAGAGTTCTAGCAAATGTTCTGGTACTCATCCAAAAGGAAAGTGTCCAGCAGAAAGAGTTAAACGTAATTACTACTTTAAAATAGGTCACTATACAAACTGTTGTTATAAAAATCAAATTAAATGTGGAGATAATGAATCGTCTTCAGATGATGATGAGAATATTTTTATTGGATCTGTAAGTAGAAACAGATTTTATATAACGCCATTACCTGCAATAGAAAATGAAGAAATAAATAAGACGGAAAATCAAGGAAGGGGCGATATGGAAAAAATGGTTGAGTGCTGTGGCTCAAAATCAAAAGTTTCTGACTTTAAAGACTTAAGTAATGTTACCACAACCTCATGTGGTAGATTAACTAAAAAACCAAATAGGTTAAATCTGTAAGTTAGTAAATAAAAACTATTGTAAACAAAATTTATGTAAAGAAAAGAAGTGTAATGTATAGTGTAATGTGAGGAGGAGAGGTTGGCAGTCATCCTATATATGAAGAGATGGGTGCATACGTAGTGCGTAAGTTTAATGCAAAATGTTGAGTTGTTAATGAGTTTAAGAAACTTTGTAATAAAGCAACATTGTGTTTTATTAACAATGAAACAACAAACATTACACGAAATAACAAAATATTTATTTGACTTTTTCATGTCGGTACATACCATGGCAGCTACAATGATGTGATGTTGGTTGCCTACGCTATGCTCATTGAATGTTCTACTGGGACTAAAAAAAAAGTATTTTTAAATCAATGTTCAAGCAATATAACTAAGTTTATTTAGAAAACCATATGTATGTAGATGCACGAACAATATGTTTCTCACAGTGCTTTGAGATATTTTATTATGCGATTTTAAGGGTCCTATATAGTGGATCGGAAATGTAATATTGGTTGCATAGCACATAATTTAATAAGCCAAGGATGTCCGAGTACTTATTACACATAGGGAATATATAATAAATATTTGAAATAATAACTCAATATCTAAGCGAATAAAAATTCATTTATGACCAAATATTTACACATTTGTAACCGCGGGAAAGATTTTTACTGGAATAATAATTCATTGTAATGTGGGTTGCCTAATTTTAATTTAATTTATATTCATTTACAACAAAGTAAAGAATAGTTGAACAAAAAATAAGTGCAGAGCGTGCTAGCTTTTTATTCAATTTATAACGTTAACTCAAGCAAACAAATCTCCTCCGAAGGATTTTTGAGAAAACTTGTTTTTAATATTTTGACATATTAATTAATTTTCTTTAATCCGATAATTTTTTCTAAATTTGATTCTTTAGATTACTAAATTCTTCATAAGTTGACGTTGAAAGGTTTTCTCCAAATTTAAAATCAACAAAAATATCTGCTATTTTTCCATTGTTGACAGATTCACTATATAGGACCCTTAACATTGATGGTTTGAGGGTTTCAGATGGCAGGACTATCTACTTACTTAATTTCTTTGACTCGCTGGGCCGCAGATAATTAATATATCAAGCAATAAGAATTACACTAGATATCGCTTGTCTGATTGACCTCTTGTACAGGGTGAGTCATTAGTAACCGCTTCTTCGATTGCTCTTTTGTGGTTTAAATAAAAGAAAACGCAATTAGTGGGAGATCCATGGTTGCTTGTGGCGTATATTGTAAAAATACTTTAAGCTCTGGCGCACTTCCGGTTTCACCGGAAATGCACGGAACTTAATTTTTTTAAATGACTCACCCTATATATTTTTGGTTTTTCTTGTACTGCTTGAAATTGCCTGTTCAACTGTTTTTTCTTTTTCAAAATTGAGCTAATAGTTTTTGAGTTATTAATTTTTTTTGAAAATATTTGACCAAAACACGTGTGCAGAAAAAAATCATGTTCACATTGATTTTGGTGGTGCTTGTAGCCAAGAAAATTCTGCATCATTTGGTAAAGTTGCACTCGACAATACCACAAGAAACTTTGTTTTTTCAAAGCCTACTTCCTGAAATTTTCACATACCAAAAACTTATTTTTTTTAAATGGAACACCCAGTATTTTATGGAGTCATTTTGTTCCTTTTTTTATTCTCTTTCATTTTTGTTAACAATGTCCTATACCTATCTTTTCTAATTTTTGAGATAATCACTATACGAGCAATTAGTGGTCAATTAAAGAACTACGGGCGCTGTTCTCTGCACCCAAATATTGGTCCAATAAAGGCTGGAATGCGGCTGACTGCATGAGTCAACTGTTAAAGAAAGCCGGTATACATTTATGTCAAACTTATAAAAGCATCGCTATTAGTTATCATCCAAATGAATTATTCTTATGAAGAGTTAATAGATATGATTAACATTTTGAGTAAATCTGAAAGAAACTCTTTGCTAGCATCCAGACTTTATGCACAGCGATCCCTGGTAGAAGGCAACCGAAGCCAGAAACCTTCGAAAATATAAAGTGGACGGTTTGAGTGAACAGAAAGCATTGAATATGAAAGAAAGAGCGTAAAAAGCAATAACTGGTGAGGATAAGACGTTTATGGTACTTGCGAGTGTAGTTGAACACCCCCATACTAGTACTACGAAAATTAGTCGGCAGTTAGATGGAAGTCAAATTTGAGAATCCAGAATAATTAGGAAATACGAAATTCACCCGTAGCATATTCATACACAGGGTTAGATGAAAGAAATTTTCAGAATCGCTTACATTTTTGTCAATTGGCAGCAGATAAATTATCCTGGCTTTCTCAATTTTTTGTTGTTTACCAACGAAACCTTCTATTCAAGTGAATACGTTCATCGTCACAATTTCCGTTATTATAACACATAAAATCCCCCACTTTATCACACCTGTAAACTTTCAAAATCGTTGGTCATTAAAACTGTGGGGAGGAATAGTGGGTAGTTACCATAATTGGACCTTATTTCTGTGATGAAAATGTTAATGGAGGAGAGTATCTTCGCTATCTACGAACGGATTTTCAAAGCTTTTTGAAGACATCTTCAAATATGTCAGTAAACATAACCTTTATTTTATTTCGATGTTAACCAACATTGTTAAAAATGAAATACTGGAACTGGACATTGCCGGAATTAAAAAATTGAAATGCGATGCTCTTCATTCTATAAAATTATTACTTTTGGGATTGTTGGATATAACATTTACTTTGTTTGACAGTTGACTAAGGAAGTCGGGCGCCATCCCTGCCTTCCATTGGTTGAATGAATATTTTGGTGCATAGAACAACAGCGCTCGTAGTTCTTTAATTGACCGCTAATTGCTCTTATAGTGATTATCTCAGAAATTACAAAAGATAGGTATAGGACATTGTTAACAAAAATGAAAGAGAATAAAAAAAGGAACAAAATGCTTCAATAAAATACTGGGTGTTCCATTTAAAAAAAATAAGTTTTTGGTATGTGAAAATTTCAGGAAGTAGGCTTTGAAAAAACAAAGTCTATTGAGGTATTGTCGAGTGCAACTTTACCAAATGATGCAGAATTTTCTTGGCTACAAGCACCACCAAAGTTAATGTTTTTACTTTTAAAAACAATGTGAACATGATTTTTTTTCTGAACACGTGTTTTGGTCAAATATTTTCAAAAAAAATTAATAACTCTAAAACTATTGGCTCAATTTTGAAAAAGAAAAAACAGTCGAACAGACAATTTAAGGTAGTGCAAGAAAATCCAAAAATATATAGGGTGAGTCATTTAAAAAAATTAAGTTTCGTGCATTTCCGGTGAAACCGGAAGTGCGCCAGAGCTTAAAGTATTTTTACAATATGCGCCACAAGCAACCATGAAACTTCCTCTAATTGTTTTTTCTTTTATTTAAAACATAAAAGAGCAATCGAAGAAGCGGCTACTAATGACTCACCCTGTATATCAATGATGGAGACTTTACTGATAACAGAGAGGTTAAGAATTGCAATTTCGCAGAACACGTGTTGTCATTTTCAACTTATGAGTTAAATATGCTGGTTGTCATCTAGCCTTTCACTCTTACAGGGATTTCAAGGTATTAACATTCAAACTTTTAAAAACTATCTACTATATATTCCACTGCGACGGTCATTTTTCATGTCAAATATTGATGACAAAGTTAACTTTTTTAGTGCAAGTCTGCTTTTGTTATTTGACAGACATCCATCTGCCATTACCTTCCTGACAATTTAAAATTGTTGATTTCTCTGGGATAAGAGTAAATCATTTTTTTTTCAAAATAGAAATCGACATGACTGATCTGATCACAACTCAATAAATGAAATAACTACCTAAATATTTAGGCTAGAACAAAAAGCATAGGAACTTTAATTTCATCTCGCAATACGCCGATTCTTAATATCTTTAGAGTAATCTACGTACATTAGCTGTTTCCAAGAACAGTTCCATCCGGAAGATCTGAGTAATTCTGACTTGATAAATAATTACTTTGTTGACTCGGCTTTTCCCTCAAATATAGAATGTTCTGACTTAATTGATTGGTATAGGGAAAATTGAGAACAAGCAACGTAATTTATTTTCATTTCTTTAGAAGAAATAGTTATTTCCAAAATCATAACAGCCATGAATCCAGAGCTTCTGGGTATGATGGTCTATCTATTACTTTGTTACGGTAATAGTTACGGTACAGTTGTGAGAGAGCTTTATTAAAGGTAACTGATGTACATTCAACTGATAGGAGACTGATTTTCTGCTTAATTTTGGTAGACTGCAATAAAATGCTTGATAGATTGATTCATGATATATTATTGGCTATCTAACGGAGGCTTACCAGTGCATCATTATTACTTTTTCAAAATTATCTCCCCAATCGTAAGCAATACGCCAGTATTGGCGGAAGTTCATCTGCATCACATGCTGTCAGGCACGAGGTTCTTCAGCGATCTGTTTTTGGTCCAATTTTGTTTCCAATACATACTTTGAATTTTTTCTCAGGTATTCTTTATTGCGAATGCACATGCATATGCTGACGACACTCAGCTTTATTATTCTTTTGAACCAAATAGCTGGAGATATGCTATTACTCATATTAATAGAGACTTAGGCTCTCTCCATAGAGGATCCACACATTGTCTTAGAGTAAATCCGGATCAGTCTGAAGTAGTCCTTTTTGGTTCTGTGAAGACTTGTTGTAATACATCTCGTACTTTTAATATTGAAATTAATAATTCTACCAATTGAGGATAGTGTGAAGAGTCTGGGACTAGTTATGGACAACACACATAGGTACCGACAGCAAGTCTGTGGCGATTGTTACGCCCTACTTTTACTTTTGGCAATACTCAGTATAATTCCTGCATATCGAAATATGTTATACCATAGTTTTATTTATTGACCGTACCTGGTATGCTAAGGTATTTAAATCTGCCGTGACCCAAGCCTATTACATGAACGCCTTTACTTACTTAAAACTGGAGCTCAGATTCAAGGTTATGTAATTTTGCGTGTATCTAAAACGCTAATGTCACCCGGTTGGTGTTTATTTAAGAGTAGGATTTATGATTAATACTTCCTGTGCCTTGTACGACACTTTCTTAAGCTATTTCCCTACCTGTGGATGCCTTTTAGCCTAACTTCGATTAACGCTTCTTGCTTACAGGTGTCATGTTACATTTTCAGGTTACGTTGGCTACGTACTTTTGCACTTGTGTACCCCTGGCTTTATTTACTTCTCGTGTGACCCTGTTATGTGGAGGAGAACTCTGTTATGATATATTCTTTTAATGTGTATATCCTTGTGGTGCCTTATTTGTTTTGGCTGGTTGTATTTTGCATGTGTTGTCGTAGATTTTATAACCACCTCCTGAGTTCTCGTGTCACTAAAAAAAGGGATTACTTTGAGTATATATACGGTCT
This sequence comes from Amphimallon solstitiale, assembly GCA_963170755.1. Lineage (NCBI taxonomy): Eukaryota > Metazoa > Arthropoda > Insecta > Coleoptera > Scarabaeidae > Amphimallon > Amphimallon solstitiale. The sequence continues at coordinate 122,982,952 of OY720677.1, read as the reverse complement.
ATGTATTGTAATCAATCTAGTTACCTGGTGTTTAGTCCATTTTCAAGGTGTGGTATGTCTTGAAACACGTTTTGTTTACCTGCTCTCACAAGCGAGGTTATCTATCTGTCAAACAGATAGTGCCAACGTTCTAGTCGTGGAATTGCCTTCCTCGTCCTGTGTGACTTATGTAATTTGCGTTTCGTACTGGTTTATTTTAAGTTAATTCTAACGTTAATCTGAGTTCTGGGGTTGCTCGTGTTTTTTATTAGGGTCATGCTACTGTAGAACTCTCTTATGGGATAATTGTAGTGTTCGTTAGTTTCAAATTCTTCCCGCCCATCTTAGGTATTTGTTTCCGCGTTTTAGAAATGTGTAGAAATTTGACGCACATGTCAGCGAGGCACTTGTTTCAAATTTTTCCGACTTTTAAGTTAACTATCGTTAGAAGTGCACATGGTGCAAAACTACACTTCTTTGAAAATTGTAATGTGTGTCTAAGTAGACAGTAATTGCTTTGGCAGCTCTAAGAGAATTGTAGTTTTATTCCGTATCTTATCGTAGTGCTTATCGTGGGTGATCCCGTAGTTTTTCGGCACCCTACAGTTTCTTTTTCCTGTTGCACCACGAGGTGGGCTCGACGTTTTTTTTGCGCTATGTTGTAGCTTCTGCAAATATGATTATCCTTGTTCTCCAAAGTGGGGTAAGTTTAAGAGAACTGTATTTTTGCTAATTGTCGGGATCGTAAATCTTTCGTTCTTTTTTTTATTTTTGATAGGAACTAGTATACGGTTATAACTAATGTATGGTTATAATTAGTGTATGGCGATACCTAGTGGATGGTTTACCTTTTGTTTTTTTTGGTACTACCTAAGGCACGATGATGCCTACTGCATGGTAATTTCTGGTTGATCCGTGACACCTGCTGTGAATATATGTCCATCGAGGTCAAGAAGGACTTTGCTACCTCTCCAGCTGATTAGCGGGTCAATCTTATAGTCTGTTTGTAATATATTAACCAACGAGTGATCAGCAAATTTTATCTACGAACATTTATCCAGTGCTGTGACATGTGTAGATATGTTTCTTTTTTTTTTACTTTGTTTCTTATAAATTAGACACCACTATATACAGGGTGGATACAGCAAAATAAAAGCTGAAGTTTCGGGTATAGACATTTACCCAGTAACATCATTTAGTGCAACTCCGGATTATCTTCTGGGACTAATTAAGTAGTTTTTTACTTTACCTTTTTTTAGGCCTTTTATTTAGTTAACAGTAGAAATATTAAGGACCTCTGACGCTTCCTATAAATTCATTAATTTCTCTTTAGGTTGTTATTAATTAACAGATGTATTTGTATAAATATCAAATTTCTTTTAGTATCTTAGGCTTTCTGATTAAGCTCTGTTAATGTTCTTATCACTGACGTATGACGTCTTAACCCAGATGTGCCCATCGTCCTTTTTTAAGTACATTTGTAAGTTCGTTTTTCAAGAGAGCTGTAATAGTGGTTCCACGTAGTATCGATAGATGTAGCCACACTACATTATTTGTGAAATCTCGGTTTGTCATATTAGTTAGTTACTTTTACCGGTTCTGTGGAAATAAACTTCCAGTGAATTTTCAAAGTGCAGCGTGGAATTTAAAATGGCGTGTCCTATCGACTTGAAACCTGTGGGGTGAGTTTTTTCTTAGTCAAGACAATTATTTATTTATGGTTAGGTTAAAATTTACTTCTAAAATGTTCAATGAAAACATTGCAATGTTAAAAACGGAATTTGTTTTTAACTGTCGCACTTTGCATAACTTACTTTTTAAGTGTCCTTTTAGAAGGACGATGGGTATTTGAATAAAGTTTTTAAAATGTTACAGGGGGCTAACGTTAAATGAAATCTTACAAGCTCTTGAAGAAGATGATACTCTGCCGAACGATAGCGAGGTTGAAGTTACACTCTTCCCCCCCAAAAATGCGTGTGCTGACTTCACCGACGAAGACTCCGGAGAAGAGGATGATTTCTGCATGGATAATTTTCCGGCTTCTCAACTCTTGTCTACAGCCGAACTTTTCATAAAGAATCGACGTAGCGACGATGAAGACGAGAAGACTGAAGAAACTACTCTACTAGTAAACAATGAGACTGAAAAGGAGAAAAGTGAAAGCGAGGATAGTGATCCTGAGTTCAACATTCCTTTATCCTTGCTTCAAAAAAAGAGAAAAAAGTTCCAAAAAAAGAAATACAGCTGGAAAAAGGAAGATCGAATCGTTGATAATTTTGAGTGGCCAAATATGCAAAGTGTGTTACAACAACGCACACCATACGATTTATTCAAAATCTTCTTAGACGAAGAGATAATAGGAATGATATCAACTTACACTAACTTATATGCCACTCAACATAACCGACAAGGCAACGTGACTCCGGAAGAAATAGAAATTGTTATTGGTGTGTTGATACTTAGTGGGTACAACTCGTTGCCTCGTAGGCGTATGTATTGGGAAAATAGTCCAGACACCTATAACCCCTTAGTATCAAACGCAATATCCCGGAATCGCTTCGAGTATGTGATGGCAAATTTCCATTGCTGCAATAATGAAGATCTTGATCAGAAAGACAAATTCGCAAAGCTGAGACCACTTTTTGATCTTATCAATACAAAATTTTTGGAAAATGCTCCTCATTCAGAATTTCACAGTGTTGACGAAGCGATGGTGCCATATTTTGGGAGGCACTCGTGCAAACAATTTATAAAGGGCAAACCGATAAGATATGGATTTAAATTTTGGGTTGGCGCTACGGACCAAGGGTATACTGTTTGGTTTGAACCATACCAAGGCATTGGGAGTAAAATAAATGAAGATTATAAAGAATTAGGTTTAGGTGCTTCAGTTGTGTTACAATACGCAAACATCCTCCTCAGGAAAGACAAGTTTTCTTTTCATCTAGTTTTTGACAACTTTTTTACCAGCGTCCAATTATTGGACGAACTGGCCAAAATTGGTATTCGGGGGACAGGAACAATTCGCGAAAACCGGATGGGCACAACTGGGATGACTCCCAGAAAACTCTTGAAAACGAAGAATCGTGGCTATTACGAATATCGATGCACATCTGATAATCAAATAGTTGTTGTGAACTGGAACGACAACAATATTGTCGGTATCGCTTCGAACGCAGAAAATGCTTTACCAATAAAGAAAGTCACACGTTACTCCCAAAAAGAAAAAAAGAAAGTTTTAATTGATCAACCAGCTTTATTTTCTACATACAATTCCCATATGGGTGGGGTGGACAAAGGCGATCAAAACATTAGTCTTTATCGTATCGGGATAAGAGGAAAAAAGTGGTATTGGTGTCTTATTTGCCAAGTAATTGACATGAGTGTTCACAACAGTTGGCAGTTGCACCGTAAAGAAGGTGGGAAATTAGATCACCTCACCTTCAGGAGACACATTGTGATTTCCATTTTACAGAAAAATGCAAAACAAACACCCAAACAAAGGAGCCGCCCTTCACAACTAGAAAATCTTGGAACGCGGTATGACCAGATAGCCCATTATATTGCTTCTCAAGGTTAACAAACCCGATGCCGTCTGTGCCACAAAAAAGTGTCTTACAAGTGCATCAAGTGTGATGTGGCATTGCATATTGAATGCTTCGTCCCTTATCACACACAATAAATTTGAATTATAATAATTATATAACTTGTAAGTTGTTTCTTTAAAAAGTGTTCTTACATAAAACTTATTTATTATTTTATCATTTATTGTCCCATCGTCCTTTTAAAAGGACATACCCTAGAGGACCCCTAGGTCACGCTGATTTTTTTTGAACATTTTTCTACGTCTACTGAAGCCTTTAAAGTATTAAAAATAAAAGCAGATTTTAAAAAATTAAAAAAAAAATTTTCGGGCATATCTGGGTTAATTAATTTGCCTGTAAGAACTTTGTAAGGCAGCGAAACGTTTCTACCGCCGACTAGCCAGCTCCAGGCTGAGCTTTTGTAATATTAAAATTGAAAGCTTGTAACGCCGTATTACCTACCTACTATTTTCTTTTTATAATGAACTAATGTTTTGTCATTAAGCTCATTGCTTTCAAACGGAAGTCGTATTATCCAGTTTAAAATTATACGGACTTCCCTTTTAAATAATTTTTGAATTATTGCTAATAAAGAAGCTTTAGCTGTTTTGTTTATACCGGTCTTTAATTTATTTTGAGTTATCTGTTTTTTTTTTAAATCTTATCGTATCTAGCACTAGGATAAATTGTGTAGAGGTTCCATATACAGGTTGGTCCTGTAGAGTATCCTTCTGGAGGAACACAGCCAGAGGCGTTACGAGGAGAACGCAGGTAGGTTACCCTAAAAGGTAATATAGTGTCCTGGTGTCCGGACAATGTCGCTAGCGTCGCTGCCGACTGACGCTTACACTCTTTCATTCTTGAACCGTCACGCCATCTTCGACGTGAGTTAGCTCGGCCCTGCGTTTCTGAAATACTTCCACCTCCCTACAGTGATCTCCTTATATCGGTATTTGCCTGAAGATTAAATAATTCCGTAGCGACGTTGTTAAGCACGTAGCACGATATTCGCAATGTTTATTTTAAATTAAATGTATAGACAATGAATCGTCTTCAGATGAAACATTTTTATTGGATATGTAAGTAGAAACAGATTTTATATAACGCCATTACCTGCAATAGAAAATGAAGAAATAAATAAGACGGAAAATCATGAAAGGGGGGTGATATGGAGAAAATGGTTGAGAGTTGTGGTTCAAAATCAAAAGTTTCTGACTTTAAAGACTTAAGTAATGTTACCACAACCTCATGTGGTAGATTAACTAAAAAACCAAATAGGTTAAATTTGTAAGGAAGTGTATCCTTACAGATTTTCAACGAAACCCTCAACCAAAACCTTGGCGATACCTTTATAACTCGGGTTTAGACAAGTTAACGCAAAATCGTATACAAAAGAAGTACAAAATACCTGCATAAGGTTCACATATACCAGAAAGAAGTTTGATTACATCTCTCACAAACTTATCTGTGCAGGATGCTTGAATAAGCATAACAGGAAGGAATTTCGCCTTTTGACTTTGTATAATAAAACTATTACATTGAAGTCGTCACCACATTTATATATAAAAATCACCTTCAGAAAAGATGTTCACAACCTCACTACGAGGTTTAGAAGTAGAATTTCTCCACCACCACATAATACCGATCTATTTCAAAGATTGTTCTCATATCAAATTATATCGTAAGTATAACGATGTACCTAGTAAAGTCTTTTCTGGCTTGTCTTTTCGTAATTCATGAAAAAAAATTATTAAGTGAACAAAGTGTTGATGCTTGCTAGTGAATAAATTTAGCAATTTTGATGAATTTAGTAGATTGCGTAAAGTTGGTGAGTTTAACCTTAGAATGGCAGATTAGATTCTTTTTCTTCGTGTAAGTCATTTTGCAGTAGTAGTCATCGAAATTTGACTTAAGTGTTAATTATCATATTACGACCTTCTTGATTTATTATCCAAGGTTAAGTTGTAAATCAGCATTAGCCGCACTTCGCCTTGAGGTTAACTTTAACTTCAAATTGTATGTCATGGTATCTTTGTTGATTATAGACTTTTTTGTTGTCCAAATATTATATCTGATTATTCACCAGCTATAAAAAATAGCTGTATTGTATGAATGCACAGCTATTAAACCTGACACAAAAGTTTTGAGGAATACCTTTAGTGTTTTCATTTATCTAAAACACGCAACACATATTAGAAGAATATTTCGCGATAGTGTGTAGTTTTAAGAAGGTGAAACAACAATATTTATTCATAAATGCATCATGTTTATGCTGTGGAAGAAATATTATATTGTAACGTTTTCGGGTTCGAAATAAACAACTCGTGCAATTTATTTATTTAAAGCAGTCTGTATATTCACACACGTAAAATTAATTACAATATAAAAATATAAAACTAATCAAAATATAAAAATGTAAAATAAATTTAACGCACTTAAAACTACTATAAATGAATTAACACATGTATTTATTTCACTACTGTTATTTATGTAACACTGTACCGTATTTATATCACTTCTATGTACATTCCGTAATATTTATGTAACAACTACACTCACTTATTTATGCTTACTCTTCGACTACCACTCAAGGAACTATTTATTTATGTTTATTTATTTATCTGCCTATTCCGCACGAGACGATTGAATGAATCTCTTATTCCGGAATGACTCATCCATCGGTTCAACTGCTTTTATATACGCATACGAAACATCTGGAACACACCAGAAAAACGCTAGTGTTCTTCTCGATAGGGCGGGAAACATTCGAGAGACAATCGAGATTCTTCGTCGCCTCGCAGTACATGTGATTTATTGCTTTACGACTTGTTTACCAGTCGCGCCGAATATTTGCCTTTCTTTTTTTTGTAGACTGGTTTCGTTACAATATTAACTACGACAAAATTCTATTAAAATATGAATAGATAGACAATATTGTTATCATAATCAACACTTACCTGACATGTTGATGAATGTGTTTTGAAGTGTTAAACAACATTTTAAAACTATTATTAATAATCTTTAAAGACATTTACATGTTTGAAAATGTAATTCAACAAGGATGGTAACATTGCCTTATACAGGTCTAACAATATCATTCTAATGGATTGCTTACATGACGCGTTTATTTGTTTAAATTTATAACATACCGATTTATGAGGAAAGAAGAGAATGGTGTGATTATTTGAACTGATAAGACGTGTAATTTATTGAATCTTCGTATCAGAGGTAGCGCGTAGTGATTAATTTCTTTCTAATACGTAGTATAAGGAAGTATTGTGATGACGAAAATTTTCGACTTCGAGATTTTTGCAGATGTCCACGTTTTGAAGTCCCCTGATACCGAAAAAGTGGTTTTTAAAAAATGTCTGTGTGTTTGTCTGTCTGTCTGTCTGTCTATGTGTGTGTGACCACGATAGCGGTCAAACCGCTACAAGTATTAATTCTAAATTTTGTATTTACGAATATAATCTCCCTCTTGAGATCTAATTAGATTTTTAGTAAAATCGGCAGACCGGAAGTAGTAGTTTACTTCAGTAAAAAATTGAATTTTGCCGTTATTTCGTCAACTACTGAGTTTAAACAAATTTATAAAGAATTCATATGTACTTAGAATTAAAATTGAGAACAATTTTATTTAAAAAGTTTTTCGAAATTCCTAAGAAGTAGGTTTTTGATTCTTATCGAAAATCAGTTTTTTGCGAATACTTCGCAAGTCATGCTTCTAGACAAATACATTACGGGTATAAAAGTATTTAAAACATAATTTCCAATATCTTTTCTATAAAAAAAATTTCAAAATTCAGGCCGGAAGTACCACTTTTACTCCTATGGAATGGAGATTTTTTTGCAAATATGTCGTAAATTATGCATTCTATATATATTTATCAAGAGTACAGAAGTATTTAGTGCTACATTTGCAATATTTTTTGCATAAATGAAATTTCAAAATTCGGACCGGAAGTAGCACTTTTACTCTTAGCTAGTAGCACTTTTTTACGAATATCTTGCAAAGTATGCATTCTATAGCAATTTATTAAGAGAATGAATGTACTTAGATTAGGATTTTGTGTTTGAAACGCTCATACGTATAAGGAAGTCGTGTGGTGGTCACACCTCATTTTTTTTCTTACTTTTATTACAAATATCATCAATAGTCCTCCATAGATTCCTGATGTGCTCTAAATATCAATAATGAAATTTATTCAGATGTTTCATTAAATATTATTGTATTAATTTAAGATTAAGAAATTAACAAATGATATACAATTGAAATCATCATTATCTAAATAGAGAGAGAATACGATATTATAAAACTAAGATTTCACACTCATAAAACTAAAAATCCCTTGTAAGAAATGAGAAAAGATATCAAATGAAAATCGGAGTTTACGATGCTTGTGTGCATGTATTTAAACGATAACTTTTATTTCAGACTATGAAATCATACCATATGACATAAAACGCACTAATTCACACACAAATTAGTACAGATATACGTAGAATGAGAGACACATATGTATAAAGAAAGAGAAAGAAGTAGAGAAGCTATTGCATGTGAGGCCAGTAAAATGAGTCCTGTAAAAAGTTTTCTGGCACGATCGTCTTTGGCACAGGTCCTGCTCCGGGAGGATAGCTAGTCGGTCGCCGCTTAGTTCTCTTCTCCCTTCAACTCGTTGCGTCCACCGCGGAAAGATCGCACAGACGACCAGTGACAGAGATGCTGGGGAAGAGGGAACGAAACCTCCTCTTCTGAATTTCTCCACCCCAGTCTCTTTATATGTGAAAGATTTGTGCACAATTTCGACTATGCGTTCATAGTCTGGCTATTCTTTGGCACTGTTTCAAAATGCGAAGATCTCACATAAATTCCCATCTTCGATGGGAATTTATATGCTCATCTCTCTTTAATGATGTACAGTAAATTTATTGTATACATATATGTATGTATATGTGCGGATACATATCTATACATATATTAAGTATATATACTCAATACCGGTTGAAAATTTGCTAAATGTCTGATCTGCTTCAATTTTCACCGCCAACCTAGTACAATGTGTTATGTTCCCAATTTTGCCTTAACGATTTTCCAGGAAGCAGAAACGATGCCCTGAACTTTGCCGAAGGACACAGGCGGAAATTGCGACAACATTTGACACAGTTCCAGAGGAGCATGCTTTAATTTGTCATAATTGGAGCTTGGCATACAAGTGATTGTCAGCATATTTTAGTTAGACTGTAAGGTCTTATTTCGCCCTAAATTTAACTCGTAGTTTTTCTTATGTGAACTTACTGATTTGCTCTACTGTAATTAGCAAATTGATGTTACATTAAGGCATTAGTATTTATCGATTGGTAGAATAGTTAATTGGTAAACAATTTCTAATACAGTATTAGTTAAATTCTGAACAATAAGGCTTTTGGAATATTTATTTTAGAAGGATTTGAAAAAATGAACGTATTAGTGTACGAGAATATGTATTACGAAATTACGTGGTTGTCAAAAAAAATAACAGGGGGCGCTGTTCTCAATTTATGTATATTACTTGTTATTTCTTTATAATTTTAAATAGAACGGTATATTCTTAATGTCGTAATATTGAAGCTCATAAAAAACTGAAGAAACTGATGAACACAGGAAGTTGCTACCTCTTTTCTTTACGAAGATATAGTCATACGAAGATGATCCAGAAAAATAAAAAAAATTATATATACACTTACTTATTGGGAGTAATAATTTTATTTTAATTTTAAGAAGGTTTCTAGACAGTGTATAGTTTGTTTTCACTTGAATTTTCATCATACTCTTCCATAAATGTATTCATTTCAATCCATTATTGATTTTTTAATTCATTGCATATGTTACGTTAGATTCTCCTTTTAAATATTTTCAAAATCTGTAGCTATTATTTGTTAAATATCATTTCTTGTCCTTTCCAACATTGAAATAAAATAATAATAGTGAACAGTGTAGTTTCCTTTTTTTTAAATTTCCATCAAACAACATGGATTGCACAATGATACTAAATTACATTATTGTAATGAAACAAGTCCCACAAAAAAGAGGCAGACCGGGCGACGTTAACAAAAGAGGTTGTAAATCATCTCGGCGCGACTGGTAAACATCGTAAAACAGTGAATCATCCATTTACGCATGGTACTGTGTCGGAGACAGAATGTCTGTGGAATGTATTACAAACATCGAGAGGGAGATGGAGTTTACGCGAAGCTTCCAGATGTTTCGTATGTGTATATAAAAGGCAGTTGAACGGATGGATGACTAATTCGGGATTAAGAAAGTCCATAGGTAGTCGACGCGCGTAGAAATAAATATAAGAAAGAAATAAATAGTTCTTAAGTGGTAGTGCAATAAAGACATAAATAAATACCGTGTCATATAAATAGAAGTGATATAAATATACGGACATTAAATATTAGTAATAGAAATAAATACAAGTGTTAATTTAAATCGTAGTAGTTTAAGTGCGATACATTAGTTTTACATTTTATATTGTAATTAATTTTAAGTCTATAAATATACAGACTGTTTTAAATAAATAATTGCACGAGTTGTTTATTGCGAACCCGTTACATTATTATAAGATTTCCAAGGTGGGTCATGAAAATCGAAATATAAGAATATTTATTTATCCTCAGGTCAGTTGTTGTCACTCAGACCTGAGGATCTTCTGACATTTAAGCTGCAATTGGTGGTCTGTCTTCCCGATGGTCTTCCTTTTGTTTCTATCTCCAAGGATATCCCACCTTATTCCTTGGCTACACCGTACTGACGATGACCAACGAGTCTGAAACACGTGTCTGCGGTTGCACTACAGCGGATTAACCCGATATTCTTTCTCCTATTTATATATATATATATATATATATTGAAAAATTGAAAATCTTCTTGGTAGTAGTGGCATACAATGAATTAAAAGTAATAACAATATGACAACTGGTTGTCAATTAGAAAACAATGACAAATATATTTTATATATAATATATATATATATATATATATATATATATATATATATATATATATTTGTTTGTGGTTGGAATAATAAAAAGGACATTTTTCTTTTAACAGCCACATGTGGCAAAAGAATTTCTTTACTGTTGTTGTTATTGAATATTGAATTTAATACAAATGTTTTATGAGATTTAATTTTTTTTTATTAACCTTATCCAATTTAGTTTTAAATAAGAAATGTTGTTGACGAATAAAGGGAGGATCACTGCTAGAACCTGCAAGAATAATGTGAATGATAACAGGGATTAAGATTAAAATATTTGTTGGAGTAGTTATAATTTAAAAGATTACAATCTCTGCATTCATAAATAAATATATATAGTTTATGCCCAATGTATGGCAATAATACATTTATTTTATTCATATAATTATGCCACCAGTGCTACTGCAATATGCAATGAATTAAAAAATCGGCGAGAAGATTGAAATGAATACATTTATGGAATAGTATGATGAAAATTCAAGTCAAAGCGAACTATACACTGTCTAGTGACTCTCTTGAAATTAAAATAAAATTTTTACCGGCAAGAGATAAATAAATTTAGTTTTAAAAATTTTGCTTTTTCTGGATTGTCTTCGATTGACTATATCTTAGTCAAGAAAAAAGGTAGCAACTTTCGGTTTTCATCATTCCTTTCAGTTTTTTTATGTGCTTCAATATTACTATATTAAAAATACACTGTTCCATTTAAAATTTTGAAGAAAAAACAAGTAATATTGCTTTCATTCAGCAGACGCAACAGTTGCGCAACTGTTCAGTGATCATGTCTAGTAGACGAGCGCTCACTCTGAACATGTTCAGGAGCGGTCGCCATTTTTGTGAGCGGAAAAATTCTATGCTCACTTGGTGAGCGTATTCTGTACGCATGCGCCATTGATTCATTCCAAGACCAACCTAATACATACTTCTGAAAAAAGTTACTAGAAAAGTAAGATACAGCAAATTAAAGGTATTGTGCAGTAATAAATGTATTATAATATTGGAGTTCACTCAGTATTATATTCGGGGTTGGAAAAACCAGCCCTTCCACTAAAAACTAAGTCAAACCTTAATGCAGAAAAACAATTTATTATTATTGTTTATTTAGTTTAATCTCTATAATTTTAACATATGGCAGCAATGAAAAATAGCAGATAACAGACGATGACATAAAGGTGAGCGGTCATGTCCAGCGAATACTCAACTGTTGTGAAGTGAACGGTTGAAGCGGGATCGGTTCCCGATCCGCCTGCTGAATGAAAGCATTCATAAATTGAGAATAGCGCCCTCTGTTATTTTTTTTTGACAACCGCGTAATTTCGTACTACATATCATTCAATTCTTTGAAATATTCTCTATCTAATGAGCTTAAGAAATATTTAAATCCATGGGAGCAAACCGAAATTATACTTACTTTTACTCTCCACCCTCCCCTTCGTATGGGAGTTAGATCAAAAAGTTTCAAATGAAAATTGTATAAAAACGTCTGAAAATGTTACTAATAAAAATCTTAATTTATCTTAATGAAGAATTTAATAAAAAATTATCGCGAAATCAAAGATTAATAGCAATGACCCAGAAGCGGTAAAAGAAATGAAATCTGTTTCGGAATCGACATTAGTACATTTCTGAATCCAAAGTTTAAAAAGAAGGAAGGATTTTTTTAGATCTCTGCTTAAAACAAAATGGCACCTACAAGATATCTTGGAACATGTAGGAGAGTCTTCTGTTGAATTTAATGAAAGTAACATAAATCAAGCAACAAAACTGCTTTGGATATTTTGTTCCTCAATGAACATGTAGATTGTGCCGATGAAGCCGATATATATTTTTGGAATGTTGTATACCAAAAAACAATTAATTCGAATATTTATTTATCAAAATAAATATGTGAATACTGAAATTTGGAAAATTCCCAACCTTTGTATTTTTGGCATGTATATATTAAAAGTATTCACCGAATTAGACAAGAAATATATTTAAATTAATCTGCCATCTTGGTGTAGTGGTCTGCCTCAAGCAAACCGTGCCCCTTGCGGTAGTGATATGGATATAAGCCGTCACGTTTTAAAATTCGCCAAACTTTCATTCGTGGCACTACAAGTTGTCTTGCGATTCGGCGTAAACTGATTGTTGAATTCCTAGTAACAATAGCTATTGCTTGTTCATCTAAGTCTGCTGGCAAATTTACTCCTCGGTCGAAAAGATAATCACGCAGTCCGCATTCCCGAAATTGTCTATGTACTTTCAGAAACGTTCTGTGGAATGCGCCTACCGGGAAACCGATGTCGATATTCAATAACTGCTTGATGTGCACTGCCGTTACAGTAGCCATACACAAAATGCATGTCCGCATACTCTTGAGAATAAAATCCGTAAGGCATTTTGAATAATGAAAACATGTCCACTCACTAATAAGCTGTTGTAGGATCTGAAACGAAATAAGTAAGAATCTTCGCTAGATGCATTGGACAAATCATGAATGTGTAAACAAGTTGATATATACATGTTTGTTTACCTTTTTGAAAGATTAGTAATGCGCTGCTTTCCCGGGTGGTGCAGCACTGCAGCTATGTATTTCTGGAGGTGGTATCGGTATCGTACCGAGAATAACCGGACGTTTTTGTGAAGAAAAATATGCATATAAATCGACACACGATCAGAAAACGGGAGATGCTTGGTGTAAACCGCACTCAAAAGAAAAACAAGAAGTAGGTGGAAACCTCTTCTGCCTCTTAAAATAAAATGTTATTTTAACTTAGAAGTTTATTCATGAATCGGAACTTAGAATAATTTTTCAAAAAGATTTTACGACACATAAAAATTTTAACAAAAATTAGGACTTGTAATATTTTATAGATTAAACGTTATTCTAACATAGAAATTTATTCATGTATTAGAACTTATAATATTTTCGTAATAATTTTATTGTACTTATAAATTTTAAAGACCGAAGTGGGACTTAGAATATTTTTATGAATTAGATATCATTTTAATTCGGGAGTTTGGTTTACATTGGGAATTGTAATTATTTTTGGAAATAATTATTTATGTTCGGAACGGTTTTATTAAATTAGGACTTTGAATTTTTTTTTTGTTCTAGAATGTTTTATTTTTATAAGCATTTTAGTGTTTGTTTCGATAAATTGAATAGTCTAATAATAATAATTTTTTTTTTGAATCAAATATAACACTCTACGTTTTTAATTACATTTTTCTTTATTATTTTATTTACAAGATTAGAAGATTCGTAGTTCAATAATTTTGTTTTATGTACATATAGAATAATTAGACTGTGACAAAGTTTTTAAAAATATATTTGAGATGGATGAGTTTGAGATGATGTACGAAGAGTTAAGGTGATTTAATAATGTTTATTATTAGTGTATATATATAGTGTTGTAAAATTTTTCTTGAGTGGTGTTTTGTATTGGAATCTTAGAACGAGGTAAAAGTTTTATTATTTCTTTTTATATATATTTTCTTTGTATTAATTATATTTTATTGTGTTTGTGTATTTGATATTGACGTGTTGGGTAATAGATCAGGAATGTGTGCGATGAATTAAATAGATGTTTAATTCATAGCATGGAGTCTTGGTGAATCCTTAAAGCACGAATTGGTCTTGGTGGTACTGTTTTGGGAGCGAGCAAAGGCGCCAGGCAGAACTGATCAGAGCTGAGTTAAGTAATTAAATGCACAAAGACACTTTTTAATTAAACTCAAAATATATAATATATATTATATATGCCTTAAGGGGTGAGCACATAGTAGTGTATGTTAGGGTTGTGTCCAACGAGTTGAAAAGAATACTCGTAGGGTGGAACTTTGGGGTACCTACCAGTGTGGATTTGCTTTCTGATGATACTGTCTTGGGAGCGAGCAAAGGCGCCAGGCAGAACTAATTAGGGCAGAGCCATTACCTTAATGTTTATATACTTGCAAACGAGAGGCTACATTTTTTCTTTAATTAATTTATATTCCAGTACAACTCACAACATACAATAAAATATTTTGTTTAAATATTGATTGTTTACATGTATTTTTGACGAATAAAGAAAATGATAATTATATTTATTTTAAAAATATAAATTTGTATTCGATGTTACTCCATTTATTAATTATAATTTGTTTATTGTTTTGACTATTTGATCATGACATGCATAATTTTATGTAATATTTAAAATATTTAATTTTGTAAATATATTTGTATAATTTGAAAATTTTCTTTAATATCCTTAATAAACTATATTATAAGGTTTATTTTGCATTTTATTTTCTTTACCTGACCTGGTAATAACTAAAAAGCATTCAAGTTGATTGGAGAGTTTATTTATATTTTCTGCCCCTGAAAGAAAAATTTCTTTAGTCATTCTAAACTGAGCTAGTTAAATGTAAAATTGCATAACCAACTATTTTGCAGAAAATTTATTAAATCTTGGTCTAGCATAAGATCTAGCACTAAGATGTCTGCTTGATTCTTACTTACTTACTGATTGAATGGTGTAAATTATTTTTATATAAACCTCAATTTGCAAGAGTCACAGCAATATGTTTCTGTATTCTTCAGGGTTGTCGTTGTATTTATTGCCAATAAATTTATTGCAATAAATACAACGACATATATAACAACCCTACACACAAACTGACCTGTTAGTTTCGGCTCGATAATGGTATGAAGAATACCGAAACATATTGCTGTGGCAACATGACTATTTGGAATATGATAATTGTAGTATTGCCATACATTAGACTTTGCCAAATAAATTATGTTGTGTGCTGTTCCAGCAACATAAATAATAAAGATGATGATAATTTTTATCATCCTTAATGTGTATTTTATTTATCTTAACAGCACGTACTTTATAAGTATACGTGAATTCTATCGGTGTATTTGATATTTCTTCCCTCTCGTCAAATCTCTTGTTTTGCTTTAGATTGGGATAAGGTTATAGCTTATTTAAAATGAAAACCAGAAATCATATAAAACATAATTGTAGAATTTATTTAATATTTATTACATAAAGAAAAAAAAAGCATCGCTATACTATATTCACCATTTTTATTCTAAAAGAAACATAATTAAAAGAAAACGTTTGTACCTTCTTCTAGGTTGTAACGTTTTAATGGTACGAATATATTTTCTTATACATAATTAAATAGAAATCTAAAATATTTTCCTGTTTCAAAACAAATAAATTCAATTAACTTTTGTATACTATTTACATTTTATGCTAGTTCTATTATCATCAGATACATTATATTCGCACGTAATGCCCTGATAAACTTAGAGTTTCGCAATGGTCAATGTTTGGAGAATAATCTTGAATCTGATTACTATCTATAACCATTCGCACGTGTTATAGCTAGCATCTCAGAGTCCGCTACCCAGAAACACTTTCCTTATTTCAAATCTAATTTTAAATCATTAATTTATAATCAAAACTTTATTGTAAACATTAATGATGCCTAATACTGTGCCAGAAAATATACATTTGCACGCTATATCTTCTTAACACTCAACACCATTAATTATTTCATCTTTTTTAAACTTGAAACTAATGAACGCTTATTTCAGGAAAATATTTATTAACCCTGTTGAACAACGTTATATTCAATATACATTTGCACGTTATATTTCAATACACGCCTAGTAACATTGATAAATCTTTGTCTCTAACTTACTTTGAATCATTGAAAAACTTTTCAAATTCTGCCATTTGCATCTCCATTATTTTTACAAAAATACAAAAACAATTAACAAAGAAAATAAATGAATGAAACCTAAATGAAAATAAAAAATTAACACGCTAATACAAAAGAAATAAATATGAATCGTGGTGTATCTAACCCTACGATTTTAAGTTTTCGATAACCAGCTAATCTGTGAATCAATCAATGAATGAATCTTGTCGATTCTCGTTTTCCATTTATATTCCCGGGGAAAACACGTGACCGTTCTCAACGCCATCTGCAGAAACTACCATTTGAGTTGTCACCCTGCGTCTCTAGTGAGCTCTTGGCCTCTTCAAGTTGCCGTCGTGATTTGAACACCCACACACACGCACTTGTTGTCCTTTTGACAGTTCCTCACTTCAAAATGTCAACACTCAAAGAATTGTCCGTTTATAATTTAAAAGTTTCTTATAAATTGTCCAGCGTTTCTCCAACGTAGGTATACTTGTATTAATATAACTCTTCTTTATATTTGTTTATGAATTTATTACCTTTTTACTATTTTTCACATATTTCCTCTTTCCATTAGCTAACACAATTCTTATTTTTGTTTTATGTCCAGCTCTCGGTAATATTGGAAAAACATTGCAAACGACAGGTATCCTTTTAATAAGATTACTCGTACTACTACGGTCCATTTGGTTTGCCTTTTCGATGCCTCCTTCAACCCAGGATTTCTCCAACGGTGATATATCTATCTGTAATAAACTACAAACCAAGTTTACATTATATTTTCTTTTTATTTTGTAGGTCATCAAAAAAACCGTACAAAACCTCTCTACAGCTTATGAAACATAATACTACATGTACGCATTCATGAATGTATTCCACTATTATTACCAGCTGTCGTTTATAAAACACTACTGCTGATTATATGTCTCAGAATATTTTATTTATATCCTTTTTTATTATTTATTTACTTATATAGTCATAAGTTAAGGTAAATATTTATTCTTTTTGCATGATTTATTTAATAAAGTTCATTACCTTATGCACGTTCTCAAATTTACATAATTTATTCAATTATTTTTCTCCCGTGCATATCGAATTTTATTTTCTTCATACATGTTTATTGCATTTAGATGACTAGTTCTTATTACACTACCATCTTTAAGCATAACCCTTTCTCGATTATTTGCTTTCATTTCTTTTTTATTTTTAAACAACGGTCCATTATTTAAAATATTCAGTGCAATTCTCAAACATTTTAGAAAGTCAGGTTGTTTTTCATTATACACAAACCATACATCTTGTTTCTCTTTTCTATAAAAGGAATATATATATATCTTAAATTTTATGTCTACATTTTCTCACATAAAACGTATGCAACCCAATATACTCATGTTGAATTTTGAAATACAATAAACTTATTATTATTGTTTCCTTCCAAAGAATATTAAAGCTAGTTGTTTTATTTTATTTCAACTTAGGGAAAATCAATAGAAATTTATCTTTAATTAAATTTAGATTCTCATTGCTCATTTATAGAGTAATTAAAAACAGAATCGTGTTCCTACTCGTTCGTATTGATCCACCCTATGCATTCAGATAGAAATACTTATTATAGCAAATTTTGAAATTCATTATATACAGGTGGGTCCATTACAATATATATTAAAGAATTTCATGGGGTAATTCTGTTGAAAATGCAACTGAATACACGTGTTTCGGACTCATAGGTTGCTACTCCCGTTTCACCTCAGGATTGTCCAGGCAGAAAGGGAGGCACAAATGGCGCGGACGGCAACTAGAAAAATGTCATCCGTCGAAAATTAGATATGTGCCCGTTTATCGGAGTTTCACACTTATAGCCTCGTCCAAATAAATTTATGAAAATTTCGGAAAGTTTATGTGTGTGTCACCTTCAACCTGCCTTACCTTACTTCCCTAGTGTCCATTGGGAAAGATGGAGTAGAGCTTGTGCCTCTAACTCTCGGATTTAGGGATGGGTCATTCAAATTACTGAAGGTGGATGACTCTTAGGCGCCAGCTGTCATTTAATTCAGGCCCACTCCAATATGGTACTTATTCCGACAGCGAAAATAACTTAGGTACACTAGGATAGTAAGTCACTCATACTCGATATAACCAACAATAACAAGTTTATTAAATGTAACAAAATGTTCAACAAATGAAAGAGGTGAACCCCCTACAAAGGGAGTAATAAATTTATATTTACAAAAAAAAACAAAGTGTTATGAAATTATATATTACCCAGTATAGTGATATACAAAATGATATGTATAATTGACTTTTGTACTTATCCTTATTTTTTTTATTACCTATGACAAGCTATGTAACATTTGATGGCAAATAAAGATATATATATATATATATATATATATATAATATAAATGATGTTTAAAATTTTCAAGATGCTTAAATACATCTAAATGTAAATTAAAGCATGTTATTAAGAATGCGCATTTAAAAAAAAAAATTAAGAGGTATGCCGGTCACAAATTAGATTAAATTTAACAGAAGCATTCAAAGGTACAATTACAAAAAAGATATATTAAATGGTAATAGTAAGATCTTACTTCACAGATGGTCAGACAAGTTACCTTTATAGCGATCACACGCTGTAGGTGTATATTTCTTATTTTAACAAAAGTAATTATCAATGCAACGTTCAAGAAAAACAACTATAAATCATTAACTTAAACGAACAATTAAAAGTATCGGCTGATGGCACACAAAAGAAAAAAAATTAATTATGGCAATTATTGAAATCGTTAACCTTAACTTAAATTTCGGCTAGTATATGCTTAAATTAGTTATAATCTACTTAGTTAAAAAAAAACAATATTGCAAGGTTCTAATAACACCACATAATTAGAATATTGCTCTAAATACTTAATTAAAACGTAGGATAAATTAATAAGCCTGGGTACAGCTTAGGCCTTCGATATTTGGCAATTATCGGCCAAAATTTAACAAAAAAACTGAGCAATATGCTTAATTTAAATTAATAAAATTAAACTGGATAAATTCAAGTCGATATTTCAAATGTTCTGGTACAATTCAACTCTCTTGAGGACAAAAAAACTCAAAAGAAAACCTGGTTGTCCAGAAGACAGTTTCTAGATAGGTGGATTCAAGGGGGGTGGTTCTCCCTCGACACGATCACAGGCAGTAGGTAGGATCCGAAAAACCTTTCTCCACAGTTAGGTACGGAAATTAATCTTCAGACCCAGATTTCCATTCAAATTCCACACATATAACAAAATGGCGGTATTTGTTCGGATAAAAAAGAGGCACGTGAACACAAATTAGTGCAGAGAAGTACTTCAGACAATTAATACACTGCTTTACGATACAACGGTCAAACTAGAAATGTCTTAACCCTTCCAAGAGGAAAATAGCTTAGCCGCCTTCCTGCTTGAACAGCCAATAAAAATGTTCCACACGAAGATTGCTATTCGTTCGATAAGTCAGACACAAATTATTCGTTAGACGAGAATTAATTTAAAGAATGAAGGGAAAAACAAGTAGAGGATGCTTAATAAATCAAAATAGGAAATAATTAAATCCCAAAAATTAGAAAATATTATACAGAATAAATCAATTACACTGGGCGATAAAAGAGTTATCTACTCCAGCAATTACCACTAGACAACACTAGATGTCCCGGCATGTAGCTTCGCACACAAGAAATATTATAATTAATTAAGCCATAAAATTAGAAATAAAAGAAACACCCAATTATACAAAGTAATTAGATAAGGATAAATTCGAATAAAGATACCGCAACCCCACGAAATATATTTACAGGTAATCCACAAAAGAAAACAACAACAATTTAAGGCTTATATAACTACATGCGGAATGTTCAGATATAGATATACAGTATCGTTCAAGAAAATGTGCCAAAATTAAATGAACTAAAAATTCGGAAATATTAATAAGTTCACAAAAAAAAAACAAGGTGTAACAAAGTCTTTGTCAGTGCAGTGTTGCCAAAGAACTAGAAAACAGATTACCAATTGAGGCTTCAGCCAGAATGTCCACGACGTTAAGGATACATTTAAACATCGCCACGAGGTAGACATAGTCCACCTGCTAGTGTATAAAATAAGGAAAAGATTAATGCGGATCTTAGAATAATATAACCCATGTAACATTTTTCGAATTTTGCGGGTTCTTTAAGTTGGCTATGAAAAAGAATACTGTTAGGCTAATTACTGTGTCTTACATATATACCTTTATACGTAAAACGTATATGTATATATGCATGTGTTGCATGCATATATGTAAGTCACAGTAATTATTTACTGCTTGATGTTAGTTTTAACATCCATGTGTTCACACTTTTTATTTTCGTTTTGATTGGTGACGCCACCTAAGGCTCTATTATACGAGATACACTATTAACATACAGGCCTCTGTATAGCAGAACATGCTGTCAGAAGCCATCGCTTTTTCCGTGTCATCTTTTGGGAGACTCTCACTACATTTAACATGCGAAAATGACATAGGCAGCGATTTAAGTCTTGAAGCTATTGTCGAGAATCTCCACGTGCACTGATGAGACCTCATAGGTCGAAACACCGGTGTCTGTGCGTTCGATTATCGACAATGGCACTTAATGTATGTGTGTATCTCAAACACATGCATATATACATATACGTTTTACGTATAAAGGTATATATGTAAGACACAGTAATTATTTACTGCTTGATGTTAGTTTTAACATCCATGTGTTCACACTTTTCATTTTCGTACTGTTACGCTAATTCACATTTTATTGTGAAATTACAACACAAACCGTGTACTCAAGCAGAACTTTTATCAAAAAATAGAGTTAGAAACATTTAATGATAAATTTGCATTTCTATTCCCTAATTTTGCAGTGAAATACCATCGAGTACATTCCTATATGTTATTCTAATGCGTCCAGTGCAAACTGAAAACACACGCGAATTTCGAGAAATGTTACATGACAAGTAAAGAATTTCATGCAGTTTTTCCTCTGGAAATGGTTTAATTCTCTAATCCCAAGATATCCGACATTTTCCTTATCTGCACTGCACCGACGAAAACCAACGAGTCCCAAACACCCGTCTGCAGTTGATTTTCGGCAAAATAACCTCATGAAATTCTTTACTTTGTATTATTCTAAGATCTGCATTAATTTCTTTTTTATTTATTATACAGACGTTCACAAACATATACCTGTAATACGACATACTGATATAAAAATCAATAGTTGTAGTACATCATACAAAAAGTGAAATTTGTATTTAAAGTGAACTATTATAAGTCACTTGTTTATTTCCTCGCGAAGGACAAACAAACAAACTAGAAAACCTTATTTCTTAAAACTCAATCTATCCGATTGCAAGCCTCTAAAGAAATTGAATATAACCTTTTGTTGATAGAAATGTAAACAGTAAACAAACACTATTCCAAATAAAATATATTTCGCATCGAAATGACTCGCCATCTCAAATTTTAATGACTCTCAAGGACAGACTATTTCTTTTTCTTTCTTATATACGCATCAGAAAGTGTACAGGGTGAGTCAATTTCGATGTTTTACACCATGAAGCAATGCAAAATAACCGTCAAACGGTGTGAAGTCGATCAATAAAACAGGTTTTTATGAGATAACTGAAAAACTAATAATTATACTTTAATGCAATTAAGAATATAACTTTCTTGATGGAAGATATAGACAGAGCAATGTTTTTTTTTATTTTGACTTGAAAGGTGACCGACTTCACCCCAGGATTTGGGGTGAAATAGATCACCCATTTAAAAATGCACATTTCCGATTTTAAAACCATTTAGGATGAAGTCGATCAGTAAAATGTAAAAATATATATATAAATATATTTAAATACCTATTTGGCAAAGAATTTTGCAATAAAACACTTATAAAAGGAATATAAACGTTTATTCTCCATGAAAAATAAAAATACTGATAGAAAATAGAACTAACAAAACAGAATTCGAAAATATAACGCATAAAAAATCGATGAGGGTTTTCAGCTCTTCTTCTTTAAGCAAGAAGAAATATTTGCCCCGCTTTAGTGACTTTAAAGTGACTTGTCTGACAATCTGTTTCCTGTTTATGACAGACTCGTCTGGAATATTCGGAAAAATGAAAAAAACAGATTTGTTGGAAGGATGTTTACGCAGTGTACTTACAACTATTTCAGTCTCTGAGACTTCAATAATTTTAGCGGTATAAAATCAATCTCTCTTATTTGTTTCATGTTTTGTGATTATGAAGTCTTCTATTTCCCAGTTGCAGGATGGATCGGAAATAATGGATGGCGCAGCGGAACATTCATCAAGAATGTGGGCTGGTGCAGTGGAAGATTCTTCAATTTCATAATCATCTATGTTGATATTGTCTTCCTCTGCCTCAATTGTCTGTGGGTCATATTCCTCTTCGCTTTCGCTAATTTGCCTTTGACGCTTTTTGGGTTGCTTGCGACTCCTCCGGCTAAATTCTTCCAAATCTTCTGTGCCTATGCTTTTGCCAGCGGCTATATTCAATCTTTTTCCACACCTTGGGGCCTCGTTAGACCCAGTTTTGAGCCCCTGTAGAAAATCCACCAGCACTGCTGTCATTGAAGCGTCTGACTGATTTCCTGCCTTCGGCGTAGTAGGCTCTTTTCTTTTTATCTACACAAGGACAGCATCGGGATTGAAGGGAACTAGGCCGTATGCTTTAAATCCAGCTAAAATATTGTTCACTTCGCGATCCCCAAGACCCTCAACTGCGGTTTTCAACATCCTGGGAAATGCAGCTTTTGGTAAAACACCCCTATTCTTCAGTTTCCATTCCTCCAGGGCTCTTTTCCATGATGCTTTAAGAGAACGAAAATAAGCCACGTCCAGTGGCTGGAGCATGTGAGTAGAATTTGGGGGAGTAAGAAAAACATAATATTGCTGTTTTTGCACTCTTGAATAACAGTAACAGTAATGTGACTTTGCAAGTTATCTCCAATGAGCAACTTGGTCCCTTCTAATTTTCGAAAATAGGAAAGTGCTACGGTCCTGAACCAATCCTCAAACAATTCATTTTTGGAGACCTGTTGTACATTGCTCATGGTAATCCACCCTCTTTCCAGCCTTCATAAATGTGTTTGGCTTTGTACACCGTATTGCGAAAATACCTGTTGTGCTGCTTTTGGTGGCGTCAAGTGTTCTGTAGGCGTGTTTACTTCCTTTCTTCATCACCACTCTAACAGCCCCGGGATCGTCAACGAAGTTTGTCTCGTCGTAGTTCACAAGGTTTTGTGGTGGTATATCCCTTATTACTGCCGCCACATTTCTAAAATATTCCTCAATAATCTTGTATGTTACAGCGGCTCTCACACGCTTTGTATTTTCCGAGAGTTTGATGGATAGTCGGGGATGCTTCTTCATCAGGCCATTAAACCAGCCTTCTCCTGGCTTATTATTGGTAAATCGCTTTTCAGTGATTCCCCGTTTATTTAAATATTGCTGCGTGATTCGTCTTATATCAATGGGCTTCAATGGGAAACCCCACTCAGCACAAGTTTGCACAGCGTCCACTAACAGAGTTTCAGATTGTTCGTCTAGAGCAGGTTCACCGCCATATGTCAGGGGATGGGCCGCGTGAAAGTGATCGTTTAGCGTCGTATATGGCACTGCAAACTTTTCTGACGCTTTCCGCATGCTCAATCTTCCCTTTCGCAGTGCTTCCAGGACTCTCTCTAAATATATAGGGCCGTAGTTTCTTTTCCCATAAGCACCCAGCTTCTTTCTGTATTTTCGTGGTATCTATAAAAATAAAAAAATAAAAATAATAAAATACTATTTGCCCTCGCCCTCGCCCTTTGAGACGCCCTTCATATGCTAGCACACAAAATTCATATGAGAAAATCATATAAAAAACAAATTGCTTTAACATAACCACAAACCCCAACAAAATACACCAAAAACCAGGTGATCCACTTCACCCCGTTGTTTTGTTTTGAAACAAAAAAATTGCTAAAGAAACTACCCAAAAAATAAATTTGCCAATCCGATTGTGGGCACCCTTTCTTGAATAAATCCTTCATCAGCTAGAGGGGTTCGGTCGGACCAAATATTCACAGATTTAGCTGGGAAAGTAATTGATTTCATATATTTTACAAATTGAGAAATTTTGCTTATTTACTATTTAATTATTTTTAAAAAACTTACTTTTTACGATTTGTAATGCATTGTTGCCATAATGCATTACAAATCTCATCATTACTGAAAATCAAAAGACGGGTTTGATCGACTTCATCCCTGCCGATCGACTTCACCCCGTTTGACGATACTCAGTAAAAATATATATTTTTTAACCAAATTTTACGTAAATGACATATAAATACACTACATAAGTATAACCCCTGATCTAAAATAGCAACTATAACCATGCTATTTCCAAAAGCATAGCCAAAATTGTTTTTTTAATTAAACTTTTGTGACTGTTTAGATATATCTTATATATTAGTTTATTTAAACTTTAATTAAATTTCCTCACTCCAAAGGTAACAACTTTTTAATGTTTGAAGAATGTTGTAATTTTTAAATTATTTATGCTTATTTTATGATTTACAAATAATAATAATGATTTAAATTGCTAACCAAATTGAAAAGTAGAAGAAACATAGTACAAATAAAAGCTTTTAGAGATAAAGTGCAGAATAAAATTAATGAAAATTCATGTTTAATTATTAATAATTATTATTACAACATTATATTAATTCTTATGAAACCGAATGCTTTAAGATATGCTCGATTCAATATTCAAAATAGTGTCTTGTAACCAAAACCCCATTGCTATCATTGTAATTAAAATCGTAATATCAAAATTTTAATTGTCTGACAAATCTAGATAATAAACAACTGATATTTTCAATAATATGAGCAGAAATTTAGAAATATTTATGTCATCATGAAAAATGTATGTGTTACCATGAAAACAATCAATTTACAAAAGAAACAGAATTTGATAATAAAATTAACTCTTTAGATATGACGTTATTACGAAAAGACAACACAATTTTAACTTGTTGGTATTTTAAACTTTCATCTTCTGGAAGATTAATGAATTTTCTATCATGTGAGCCATTTTCTTTTAAGAAGCATTACATTAGAGCAATCAACTTAACAAGCCCAAATTTTAGAAAACAAGTTTTAGAAAATATTACCATAACTTTAGAAAATAA
This sequence comes from Amphimallon solstitiale, assembly GCA_963170755.1. NCBI lineage: Eukaryota > Metazoa > Arthropoda > Insecta > Coleoptera > Scarabaeidae > Amphimallon > Amphimallon solstitiale. Next base: position 122,957,455 of record OY720677.1, on the reverse strand, counting down.
TAATTACCCTCTAAAGTTAATAAAGAGTATGTTTAAAAAAATAACTTATAAATTCTACAACCAACAACAATTCTGCAATCAAATTTTAAATAATAATCAAGTAAAATTTTCATGTATCCCCTTTTCCTAATGTTTCAAAACAATTAACTAAAATGTTCAATAAATTTAAGATTAAAAGCCTATAGAAGTTAAAATAATTTAAAGTTTATAAATACGAATATTAAATTTAAAACTCCATTTAAAAAAAACACTGTTTATAGTATTCCTTGTGGTAATTGTGAAAAAATACATATTGGACATAACTTTCATTTTAATAATACTAAAATTCTAAATATTCAGATAAACAATAAATCGCGATCAGTATTGGAACTCATCCAAATTAAATAATAATTAAATAAATCAGTTTGTGTTAGTGACCGAAGTGTAATTAATGCACTTTCAAAATTTACTTTTCCTTACTGACATAAACCGAAAATATTTTTTCCTTTCTATTATTTCAAAAGTCAGTTGGTTTATTATTCATTTAGTACCTATAATTTCATTGTATGCTAACTTAATCTAGAAATCATGAAAATTGTAAAGACTTTGATAATTTTCTTTTGAAATGTGCCAATAATTTTTAATGACATTTAATATTTTAAACATGTTTATACCTACAATTAGTACCTAATGTATGTTAAATGTAAGTGGTATTTTATATTGTTATAATACATACATAGGGTAAACCACCCAGTGATTGGCCTCCCATTCTAATAATTAGATTTAAAGGCTTATTATATTTCACCAACCTACATAATGAGAAATGCGCCTAACGTTTTTGATAAGTAATAGGTAGATCCACATTTTTCAAAAACATGTTACTTTTACTTTTGTGTTAGTAAATTTTGCAGAATTAATTAATCTGGTCTGTGGAAACCAAATGCTAGTCATTGGCCGCACTTACTCAACGATTGGCCCCCCAATTGTCCAATTATTGGCCACTGAATGCAAGCAAGCAAGAAAAAATAAAGTGGTCTCTTTTTTAGTTTAGAATAAACTTTATTTTGCTACAATACAAAAATAACATACAAATAGGTATCTTCTATATAATATATTAGGATTTCCAAATAAAACGCAACTTAATAAAATTTTCGTTTAACCGTTCAATGCACAAGTCATGGTAAACACGTCTGCATGAATTACATTTTACTCCATGGTTATGATATCCCCAATTTTTAGTGGAAGAGTAACACAACCCGCTGAATAATTTCTGGTTTGTGAAAGTAAAAGCAGATTTGACTTCTGACCGACTTTGAGAACAGGAGCGAAATGCTCCTTGGTCAGAGTTTCCAACGGATGGGTTTTTCTCCACTAAACAACCGCTTTTTTCCACCCATTTTTTATCGGCTTGAATGCTGCAACATCCGCGGGCTGCATGATTCGTGTAACATTTGGGTACAGACACACTAAAATTATTTGAAGTTTTACACATAAAGAACTAAGTTTGTATGAGCGATGTGTACAGTGACCGACTAGGAAGAGAATTGCGGGGAAACTCGTGCCTATATTCTTTAAATAAGGATATAAAATGTTTTCTATGTAGTCACTCATAGAAGAAGCATGCTCCACCTCATAAACATTTCGTGCTTCTTTTAGAGCGAGTACTTTATTGTTCTTAGGGCATAGGTGGAAGCACGTTTCATAGGCGTTCATTACTCTGTTTGGATCGTCCAATATTTCACTAAATCCTTTTGACATCAAGTAATCTTCTATTTCCACAAACCATTTTTTAATATTTGACTCTGATACGTTTGCACTTGCTGCTGTCACAGCTTTTGATGTACGCTCCGAAACTTCTGGATTCCTTCGAAAAAAGGCTCGATACCATGTCTCGCTAGTTCGATTGTTAACAAATGGGTTTTTTCTTGGACTTTGCTCCAAAAATTCTCTCACCGATTCTAGGACATCTTCTTTACGGCGGGGAAATCCACGTGTGATTTTCAAAGATCCAGATGACCAAAATTTGCTCTTCTTCATTGGAGAGGATTGGGTTAGGGCCATAAGCTGGTTTTACATATTTATGACTTTTTCTAAACTGCAAAGTAGCTCTCGGAATTTTGTATTGTCTTGAAACCACTCTTAAGGGTTTACCATTTTTAATTTCTTCAAGAGCTTTTTGTACATCGTTTTCTGTGTATTTTTTATGATATTTTTCACCCGGAACAATTTTTGGCATTGTCTTCAACTAAAAATATGTACGTTTTAGTGATTGTCCTGTAATGAAATTTAGTTATTGGCCCCGGCCAGTAACTAAATGTGATGCAATTATTAACTAGATTTTCTAACAATAGTATTATCCTACATTAGGCAATAGAACGCAAACCGTAACATTAATTTAGTGCGATCAGTAAAAAATTCAGAAATTGGCCATGCGTCCAATCACTAAATAAAACGTGCAACATAATGTTCAGTGGTTGGCCTCCGGATTTTATAGAGGATTTTAGGTTATTATGCACCATCATATCAGAATTGCATCAAATATATTATTAGAAAGTCAGCAAATTCATTTCCTTAATAATAAACTTGTAAATATTTAGAAAAATAACTTACAAGTGGCAGCACACTCTTGTCGGAACACAATATGTTTCTAGTAAGCACAGCTTGTTCGGGTCACTACCTCATTAAGTATTAGTGAAAATGGCGGAAGAATTCCTAAACCCTTTGGCACCAGATGTAAGTAGTGTTGCCGGATTGTGTGGATCTTTACAGATACAAGATTAATATGACAAATTTCTACTTAATTTATGTTTTAGTGGAACGGCCAATAACTGGACGCTAAATAGGAAAAGGCCAATCACTGGGTAGTTTACCTTAGAACTATTTTTTCAGATTTCTGACGAAGACATATTAAAAATATGGAAACGATAATACTGAGTATTTATTTCGCATTACTTAGAAGAGGCCTCATACCAAGAAATAAAATCAATATATATATACAAAAAGAGAAATTACCGCGGATATATAAAATAAAACAAGAAAAAGGGAATATTGGGTAAAATCCACTATAGTGCAACCGTAGACATGTGTTTCTGACTAATTGGTCGTCATCAGTACGGTGTAGCCTAGGAATAAGGTGGGATAATCTTGGAGATGTAAGCAACACGGAAGACCATCAGGTGACAGACCACCATTTGCTGCTTCAGTTAGAAGATCTTCGGTTTTGAAGACAACAACTAATATCGCCACGAGGAAGACATTATCAACCTGCGTGCCATCCGAACCCAGGATGTCAGAAACAAAACAATATTCAGTAAATTTAAGATTAAAGTAGCCTATAGAAGTTAAAATAAATTAAAGTTTATAAATACGAATATTAAATCTAAAACTCCATTTAAAAAAACACTGTTAATAGTATTCCATGTAGTAATTGTGAAAAAATACATATTGGGCAATCAATACAATATCTAGAGGAAAGAATTAAGTGAACGTAGGTATGTGTGTGTGTGTTCCCTATAGACTCCGAATTTCAGGAAAACTATAGCATAGCCTGGAGAGTGTTCCTGTGAAGTTTTGTGGAGATCGGACTAAAAAATAAAAAAAAACTGCACAATTTTTTAAAATTGCGTGTTTTTGTTGGGCACCCCTAGTTTTAGTATAAAGTACATTTCATACGTGCTTGATTGCAATACAATTCAGTGACAAAAATTACTATGTGTAATTAACATACGACAAAAGTAAAATTTAAAAGCACTTCAGTTATGAACTGTCTTCACCTTTCTAAGTTATTGTCGCCTTATGGCATGAATGCCAATAACCGGTCAATCTTTTGTTATAATATGATATTTTAGCATATAAGATGACCTATGGGATATGTAATGACATTGTAAAATTCCTCAACTTTCTATGTCCCATACATGTTCTACTAGCAATAGATCAAAAAAGTTGGGAGTTTATGGCAAAAAGACTGGTATAAGCCTCTTCAAAGGTATTTGACACATGCCTATTTATTACTCATGTAAAATTTGAGTCTATCTATTTCTTGAGAGACGCCTTCTATCTGCTACTATATAATCCGTCCTTGTTGCAGTTCATTTAGTTTATCATCATTTTATTGGTTATTATCTTGTACGTAAATTTTGTAAAAGAAGAAAGGTTTACCCACGTCCCCGTATCAAATGCAGCTCGAAGGACCATGAAATTTATTTTGTTTCTTGTTATACATATAATACTGTATTTACTTTGCTTACTTTTACTGTAAACTAATTATTTAGATACACCAAGTCATTATTATCGTACAAACGATATAAAGATGAAATTTAAAGCTGATGAATTTTATCAACACAACAATGTGTTTCTACATTTGATTAAAAAAAATTATACAAAGATTAAAACAGTTTAATTTTTTTTTAAATTTAGAAACATAATTAATGTTTGTATATCGACCATTGTCGCTTTCACTAATAACCATCTAATTGCATTTATATTCCATGACTTGTATATCTTTTTAAATTTTATATTTTAATAGTAATTTCATAAGCTCGAATGAATAGACAAAATAAATTTACAAAATAACTATAAATAAAAGTACTGGGTATTAGCAATTTATTTAAATTGACTTAAAGATAGGGGAGCCAACTTTAAGAAAATAGCAAATCTAGATAGGATCAAACTACTGCAGAACCACATTTAGAAACAGAATATAATCTTTCAAATATGTATTAAGGAAGAAAAACTAATCGAAATTGACTGCGCTTTAAGGGGGAAAAAAGCAAAGGAAAAACATTGCATTCGATAATTTTGAAACATTGCTACTCCCGAGAAAGAAGATATGTAAGATTTAATCTAATTTTTTTTTTAAAGATGAATCCCGAAAGTTTTCCACTATCAACTCTGTGTACTCTTTAAGGGAAGACAATTTCGTACGTCGCGAAAGTTGCTATATCATCGATAAAACTAGTCTAGACAGCGCGTGAGTCGGGGAGGTCGATCCCAACAATTCACCAATAAATAAACGTTGCGAGGCTGAAAGTAACGCACGACGCGAATATTCGAGCAGTCGAGGTGGACGACATCTTTGCCCCAAATGTCACTTCGTAATACGCTAGCTTCCTAAACTGTATAAATATGTATATTTAAAGGGTAGGTCAAGTTTTGAGCTTTCAATAAGGTAGATATAGATGTGATACGCGCTTTTTTACATTCACAAATTCTTCAAATCCAAATCTATAAAATAAGCAAATAGAAGTTCTTGAATAAGTATTTGTTGGGTATCTAAGATAAAGTATTAAAAAGTCTATAGATAATAATGAACAATAAATGTTCAATTTTTGCCCTTTTTATATTTAAAAGAATGAAAGTGTTTGTGTTCTAATTATGTTTATTGAAGTGCTTTGATTTTGATTGATTAAAAAATTTCTAGAATATAAAAAAAAACTTTGTTTCTCCGCCTAATAGATCTCAGGAAAGTGTTCGATAGAGCCCAAATAGCCGACATCATAGATATATTCCAGGAAAACAGTATAATCGTACCTTACATAAACGTAATAAAAGAGCTCAAAAAATAACTCAACAAAGATCAAAACATCACAGGGATTTACATAACAAGTACCAGTACTAACTGTAATCCGCCAAGACGATAGTTTGAGCTTAATCTTGTTCAACCTCATTATAGATAAAATAATTAATAGTGTAAAAGAAGTTGATGGAGGATACAGAATCGATAAAGATACTATTCTACGCTGATGACGCAATTTTGATGGCGGATAATGAACACGATCTCCAGCGACTACTATATACGAGGGCGCATTTTTATGTTATCTACCTAGCCATGAAAAAAGGCACATAAGAGAACAAAAAAAAATATTTTTCTACATAACTCCCTTCAACACTAATACACTTATTCTTAACCCCGCAAAATATTCTTCAACAGCTTCTTCGAGTTCTTCATCAGAAGCAAAACGCTTTCCTCTGAGATGCTTTTTTAAATTTTTGAATAAGAAGTCTGACGGAGCTAGGTTGGGGCTATAAGGTCTACAGTCTCTTATTTCCAAGCAAAATATTGGTATAAACTCCGCCGAGAGTCAATCAATTATGACCCAAAGTCCGGACGACCCGTTGAGACTCGAACTGAAAACATTGTATGAAAAGTCAAAAATTTGGTACTGAAAGATCGGCGTGTAAAGATCTCTGTCATTGCCAATGAAGTCTGTATATCCGAAACAAGTGTTCTCAAAATTTTGCATGACGATTTGGGTATAAAGAAGGTGTCTGCACGGTGGATACCCAGATTGCTTACACCTTAACAAAAACTGTGCAGAAAAGATGTTTCTCAAGAAAATTTGGTCAAGTTGGAGAGGGACAAAACATTTTTATCTCGAATTATTACCGGAGATGAGACTTGGGTATATTACTGGGACCCTCCTACTAAACAATAATCCATGCAGTGGGTTCATAAGGGCTCTCTACCACCAAAAAAGGCCAAGACACAATTTTCTGGAAAAAAACTGATGACAACTGTTTTCTGGGATGCTGAAGGAGTTTTGCTTATTGAATATATGCTGAGAGGGTCTACCATAAATGGAGAGGCCTACGGAAACACAATTAAAAATTTAAAAACTGCTCTGGAGGAAAAACGCCCGCATTCTTATCCACAAAAAAATTTGTTACTGCACGACAATTGTCGGGGTCACAAGGCAAACAAAGTTCAGCAGGTAATCAATGACTGTGGGTTTATAGAGTTAAGGCATCCACCTTATAGCCCCGACCTAGCTCCGTCAGATTTCTTATTCAAGAATTTAAAAAAGTATCTCAGAGGAAAGCGTTTTGCTTCTGATGAAGAACTCAAAGAAGCTGTTGAAGAATATTTTGCGGGGGTTACCGTAGAATTTTTTTTCTGAGGGTATGGGGCAACTGAAGAAAAAATGGATTAAGTGTATTAGTGTTGAAGGGAGGTATGTAGAAAAATATTTTATTTTTTTCTCTTATGTGCTTTTTTTCATGGTTAGGTAGATAACATAAAAATACGCCCTCGTACTTATGATAGGATTTTGAATAATTTTTATATAAAAAAAATTCTTAAAATTCGGCCTATTTTTTCTAAGAAGATAAAACTATTTAAAACAATTTTGTATAATTTGAAACGCTCATATGTATAAGAAAGTCATGTGGTGGCCACACCTCATTTTATTTCTAAATGGCCGTCTACCAGTATTCCAATATTTATTAAATTCCAAATATCTTGCTTATGAATATAAGCAGCTAAGGTAGAGCATTCCTCATTTTCTTATTTTGTCTGAAAATTTTGTTCAAAACCTTTCTGATTATGATTAATTTTTGGAACATAGAATGTAATATAGAAGTTTTCTGTCTCTTAACAGACGCCGTCTATAATAGGTACATAAAATACTTTCTTGCAAATGCCCGTATAAAGAAAGCTCTTATAATAAATTCAGTACATTTAAACTACGACCAATGTAATGTTCTGCCAAAAGATTTCAGTATATTATAGACAATAAAGTAAATGATATTTGACACGTATTGTCGGAACTCTCCGCAAATACTTACCATTGATTTAAACATAAAAATGAGTGAGATGCCTCACTGAAGTACCGAAAAGCTGCTTGCAGTAATAATATGCAAGACAATTTAGCACAAACTTCGGTGATATGTCGCACATCCCTAAAAGGATATAAGTCTAAACAGATTCACGCAATGACTTGAAATTAATGTGTCTATGTTATAAATGAGTGATGTGTCGGACAGACGCCAGTGTGACGTCACGAGACGTCGGCGTCTTAGCGTCCGGGGACACACCAAACCTCCTCCCTACTCTATATACTTTTCCAGAGACTACGCTACAAACATAGATGTACACTACTTACTTCTTCAGACAATCTTCAATGCTCTTACATTACTACTACATATACACCCTCCTTCATTTTAATTTAATCGTTTAAATCTCTTTTAAATTCTCAGATCACGTCAGTAGTACTTTTAGAAAATAGGTTATAAAAAACACGTTAATGTATAGCTGTTTCCATTAAAATTATTATTTTAACAACTCTGAATAGAGATATTATTTTATACTGCGAAAAAGATAAACACGAATGAAAATGTTTTTGAAATGTTTATAGATCGAAGTAAGGTGTTTGAATTAAATCTGACATAACATTTATTAATTATGTGAAGTATTTATATCTTTAAATGTAAGTAAGTATAAGTTGTCAGAGAGGTCACAGTTAAGAACATACGGTTTAAATAACGTCAGTCAAGAGAAAGATGGTTCGGCGATGAATGCGGGTAAGAAATCAAATTAAGACACATATATTATACATGAGAGCGTTAAAGAGTAGAAGAGATCATATAGAGAGAAACTACAGCGTCGCATAACGAAAGTCAAAGTTCTCGAGGTCAATATGCAAACGTAATTTACATGGTTGGTAAAACTTAATCCGCGTTCAAAAATTACTCTGAGATGGTAGAAAACGTCGACCCATTTCAGCAAAACATTTTCTCTGAAGTAACTAAAATTATGATAGCTGAGTTTCATCGTAATATACAGGGTGATTCATCTCCGCGAGTAAGGCGGATTGTTTCTTTACGAGTAAAGATATTTTGAAGCGGTTTCCTTCATGTGGTAGCTACTCATTAGGAGCACATTTTAAAAATATTTCGTAGTATACAGAGTGTTTCATAACTTGGTGGCTCACAATAGTTATAGTTTTTTAAATGGCACACCTTATATATTATTACATTTTTATATTCTCCGTATAATTTTCAGTCAAAAAGTATTAAGATAGTCTAGGCCTAAAGTCTAAAGTTTTCGACGTATTCCCATTTTTCTGAAAAATTTAATGATTGCATAAAATTATATTTCTCGAAAACGACGTATTAGATGGACACAAAATTTTGTAGTATTGTTCATAATAAGACGTCTTAATAGAAGATATTTTCTTTTTCTTTCAGATACTAATTGCACGTGTAGAAAACTTCATTAAAATTACATGACAGGTTTTTGTGTAAAAGTTATTTTTTTTAAATGGAACACCCTATATATCAGTTCATTTTTGAATTGCTTATTTAATTTCACATCAAAAACATGTAAGACGTTAATACTTTAAAGGTGGTTATTACAGAGCTATTGTCGTCTTTTGATAATATTGTATCGTTTTCGGGTTCCAATAAACAACTCGGGCAATTATTTATTTAAAAACAGTCTGTATATTTATATACTTAAAATTATATAACAATATAAAAATATAAAACTAACGTAACACACTTAAACTACTACAATTTAATTATCACAGGTATTTATTTATTACTAATATGTCCGTATTTATGTAACCCTTCTATTTATATAACACGGCACTTAAAGAACTATTTATTTGTTTGGCTACTTATTTATTTCCACTGTTCTCACGAGACCACTTCTTTATCCCGAATTACTCATCCCGCAATTAATGAATCCATCGGTGACCCAGTCGCCTTATGTACCTGCATGAAATGTTCTCGAAAAGTACCAGTAAATTCGGCAATATACCAGTGGAAATCTGGACTCTTCCTTGCTTACGTCGTACATCTGTGAGATGACTCACTGCATTTACGATATTTACCGGTCGTGCCGAGATGATTTATAACCCCTTTTTTTTAACGTCGCCTGGTCTGGCTGATACATATTTCGTTACAATATTTTGCCAACTTCATGTTTTTTTATTTGAATACAGTATAGTGAGCCATGATATTTGTTGCAACATTGATAATTGAATGGATGCCATTTAATAAGTTGTTACTCAGTTGATAAGCATGATTTTATAATGAATTTTTCTAAAAATTAGCTTAGATATATGATTTATATACATATTGGGGAAATTACTAAAAAATGTTTACTAGCTTAAGATTTGAGTTGTTTATAAAACTGTATTCTAAAAATATATAACATTACTCTTCTTTTTTCATTTACTTTTATAATCTTGGTAAGTGTCTCATTTCTATATCTACATATTTATACAAAAATTTGATATATTTTACTTCGAATACACTCTATGCCAGCAATATATTTCATAAAATATATAGAATATAGTACAATAAACAAATTAATACCTTAATTATAGTAAGTGCAAAAACAGGAATTAGGAAACTACCAAATAACAATAAATATGTATACTAAAATAAGCAAAAATTATTTCAACAAGCATTCACATGAGTTTCCAGTCACGTCTAAAACATTTTTCTATACGCTTCTAAAATGATATATCGACATTAAGAAGAACTTCAGGATTCATATTTCTAAATATTTCACAAATAAGTTCCCGCATTGCTTCGTTTGTTGTTACTACAGAAATTTTGTACAGTGCCTTTTTACGTGTCCCAATAAGAAAATTGAGGTGTGGCCACCACACGACTTTCTTACACGTATGAGCGTTTCAAACTATAGAATTTTAAGAATTTTCGAAATCTTATTCTAAGTAATAATTAAGGTATTAATTTGTTTTGTTTTGAAATTTGTTTAATGTACCATATTCTATATATTTTATGAAATATATTGCTGGCATAGATTGTATTGTAAGTACAATATATCCAATTTTTGTATAAACATGTGGATATAGAAATGAAACACTTAACAAGATTATAAAAGTAAAAGAAAAAAGAAGAGTAATGTTATATTATAAGTTTTTGGAATGCAGTTTTAAAAACAACTCAAAATCTTAAGCTAAAGCAAACATTTTTTTATGTAATTCCCCTAAGCTAATTTTGAAAAAAAAAATTATAAAATCAAGCTTGTCAACTGAGTAACAACTTACTAAATGACATTCATTCAATTATCAATGTTGCAACAAATATCATGGCTCTATATCATATTCAAATAAAAAACATGAACTTGGCAAAATTATATCAAAAAACGGCAATAGCTCTGTAATAGTCACCTTTAAAGTATTAATGTCTTACATGTTTTTGATGTGAAATTAAATAAGCAATTCAAAAATGAACTAATATACAGAGTGTTTTATTTTAAAAAAATTGACTTTTATACAAAAACGTGTCAAGTAATCCAATAATGGGTGAAGACTGTGGCTAAAAATGTGAAATAAAATGCAAAAGGAAAATCCCTTACCATAAAAAAATATATATCAAAAAATCTAAATACGTATTTCGGCAACTAAGTTGCCATCTTCAGTAGATATCTGTATAAAACAAAAAAGAGTGTTAAACGTGGTATTTTTGGCTAAGGTGTAACCTTAGAAGATATGCTCTTCACCAAATCACCAGTGGGATAACACTGATTTCTTAAGAAACGACATCCCTATATATACTACTCTAATCTAAAAACTAACGGACTATAACAGTACTCTAAACCGTGACAGACTAATCCCCTAAATTACAATAATCCGTACAAGCTGGACTCGGGTAATGGTCCATTGTCAGAATTCATTAACTTACCTCTATTTCTATGTATGTAAATACTTTCGTAACTGACTAATTCTCTAAAATTATTTACACTTTTAATTAATCTATGACTATCTGTAGGCATGCCATGGCCTGTATCGAAAATATGTCGAGCAACACTAGATTTTTCCGGTCTGTTATATCTGAAATGTGCAATGTGTTCTTTGTAACGAGTTGAAATTGAACGCCTAGTTTGACCTACATATTTTTGATTACAGTCTTTACAGGTTATTTCATAAATACCAGATTTTTGATCTACCTCAATTTTATCTTTAGTGTTCCCTAAAAGTGATTTTAATGAATTGCCCGATTTAAACGATTTTTTGTGGTAAGGGATTTTCCTTTTGCATTTTATTTGTGTCAAGTAATTTTAATCCATTTCCTGCACATGTAATTAGTAACTAAAAAAAATAAAATATGATTGATTCTATTAAGACGTCTTATTCATAAAAAAATGTATCCATCTGATATGTCGTTTTCCTTTTTTAGCTTTTCATATCGTACCGTTGTACGCATTTTGTGTACGGACACGTGTTTTTCTTCTTTTGGAGTGCGGAAGTATCGACTGCCATCATGCTAGCCATTCTTCTTCTAATCACATGGCCATTTAAATATAGAAACATCGGAACCAGTTACCGCCTTTGTTTGCCAATTTCCTTCCATTTTGGACACGGAATTAATCTGTTTCTTTTGTGGATGCCCTTGTGCAAACCAATTTCCTTCCATTTTGGACACGCAAATAATCTGTTTCTTTTGTGGATGTCCTTGTGGAAACCGATGTCTTGTGTGGATCGAATACACTGTCAAGTTATGTATATAGTTGTTCTTATTTAGAAATTTACTTATTTGTTTTGATTTAACTAATTTCTTTGGCACAAGTGGCACTCTTACCTGTAAATTTAATTCCATTAATGTTATAAGTGAATCTTTAAGATTCGATAAGTTTTGTAGACCGATACCAACCGGATCGGCTTGATTGAAGATATCAAATTTAAGTGCTAATTAAATATCGCCTGATTTTCAGATTCAAATTAACTTTTCTGTATTTAAACTATTAGGCCCATCGACAGCATTTGGCTGGTGAGGCTTTTGAATTATATCTGGACAACGAGGGTTCTCGACTTGTTTAAATTTAATTTATGTAAATGCTAATTATCTAGAGAACCTATTCGCTAGAATTTAGATTGATTTACTTTCGTAATTATTATTCCATAATTTTATAGTTAGATAATTGTTTTTTTTTTTTGGCAATACATAACTACAGCCTGTAATGTCTGTAGAGGCTTCAGTGTAAAGCACGATCTTCTTCTCAGCATTAAATTTCTCTTGTATTATAATTAATTATCCAAGTTTTGATTGTATACATGCTTTTTTAAAAAAAAAATCAATTTTTAAGTGCACACTTGTAGTTGCCTGACCTGAATTTGAATTTTAAAGTGCATTTAAGTTCTTTTAAATTTATTTAAATATTATTAAAATTAGATAATTTATTATTTTCTAATTAATTTGTGGTATATATATTAATAAAGAATAGACTACAAATTGAACTAGAGGAAAAAGGAGGACTTCACAGCCTACAATTTGGGTTCTGTAAAAAAAAATCAACCCTTGACGCGATCGAGACCGTTCTACGAACTGTTAATGATTACAATAGTAAGTGGTGTGTCTTGGTAAAAATAGATGTTAAGAATGCATTTAACACTGCCTGTCATGAGCTTATAATTAGAGAGCTCAAAAACAGAAATATTTCGAGCTACCTAATTAATTTAATAGCGAATTACCTCACCAATAGAAAGATCTATATAGGAAAAGATGCTGTGATGGAGGTGAGTGCGGGAGTACCGCAGGGGTCGGTCCTGGGTCCGACATTGTGGAATGTTTTGTATGATGGGGTCCTAGGTCTAGATCTTACAGTGGATGCTACATGTGTTGGATTTGCTGTTGACCTTGCATTGATCGTGGGAGCTGCGGATGAATTTACCCTGATGGAGAATACAAATTCATGCCTTGAGTTGATAAGTGCATGGATGAAAGACCAAAGATTAACACTTGCGCCAAATAAGACGGAGGTATTAATAATGAAGGGGAAAAGGAAGAGAAATAACATTACCTTTATCTTAGAAGGTGTAGTGCTGGTACCTTCAAAAACAATTAAATATCTTGGTATCACACTTGATGAAAGGGGATCTTTTGGACCTCATGTGAAAAATGCTGTCAGTAAAGCTGATGCAATGATTGCTGGATTAAACAGGCTTTTACCCAATATTAAAGGACCAAGCAGTGGTAAGAGAGCGGTTCTATGTGGGGCGGTCCATAACGTGGTGCTTTATGGCGCTCCAGTATGGAAAAAGACAGTATGCATCCAAAAGTACAGACGTATCCTTGAGAGGTGTCAGCGTAATATGCTCCTCCGAGTGGCCTCGTCCTACAGGACAGTATCTCTGGTGGCGCTGCAAGTGATCACTGGAATTGTGCCAATCGATTTGATGGTCAAGGAAAGGGCATATATTTATGAGAATAGGCATGAGGACAGAAGACAAATTGTGTTAGATGCCAAGAATAATACCATAACGGAATGGAAGAGAAGGTGGGATATGGAGTCTGTGAAAGCGCAATGGACAAAATGCCTGATAGGGCATATAGAAGGCTGGCTTGCATGTAGGCACCGTCAGGTTGATTATTTTCTAACACAGGCACTAACAGGCCATGGCTCTTTTCGCGCTTTCGCAAAACGTATAAAAAAAGATGATTCTGATATATGTATGTACTGTGGAGACATCGATACAGTGGACCACACTCTTTTTGCATGCCCTAAGTGGCACAATATCAGGGAGAGCTCTCAAAGAACATTGGGGTATATGGTAACACCAGATACATTAGTACCAACTATGCTCGAGTCGTCGCAAAAATGGACAATGTTGCATAATATGATAAGGGAGTTAATGTCAAGGAAGGAAACTGATGAAATACAAAGACAAAATCGTCCTAATTAAAGAGTTGTGAAAGAAAGTTTCGGGTTATAGGGCTGCCGGCAGTATCTGATGATCTATCAACAATAGTTCCAGATACTGTTTGAGGGCATTGAGGGGTTTTAGTGGGTGAGAGTCCCACATGCCAATCTGCGATCGAGCTAAGCACTTGGTGTGCATAATGCATTTCCCCTGACAAAAAAAAAATATATATATATACGGTGATCCACCCATTCGTTAAGTATCTTTAATTTTCTTTGTACACCGTATTGGGCAATTTATAATTCCATTTCAACTTTTTCTTCTGTTTTGTTAAATGTAAATCTAATGAATTTTCTGAGGAATTGAAGACTTTCTTCTCCTCTGATCAATTGTTTTTCTTTATTCCATTCTACACTTAATAAACTTGTTTTATTGTTTATCTCGTGTATGTCTGTTCGTTATGATCTAGTGTACCTAAATTATATTTGTTGTCGGAATAAGTAGCATACTGGAGTGAGCTTGAATCTGAATGGCAGCTGGCGCCTACAAGTCATCCATCTTCAGTGCTCTGAGTGACCTACCCCTAAAAACCGACTAGTTAGGGGTAAAGCCCCACTCCATCTTTTCCACTGCACACTAGGGAAGTAAGGTAAGGCAGGTTGAAGGTGACACACAATATTTCTCCGAAATTTTCATAAGAGTTATTAAACGAAGCTACAGTATTGTGACTCCGACAAAAGGGCTCACCCTTAATTTGTCGACCGGATGACATTATTTTAGATTCCGTCAGCGCCATTTATGCCTCCTTTCTGCCAGGACAATCCTGAGGCGAAAGCGAGTGTAATATGATTTCAAAATACGTTCGACTAAAATGATGGTTTAATAAGGTGCTGTTAAATGCAATTATAAAGAAAAAAAATTAGATGTGGTCACCACACGACTTTCTTATACGTATGAGCGTTTCAAACTATACAATTTTAAGAATTTTGGTATACAAAACTTATTCAAAATCCTATTCTAAGTACTTTCATTCCCTTAATAAATCGCTATAGAATGCATATTTTGCAAGATATTCGAAAGAAAGTGCTACTCGCTAAGAGTAAAAGTGTTACTTCCGGTCCGAATTTTAAAATTTGATGTATACAAAAAATATTGCCAACCCAACTCTAAATACTTTTGTACTCTTAATAAATATACAGGGTGTCCAGAAACTCTCCTGACAAACGAAGACCGGAGATTCCTCAGATAATTTTAAGACAATTTAACCCAACTCACCCTAGTCCGAAAATGCTTCCTAAGGGAGCTAGAGCTCCTTGAAGATGGCGCCTTGTAATCAGTTTTTTTTAATATCTCCCGAACGCTTCTATTTAGAAAAACAAAAACTGGTATGCTTATTTATCCTCCAGAGATGAATCGATTCCATCAATTGCGAATTTCTAGTACCGGCCATAGGCGTCCGTTTTGTGTAGGTTAACGGTTATTTTAACGCATAACTTTTTTGTCTTTAACTTTTAAGCATTTGTGACACTAGATTATTAAATTTTCAGGTATTTTAGTACTAAAAGGTACTCTTACTTTAAGTCGGTAGGATACACTGTTTTCTTGAAAAATCGATTTGAAAATTTTTCGTTTTTTCTTCATTAAAATTCAATTTATTATTTTTTGCACTAGTTCGCTCTGAACTGCCAACAGAAATAAAACCTACGTTTTTAATTGTCAAATTGTTGTCAGTTCGCGAAGTTTATCTTTTAATTTTTTACTTTGTAGCATTCAAACACAACGATTTCAATTTAAAAAAAATGGTTTTTACTAATGAAGAATACGCCGATATGCATTTAGTTTATGCCAAAATGAGGTGTAACGCTCGAGCAGCGCAACGTAGATACGCTGAAAAATTTCCCAATCGTCAGCATCCCACTCACTCAACATTTACAACTCTTCATCAACGATTAAGAGAAGCAGCTTCAGTGGTCCCAAAAAAAATGAAACAGGGAGACATAATGATGTAACAGCAGAACATGAAGATGTTATTTTAATGGAAGTTGAGGAAAATCCAGAAATTAGCGTTCGAAGACTATCTGCCATGTACCCCACAATTTCAAAATCTTCCGTAGGAAATATCTTACACAAAGAAAATTTATATCCTTTTCATTTTACAAAGGTGCAAGCACTGCTAGAAGGAGATTTTCCTGCTCGTGTAGAATTCGCTAGATGGTTACAAAATCAGATAAATCAAGATGAAGATTTTTTCAGGTACATTTTGTTTGGTGACGAAGCTTCATTCTTAAAAAATGGAATTTTTAATGTACATAATGCACACTATTATTCGTACGTTGGTGACAATCCCCACGTTGTTCAAGAATTTAAGCATCAGCATAGGTTTAGCATAAACGTCTAGATTGGAGTAGTTGACGATTATCTACTTGGACCTGTGGAATTACCTTCTCATTTAAATGGTGTTGATTACTTAGATTTTCTGCAAAATATTGTAACGAAATGAGTTTACATTAAATAAAAGAAGCAGACCTCTCGGCTCGATAAAAACGCTCTTGTTTACACACCACCATAAATCATCTCGGCGCGGCATATAAAAACGATATGTAAACACGTCGATGAGTCATCTCCACGCCGTACGGCTTGCATAGCGAAAGGGACTAGAACGATTCTCGTACATGTGGAGAAAAAGCGGGACTGTGCTGGTATGTTCTAGTAATCTTCGCATGTGTATATAAGGCGACTGAGTCACCGATGGATGATTCACTCATTGCGGGATAAGTAATCGCGGAGTAGTTTCGGGAACGAAAGTCCTTAAGTAGTCTCGAGTGCGTAGAAATAAATAGTGGTAGCCGAAGGAGTAATTGCGGATTAATTCCGGAATAAGAAAGTCCGTAAGAAGTAGCCGACGCGCGTAAAAATAAATACAGTAGAAATAAATATAAGTCGTACGGTAGAAATAAATAGTGGTAGCCAAAGAAATAAATAAGTAGTGCCGTGTTATATAAATAGTAGTGGTAAATAAATACGTCTGTTAATTTTAATTTATTAATTGTAGTAGTTTAAGTGTGATACTTTAGTTTTATGTTTTTATATTGTTATAGTTCTTTAAGTGTATAAATATACAGACTGTTTTTAAATAAATAATTGCACGAGTTGTTTATTGGAACCCGAAAACGCTACAATATTTTACCTGATTTGTTAGATGAGGTGCGTTTAAATATTCGGCAAAACTTATGGTTTCTACAGGACGGCTGTCCGGCCCACTTAAGCAGGAATGTACGAGACTTTCTAGATAATAACTACGAAGACCATTAGATTGGAAGAGCCGGTCCAGTTGCTTGGCCAGCAAGGTCGCCGGATTTGAATCCTTGCGATTATTGTGTTTGGGGATACATAAAAGCATTTGTTTATTCCGTTCCGATACAAAATCGTGCACAACTCTGGCTAAGGATACAAGATGCTTGCAACGAATTTAGAAATAACTTTGGAATTTTTGCAAGAATTCGGCGTTCTCTAAGCAAAAGGGTAAATTTATGCATAGAGACTAATAGTCATCACATCAAGCATCTTTTGTAACTATCTACCTTTGATACTTGTTCTTTTTTTGTTAGTTTCGTTCCATTGTAATAAATACTTTGTTTTTAAAAACCTTCAGCTACAATTTTGTTTCAAATTGATTTTTGCTTCTTTTCCCAAACTTTTTTACGAATTGTGTGCTGCATTTATTGAAACAAAAGATGATTTATTAAATTAATTTTCATCCATGCCTTGATAGTCCTAGCCAATTTCGTCGCTAAAAACAAGTAGGTACATAATAAATTGAATTTTAATGACGAAAAAACGAAAAATTTTCAAATCGATTTCTCTAGAAAACGGTGTATCCTACCGACTTAAAGTAAGAGTACCTTTTAGTACTAGAATACCTGAAAATTTAATAATCTAGTGTCACAAATGCTTAAAAGTTAAAGACAAAAAAGTTATGCGTTAAAATAACTGTTTACCTACCCAAAAACGGACGCCTATGACCGGTACTAGAAATTCGCAATTGATGGAATCGATTCACCTCTGGAGGATAAATAAGCATACCAGTTTTTGTTTTTCTAAATGGAAGCGTTCGGGAGATATTAAAAAAAAATAGGGTGAATTGGGTTAAATTGTCTTAAAATTATCTGAGGAATCTCCGGTCTTCGTTTGTCAGGAGAGTTTCTGGACACCCTGTATATAGAATGCATAATTTACGAGATATTTGCAAAAAATCGCTATTCGATAAGAGTAAAAGTGGCACTTCCGGTCCGAATTTTGAAATTTTTTTTGGACAAAAGATATTTAGAATTATAATTTAAATACTTTTATACTCGTAATGTACCTGCCTAGAAATCATGACTTGCGAGATATTCGCAAAAAACTGATTTTCGATAAGAGTAAAAGACCTACTTCCAGTTGGAATTTCGAAAAACTTTTTTAAGACAATTTGTCTAAAATTTAATTTTACATTTAGAATTCAAATTTACATTTGAATTCTTTATAAATTTGTCTGAACTTAGTAATTGACGAAATATTTGCTAAATTCGATTTTTTCACTGAAGTAAACTACTACTTCCGGTCTACCGATTTTACTGAAAAACTAAGCAGATCTCAAGAGGGAGATTATACAGGTAAATACAAAATTTGGAATAGATATCTACAGCGGTATGACTGCTATCGTGGTCACAGATACACAGACAGACAAACATCTGCAAAAATCTCGAGGTCGAAAATTTTCATCATCACTATACTTCCTTATACTACGTATAAAAAATGAGGTGTGGCCACCACACGACTTTCTTATACGTATGGGCGTTTCAAATTATACAATTTTAAGACTTTTTTTTATACAAAACTTATTCAAAATCCTATCCTAAGTACTTTCATTCTCTTAATAAATCGCTATAGAATGCATACTTTGCTAGATATTCGAAAAAAAGTGCTACTCGCTAAGAGTAAAAGTGCCACTTCCGGTCCGAATTTTGAAATTTCATTTATACAAAAAATATTGCAAATTCAACTCTAAATACTTTTCTACTCTTAATAAATATATATAAAATGCATAATTTATGACATATCTGCAAAAAATCGCTATTCGGTAAGTGTAGAAGTGGTACTTCCGGTCCGAATTTTGAAATCTTTTTTATACAAAAGATATTTAAAATTATAATTTAAATACTTTTATACTCGTAATGTACCTGCCTAGAAAGCATGACTTGCGAGATATTCGCAAAAAACTGATTTTCGATAAGAGTAAAAGACCTACTTCCGGTTGGAATTTCGAAAAACCTCTTTAAGATAATTTGTCTCAAATTTAATTTTGAGTACATTTCAATTCTTTATAAATTTGTTTAAACTTAGTAATTGACGAAATATTAGCAAAATTCAAATTTTTCACTGAAGTAAACTGCTACTTCCGGTCAACCGATTTTACTGAAAAACTAATCAGATCTCAAGAGGGAGATTATACACGTAAATACAAAATTTGGAATTGATATCTACAGCGGTTTGAACGCTATCGTGGTCACACACAGACAGACACACACACACAGAGAGAGAGAGACACAGAGACATTTTTTAAAAACCACTTTTATGGTATCAGGGGATCTCGAAACGTGGACATCTGCAAAAATCTCGAGGTCGAAAATTTTCATCATCACAATACTTCCTTATACTACGTATAAGAAAGTAAAAAGTAAAAGAGCAAACACGCATAAATTACCACAGAATCTTAGACTCTTCATCTTCAAGCTAAAAGTTACACATATTCAATATTATACTATTTTTATTTTTAATTAGGTATACTGTTAATTTCATTTAAAGAAGAACATTTTCATTCTAAAATGTGTTAACTTTTACTCATCTTTATTAGTTAATGTCTGAAATATTATTTATTAATACATATAAGAACAAAAAAACCACAGATATTGTTTTCAATAACGAAATTTTGTTCTAATCAACTAGTATATGTACTCTGTGAAGTATCTCTGGGGTATTTCCTGACCTATTTTGTATTTTAAAAAGCTTCTATTTCTACATACATATCTTATCTTACAGATGATAACTTTGCTTGGCAATTTTATTTCTGATTTGGGGCACTGGTGCTATTTGGCACGTAACTGGTTCATATTAAATATTACAATAAGTTTTCGTATAGGACGAACTCAGTAGGAATTTAAAAGAAGAAATTATAAACTCAAGGCGCAGATGTAGAACAGATATGTATTAAATATCAATAAAAGAAACACGAATTAAATAGTTCAGGAATTTAATTTAATTTAATAGGCGACAACGCAAGACTCAATTAAAGGCCGGTTTTTCCAACTCCGATTAAAATACTCGGTTAAGCCTAATCATTTATTATCTCTAACTGGCGTTTAATTAGCAACTTATTTGCTAGTGCTTTTGATCTAAATTATTATATTTTGCTCTAATAATATTGGCGTCATTTTCTACATTCTTTATGCTTTTGGCCTTTATTTTATTTTTTGTTGGTATTTTTATATAATAATAATACTCTTTATTACCCAACAGGCCAGTGCCCAATAACAGGATAAATATAATCATTCGTGTATACAATTCAATACAATGTAATATAAATTTAACTAAAATTCTCAATATGAATTTAAAAAAAAAAGAAAAAAGAAAAATATATGTATATATAACATTCAGCAACGCAGTAATGTTCATCCATATTTAGGCAAAAACATCCTCAAACAGTCCATTGCCCAGACGGGATAACGTATAAATTGGTGCACGTTTCATTATGTTTGTCCGTGCAAATGGTACCAAGAAAGTGCATCCATATCTTGTGTTAAATCGCGGGACAAGTAAGCACAACCGCTCAAGTAGTAATGGACAATCAATTTTATACACAGACAGGAGCTTATATAAAAACTTTCCACACAGAGTATCTCTCCGGCCGGACAAAGAAGTCATGTCATGACGCGTTAGTAGCTCTTCCTGTGATGTGCCCCTCTCTGGATAAATTCCATCATGTTTAAAAGACAGAAACTTCAAGAATTTTCTGTGTATCCGATCCAAAGGTAAGGTATCACAGGCATATATGGGATACCAAATTAAAGCGACATATTCTATTTTACTCACAACATATGCAGAGTATAATGACTTAAGCAGTGACATATCTCTGAAGTACTTAGAAATCCGCATGATGAAACCAAGGAGTTTGAAGGCGTCTGAGCATATGCTTGAAATGTGTGATTTGAAAGTAAGGCTTGAGTTAAATAAGACTCCCAAATCTTTAACTTCTGGTACCATTTTTATGTTAGTGCCGTTAATGAAGTACGCAGATGAACTATTAAGGAAACCACGAGTATACGAAACTACGCAACATTTGTTTACATTTAGCTTGAGTTTATTAGAGTCACACCATTCAACTAGCACATCTAAGTTGTGTTGGAGTTTATTTATATCATCCAATGTTGAGACCTCTGAGTATAGCTTAATGTCATCCGCGTATCCAAGCACAGGGCAATTAATCTTGAGAAGCAAATCATTGATGAATAAAATGAACAATAATGGACCCAGATTTGATCCCTGTGGCACTCGTGAGGTGAGAACGAAGTCATTTGATGAGTAGCCATTGTAAGTTTCATAGCATTTCCTCTGATGCAGATAAGATGTAAGTAGAGAAACACAGGAGGAAGAGAAACCCAGAAAACTGATTTTGGAAATTAAAATTTTATGATCAATCATGTCAAATGCTTTCGACAAGTCCGTATAAATAACATCAACCTGTCCACGTTTGTCTAGAGTTTCGTAGATAAACTGAGATATCGTAGCCAGGTTCGTAACCGTAGAACGACCCGACATAAATCCATGCTGGTTGGGTGCAATAAAAGAAACTGTATGATTATAGGTGCAAATATACAGTACTCGCTCAAATATCTTTGCAAAATTTGATAATATGGAAATAGGTCTGTAATTATATAGAGATGTGCGATCTCCTTTCTTATGTACGGGAACGATTCTAGTATTCTTCCAAACTTGAGGGAAAACAGATCTTGTAATGGACATATTGATAATTATTCTCAAAGGCACTGCTAAAATGTATCTACAATCACGAATCAAGAAACTGGGTAACAAGTCATGTCCTGCTGTTTGTTTATTAGGAATATTAGCCATTAATTTAAGTAACTCATCCTCAGTTACCGGTAGGAAGCGATAAGGTAGGGAATTATAGACCATTCCAGTATATGTAGTGTCACTGACAACAGCGTACACTGATGAAAAATAATGTGCAAAAGCATTAACAATTTCATTCGGGTTAGAAAAATCATTGCCATCATCATCATGAAGGCGACCTGGTATTCTAGTAGAGCGAACCGGGTATATGAATATACGAGGTTTTTTTTGTTATCTACCTAGCTATGAAATCAATATGCTATTGCAACAATTTTCCTATATTAAGTTTCTGTGATATTTTATAGTGTCATTTCGAAGTTTGGTTCGAATCAATTAACATTTGTTACTTTTACACTCGTTTAAAGAAGAGAAAATATTGAAACTTGGAACACAGAAGTGTCATGAAATTTTTATCAAAAGAAGGCATTACCCTGAAGAATATTTATGAAAGAATGGTGAGAGTGTATGGAGAAAAAAGCTCGTCCTATTTCTAAGACAAATTTTGAATTGAAATGGGCCAGAGAATCCATGATCTTTCAGTAAAAGTATTTGGGCTTTACACAACTGTTTATTACGAACAATACATTTTAATTAATTTTATATCCAAATTCCCTTACATCTCAGATAAGGTAGGTATAAATAAAATCTTTCAGAAAAAGTTTGTTGTAAACATAATGTTTTATTATCTATAAATCTTAAAATACAAGTATTTTTTGTGTTAAACTATAATAATAGTAAATCATTAGAATACTCTCAATAATGACGTCAGAGAATTGTCACGCATTTACAAAGTCAACCTGCAAGCAACTGTAGAATTTCTTCTGCGGTTACAATTTTATTTATAATTTTTCAATAAAGTTTAGAATGTTAATGACATATGATGTTCTAATAAGATGCAGTTAAACGCAATCATAAATACAGTAAAGCTTTAAAACTTCCTCAGACAATAAGTTGATTTTTTGGACTGCAATCTTATAAAAAAAAACTCTATCAAAACACTCCCTATAAAATATATAAATAGAAAATGTAACACATGTTATATAAAACTTACAAACTTTTTGCAAATACGCTTAATTAAAATACGTAAAATATATATAGGTACACACTAAAGTGTCAAATTTGTAATTGTTTCTACAGATTGAGATTGTTTTTAAATATTCAAGTAATTTCTATTTTTAATTATTCTACACCAAGAAAATTCAAATTACAAAGGCTTTCTTGGCATTTAGTAAAGACTTTTCGAATGTTGAACAGGTAAATATAAATATGTATAAATTATTTCAAGTATTTGTTCTTTTTCGATGTTATATAAGCATTACTTGAAAGTTGGCCATTAACTTATGGTAAGTATACAATTTATTACTTGCAGTTGGTTTCATTAATATCAAAACTACAAGGTTTCTGACAATAACAATAAAAAATACCACATCACACATATTGTTTTACATACATACATTGGTTTGTGTAGGTGTTTTTCATTTTAACAATGATTATCTGAAATTCGTGGTAAAAGTACTCAAAACACGCATGCCCTTATGTAATAAGAACAATAATAATAAAAATAGTACCATTTATTCTTCTTAGTTCCAGGAAATTTTCGACTGTTGTTTTCTATGAGTGAATTGAGGCGTGGAGAGAATAGTGAGTGAGATATGGTAAGGAACAGATTCAAGGAGGTCGGTGATGATCTCGACCGGCCTGTCAATTAACGCACAACGGAAGAACGAAAACAAACGAACGCCGTGGTCGTCAAAGACGTTTCTTTCGACAAAAGCAAATACACCACACCCCAGTGAAATATTAATCCAAAAATTAATAATATACTATGGTGGTAGTCGTAATAGTGAGGAGATTGGACGATTACGGAACATCATAAAACACTGAGATAGCTATTCCGAGAGTAAAGGTTTTATACTCGAAGAGCTGATTAATAATAACAGAAAAAATCCATTTGTAAGTTTAAAAACTAGGTAGATTATAAACTCTTCAATAGACACTCCAACTTAATGATCTCTTTTAAATTTGCCCACTATATTATTTTTTATAATAATTTTAGTTATTTGAACCATTTCTTTCTTGTTTACTTACAAAACCTCATTTTAGATAATACAAATCAAATTGATTAGCTGTAGTGCTTTAGAACAAGTTCAATTTTAGCCAACAAAAGTATAGAAATAATATCAGTTTTAGTAGAAATTATAATATACAAGTTGTCTCAAACCTATTTCAAACGATAATAAAAATATTTTATTGCAATTATTTAGATAGAAAAAAAGATCTTATTTATCCTATTAAATAATCTAAGAAACAAACAAAAATTAGCTACTCTTCATTGGTAAGGGCATCACTTGAGAACAGCTTAGCCAAATCAGGCTAGTTTTCTTTTAATGTTCGTAACAGTCCGAATAAGATTTTTAGGGAAAGACAAATTAGAAAAGCTGTCCGATAATTGCGAAATTCTGAAAAAATGGAAATACTACGTATAAGAAAGTATTGTGATGACGAAAATTTTCGACCTCGAGATTTTTGCAGATGTCCACGTTTTGAAGTCCCCTGATACCAAAAAAGTGGTTTTTAAAAAATGTCTCTCTCTCTCTCTCCCTCTCTCTCTCTCCCTCTCTCTCTCTCTCTCTCTGTGTGTGTGTGTCTCTCTGTCTCTCTCTGTGTGTAACCACGATAGCGGTCAAATCGCTGTAGATATCAATTCCAAATTTTGTATTTACGTGTATAATCTGCCTCTTGAGACCTGATTAGTTTTTCAGTAAAATTGGTAGACCGGAAGTAGTACTTTACTTCAGTGAAAAAATCGAATTTTGCCAATATTTCGTAAGTTTAAACAAATTTATAGAGAATTCATATGTACTTAAAATTAAAATTGAGAACCATTTTATTTAAAAAGTTTTTCGAAATTACTACCGGAAGTAGGACTTTTACTCTTATCGAAAATCAGTTTTTTGCCAATATTTTGTAAGTCATGCTTTTTAGACAGGTACGCGATGAATATAAAAGTATTTAGAACTTAATTTCCAATATCTTTTGTATAAAAAAAAATTTCAAAATTCGGACCGGAAGTATCACTTTCACTCTTGGCGAATAACGATTTTTTGCAAATATGTCGTAAATTATGCATTCTATAATATTTATTAAGAGTACAAAAGTATTTAGAATTGGATTTGCAATATTTTTTGTATACATGAAATTTCAAAATTCGGACCGGAAGTAGCACTTTTATTCCTAGCAAGTAGCACTTTTTTCGAATATCTTGCAAAGTATGCATTCTATAGCGATTTATTAAGAGAATGAAAATACTTAGAATAGGATTTTGAATAAGTTTTGTATAAAAAAAATCTTAAAATTGTATAGTTTGAAACGCTCATACGTATAAGAAAGTCGTGTGGTGGCCACACTTCATTTTTTACTTTCTTATACGTAGTATAAGGCAGTATTGTGATGACGAAAATTTTCGACCTCGAGATTTTTGCAGATGTCCACCTTTTGAAGTCCCCTGATACCAAAAAAGTGGTTTTTAAAAAACTTCTGTGTTTGTCTGTCTGTGTGTCTGCCTGTGACCACAATAGCGGTCAAACTGCTGTAGATATCTATTCCAAATTTTGTATTTACGTGTATAATCTCCCTCTTGAGATATGATTGGTTTTTCAGTAAAATCGGTATACCGGAAGTAGTAGTTTACTTCAGTGAAAGAATCTAATTTTGCAAATATTTCGTCAATTACTAAGTTTAAACAGATTTATAAAGAATTCAAATGTACTCAAAATTAAATTTCAGACAAATTATCTTAAAAAAGTTTTTCGAAATTCCAACCGGAAGTAGGTTTCTTACTCTCATCGAAAATCAGTTTTTTGCGAATATCTCGCAAGTCATGCTTTCTAGACAGGTACATTACGAGTATAAAAGTATTTAAATTATAATTTTAAATATCTTTTGTGTAAAAAAAAAAATTGGACTGGAAGTACCACTTTTACTCTTAGCGAGTACCACTTTTTTCGAATATCTTGCAAAGTATGCATTCTATAGCGATTTATTAAGAGAATGAAAGTACTTTGAATAGGATTTTGAATAAGTTTTGTATAAAAAAATCTTAAAATTATATAGTTTGAAACGATCATACGTATAAGAAAGTCGTCTGGTGGCCACACCTCATTTTTTCTATATGATTTTTGCATTAATTCAAAACCATAACACAGTTCGAACGATAGATATGAGTAATTCTGCTTTAGTTTTGTTCGTTATAGTCTTGGAAAAGTTTTCAGAAAAACAAATTCTGAACAATTATAAAGGGAAGTCGGAAAATTTGGATAAACTACATAAAATCATAATTTTTGAATGCACTCTCGATCATAAACGAGATAAAAACAATATATTTGGTTAAATCTTGTTTTGTGTTGTTCGTTTTGCTCCAGGGATGGAAATAACTCAATTGAATCTTCCCAATTGAAAAAAAATCTGGAAAATCTGGAAAATCTGGAAAAAATTCTTTATATATATCATATGTTTCTTAATAACATGCTAATATTTAAGGGGGTTATTCTTGAGTCCATTTTGTGTAATGAACTTCTTATAAACATATAGCTGTAGATTCAATAATTTGAATAATTTAAATAAATGATAATTTTTATTAGAAAATTGTTGTAGTCTTATGACTTCTTGCAGTGATTTCAGCTTCTTCGTTTTCTGGTATACCTCTTATTCAGTTTTGTTTAGGATAAGGTTACAAATTAAAAGAAAAGTTTAAATATCATATATAAATTATATATATATGTATATCTTCATTAGAAAATTATTCATGAATAGCCTTGCTATATTGTTTCTACATCTATTTTTGTTTAACACATAATAATAAAGAAAAAGATTTGTACCCACTTGGATTATAATGTTCGTATAGAGCTTATATCTCCATAATGATAGTCATAAAACAATTATCCTGTTCTTTTAAGTATTGTAAAACCTTGATTCTTGATAATTAATATTGTTAATTCGAAGCTGATTCTATTTCACCAAAAACATACATTTGCACATATTGCCTTGGTAACCTAGAACTTCGCAATTGTGAATGCTTGGAAATTGGCCGATACTAATCACCCGCAAACATTCGCACATAGTACGGCTAGCGTCTTAATACCTGCTCTCCAAGAACATTTCCTTTTATTCGTATTTATTTTGTTTAAATATTTAAATCAAAATGATAAAATGTAATAATTAATATGCCTAATGATTTTACTGAAAGCAAATATTTGCACATAGTATTCTCAGCGCATCCAACACCATTAACTATCCTTTCGTTATTCTATTTTTTTATAAGAAATTAAATTATTGTTTTTGAACAGGATAATGTACATCTAATTACCAATGCTTAACGTTTACTAAAAGCAAATATTTTCACATAGTACCTTAACTCGTCTAGCACCATTAATTATTCATTATTCGAATAATTTCTCTTATAACTTACTTAATTTCGTCATATATTCTATCGAATTCTGCCTTGTTAATGTCTTCCATTTTCTTAAATTTATATTACAAAAAAAAATACTTGAATGCAAATTAATTAATAATAAAGCAAACTAAATTGAAACTGAATTCTAAATCTTAATACATTTAAGTATATGGTAAGTCGAAAAGTAGTGTACGTTCACCCTACTCTTATCTTCGCTACCACGAAGAATCCATTTCTTTGAAGATTTTCACGTTTTATTAGCTCGAAATACGAATTTCTTCTCTAACATGTTGATTCCTGTCTAGCCTTTACATATCAAAAAACAAATGCCATCAACAATTTGCAACGCCTCTATTGTCGAACTAAAATTTAGGTTGGCATTGATTTTGAACGTTTGTAATGAAATGTTTCTTTTCTTCAAGTTATCGTCCCCACACCAATACACACGCACTGTTCTTGACAGTTGTCATACCAATCGCGGCACTTGAATTGTTTATCACTGAAAGTCTTTCACAAACTTGCTATTCTTCGTCTTTAGTAGGTATACTTTTCTTTCTTCTTAATATAATCCCTCATTGTACTTGTATATAAACACATTGCCCTTTTCACTGTTTTCTACATATTTTCTTTTTCCAGTTATTAGTTTTATCCGTATTTTGTTTTTAGGAACATCTTGATTAGGTAATACTGGGAACACGTTATAGACAACTGGAATTTTTCTTTCCAACCCCGCACCACAAAGACCAGTCGCCCCCATCACATGGTCTCCAGATTCTATCCAGGCTTTCTCTTCTGGCAGTATGTTTACTTGCGGAAAGCTGTAAATAATATTACACTGTTTTTTTTTCTTTTGTAGCTTTTAAAACCATACATGGCTATTTCCACACTAATAAAAGTATATTCTAATTCATACCAATACTTTTTACATGGCATATTGCTATCGAATATATCGTATTATAAATGTCTTGATTTATATATCCTTTTTTCTGTTCATATCTATAAGTACAGGTATTTACTATATCTTAAGCATTATCATAAAATATTTCTCATGAATTGGTACCATTATGCATATCTAAATTTACATTTATTTATTCAAAATCGTATTCTCATCTCGAGCATACCGAATATGATCTTGCGCATATAATTTAATGGCATTTAGGTAAATGATTTACTCTTTAGACTGTTCAATCCTTTAACATAATTCTTTCTCTATTGTTTACTTTCAATATATTTTTGTTTCTAAATAATGGTCCATTTCTGTTCTAACGCCTTGTGAGAAATTTGGTTCTGTCTCTTTATATACAAACCATATTTCGTGTTTCTCTTCTCTACAAAATATAGAATGCATAGACTTATTTTGTGTTTGTTTTTATACCTAATTTTTTTTTAGTATTTATTCAACTTAATTTCTATATATAGGTATATTTATTCTTAATACAAGATTTTTCCCTTTTTTAAATATAGGCAACACATTGTGCTTCCTAGTATACATTTTTATTTAATGCCTACACCTTAAAAATAAACGTTTTTAAAGTAAAGTTAATGTTTTTTTCACCAATTAAGCTAATTGCTAACCTTTTTATTTTTATATAATTTGATGGTCACAGCAATATGCCCTAAATGTCTTAACTTTTGAACTGTCGGGTGCTAAAGGTTTAAAATTTTTTTTCTTTTTTTAAAGCTTTGGTATTAGATATTTGTGTGAAATTTGGGTTTTCCAGCATCTGATTTAATTTCTTTCTTTGTGCGTTCAGGATAATTTGCTGCTACGACTTCAAAATGTATATAGATTACGTTAATCTCTTAAATGAATTGTTGTTCAAAGTTACATAAATAGTTTTTTCTCATAAGTGGTCTAGCGAGATGTACATGATTATTTTTTTTTTAAACTTTACCACCCTACAGTTCGAAAGTTAAGACATTTAGGACATATGTTCATATGAAGTTTTTTTTATAAAATGGATCCAAGAATAACCCCTTTAAATATTATCGTGTTATTAAGAAACATCCTGTATATATATAATTGTTGGTGCGTCTGTTAGTGACCGTGTAACTTCCGAACGACTTGACCGATTTAGGTCTTATTCACACAATATACTTGTTTTGTCAAGACGATGGTTCATAGTTACACTAGGATACAATAGGTGGCGCTGTAATTAACTTATTAACAAATTCTAAATTTAGGGTTCAAAATGAGTCAGTGAGGAACTTAATTTCGAGGAGGGATTTGGTAGTGAGTACGCATCACGGCCATAGACCCGTTTCAAGAAAGGTACAGCAAGGGCGCGTTGCTCCATTATCCACATCATTTCCGCGACTAAGAGTTCTAAAGACCGAAACTTTCCAAACTGCTGCGTCGTTTAAGCCTACCTCCATGCTTCTATGACCTATAACTTCGTAATGCCCATCTGAAAGTAGAGATGTTTCCTTGCCCCACCCAGTGTATAGAGATATGACAAGGTAAGGTAATCTTCCGCTGAAAATGCCCTCTACAGGAGTTGCTACACTTTAGTGCACATAGGATAATAATTGCTCATTTTTCTAGAATAAAGCCAAATACTGAAACTGTGGATGTGACCCAGAAGAGATGACAGATAATGAAGGAATGGTAGGTAACTTCTTGTGTTGCTATAGATGCTATTCTCTTAATGCAGTAAATTCCATATATTTTTTAGCTCACAAACATTGCTGTATATGATTTTGTCGAATATTTTATTTTACCTGAATTTTGAAATGACAAATATGTTTATAAAAAGAAACCATTTTATTTTTCGTCTAACTTTACCTGCGATCAAAAACATTAATATGTATATTTACATAAGTCAATAACACACTAAATAATACATGATTAAGGTATACCATTTACTTTGCTACAAGAGTGCAAAAAAATATAGTCTCGCAGTCTGCATACTTAAAAATATTAACCTTGGCATGTTGTTTAAATAACATGATGATGATTGGTTCCTCAATTGGAATACGTATCTTCTTATTCATTACACGTGCATTATATAAATATGTGGTGAGTGGTAATATGCAGGTGTGACTAAGAAAGTCAACGTCAAAATATTTGTTTATTAAAAAATAATGTAATTCACTATCTCCAAAGTTGCACTATTATATAAATTTTAACGTGTTTTATATATTGTAAATCTATTCGTATGTCTAAAAAATACCGAATTCATTACAAGAAAATGAGGTTTGACCACCACACGACTTTATTATACGTATGAGCGTTTCAAACTATACAATTTTAAGAATTTTTTTATAAAAAACTTATTCAAAATCCTATTTTAAGTACTTTCATTCTCTACATAAATCGCTATAGAATGCATACTTTGCAAGATATTCGAGAAAAAGTGCTACTCGCTAAGAGTAAGAGTGCTACTTCCCGTCCGAATTTTGAAATTTCATATATACAAAAAATATTGCAAATCTAGTTCTAAATACTTTTGTACTCTTGATAAATATATATAGAATGCATAAATTACGACATATTTGCAAAAATTCGCTATTCGATAAGAGTAAAAGTGGTATTTTTTTTTATACAAAAGATATTTAAAATTATAATTTAAATACTTTTATACTCGTAATGTACCTGCCTAGAAAGCATGACTTGCGAGATATTCGCAAAAAACTGATTTTCGATATGAGTAAAAGACCTACTTCCGGTTGGAATTTCGAAAAACTTTTTTAAGACAATTTGTCTCAGTACATATGAATTCTTTATAAATTTGTTTAAACTTAGTAGTTGACGAAATATTGGCAAAATTCGA
The DNA here is from genome assembly GCA_963170755.1 of Amphimallon solstitiale. NCBI lineage: Eukaryota > Metazoa > Arthropoda > Insecta > Coleoptera > Scarabaeidae > Amphimallon > Amphimallon solstitiale. The sequence continues at coordinate 122,925,692 of OY720677.1, read as the reverse complement.
TTTTTTCACTGAAATAAACTGCTACTTCCGGTCTACCGATTTTACTGAAAAACTAATCAGGTCTCAAGAGGGAGATTATACACGTAAATACAAAATTTGGAATTGATAGCTATAGCGGTTTGACCGCTATCGTGGTCACAGACAGAGAGACAGACAGACATTTTTTAAAAACCACTTTTTCGGTATCAGGGGACTTCAAAACGTAGACATCTGCAAAAATCTCGAGGTCGAAAATTTTCATCATCACAATACTTGCTTATACTACGTATAAGAAGGTAATATCCAGTGTCAATAGAGATTAGTAGAGATAATTAGGCATGACTATATACACAGTGATTAAAAATGGAACACACATATTTTTATGGATGTTAAAAATTCAGAACAGAAAGGTTAGTTTGTTATATTGATTAGTCACTAATAATTCGAAATTAGTGAGGTACAACAAATATTATTTATATAAAAACGCAAACACTTTTATTGCAACATTTTACTGACTTCAGCAATAAGAGGTCGATTAATACTATCAACCAACTAACATTTGGTTTTTTTTATTACGATAATAACGTTCTTCAATTTTGGTTGTATAAATTTCAATTTATGAAACACGAATTGATTATAAAATATGTTTCTTTGTTACTTTCTTATACGTAATATAAGGAAGTATTGTGATGTCGAAAATTTTCGACCTCGAAATTTTTGCAGATGTCCACGTTTTGAAGTCCCTTGACTCCAAAAAAAGTGGTTTCTAAAACATATCTCTCTCTCTCTCTGTGTGTGTGTGTGACCACGATAGCGGTCAAACCGCTATAGATATCAATTTCAAATTTTGTATTTACGAATATAATCTCCTTCTTGAGATTTGATTAGATTTTCAGTAAAATTGGCAGACCGAAAGTAGTAGTTTTCTTAAGTGAAAAAATCGAATTTTGCTAACTATTCGCCAACTACTAACTTTAAATAAATTTATATAATAAGCCACCCGATCAGCTACCTGTAGTTTGTCAGATATGCGGTTTCGAAATTTCATATCAAATATTAGCATCAGTCAACTTTTCTGAATCATACACATCATTATAATACAAAGTTCACGTAAGGTAATACTAAACTGTCAGTTAGAATTTCGTCAAATTAAAATCGAGAAAATGCTTATTGTGGAAAAGTACTTTTAATGACAATGTTTAAGGTTTAAACCGTAAAGAAATATGAAAATGCAGGCCTAAATTTTTTGCAGTGTTTTCAGGTTTTAGTATCAAAGTACTAACTTTAATAGTAAGAGTTTCAGAAAATGCAATAGACTTTTCATTACCAAAAATTATCAATAAAAATTTGGAAGGGTTAATATGCAAATTATATCATCTAGATAATAATAATAGTCTTTCCAAATCCTCATCGATTAAGTGGGACTCCTTCCTATCATTAATAAAAATGTGGATTAAAAATTGTAGAGAATATACAAAGGCCACTTTCACGATATTTTAAATAATTTATCACCCAAAATGGCCATAACAGCAACAGAATTAAAATGTTTAAAATGTAATCATGGTCAAAAATACTAATTTTCTAAAACATGCCTACAATATTAAAAATATTTAAACATTTAAAAGCTTAAACAGAAAAATACTATAAAATATAAGTTTCATAAGGTATGATGTGCACTCTTCGGAAAACTTGTAGCAAGGCCCAGAGCTTGCATTCCACTGTACTTTTAAACCTTCTGCATACCTGTGTGTTTAAAGAAAACGTGTGTTACAAATGTGTTAAAATTACGGTATGGCATGTATACCGTACATATATATGAATAAATAAAATATTTATATGGCAGTCAGACACATTCTAAAAATGCAAGATAAAAATTCAGGAAAGAAACAACGTAACACAAAATTCAACAAATATGTGAGAGAAACTATATACACGATACATACAATATAAAATGAAAGTAAAAATACTTCAATTTCAAGAAAATTGTACCAATTACTATATTTATATAATTGATATAGCGATTTTTGTAATTATTTAAACGATAAAAATGTGTTTTAGTTTATATTTTATACGTTTTGTCAAAAAGTCACTTGTTTCAATTGGAACATCCTGTAGATCTGTTCATTTTTGAATTGCTCACAAAATTTCGCATCAACAACGTGCGACATTATTACTTTAAAAGAAACCATAATAACGCATATATGTAATATATCTATTTGGTACCCAAGAGTACCTATACTAATTTCCTTCTAGTATACTGATGTTGTTAAATGCACTATGAAAGATTAAATTTTATTGTAAAGTGTTTGCTCTTAGATCTCATATTAATACTGTGCCCGTTAGTTATGACGACAATCTTTTGAAAAAGCAAAGAACGACAGCTTTGTCTAGAAGTTTCCGCAGCTGAAATACAATCCCTCTAATCGATCGTCCCACATAATAAGATCGAACATAACAATTGCTATTACATTTGAGCGAAATATAATGTATAAACAATATTAAAAAAAAAACACCAATACTTTTTAATCTCTCCCTGTATGTGCGTCCAAATTTATTTAATATACTTTCTAAAAAAACGCAAATTCTACATTATATTTTGTACCTTACCATTACAGCATTGAATACTATCACAATACAGCATGATCTGCAAAGTTCCGCATTATATAACCCATCATTTAACGGAAACCAGTTTTCGTTGCTCGTCTGTTTTAAACAAATTATCCGCGGTACCGGTATTCTATATTGAACCAACCGTACATTCGCAAAGTGAGAGTTACTACTCAGATCAGTCTGAGTGGAGATAGTTACGCAAAATGGAAGTGTTGTATCAAATATTTTCATCGTCTTCTCAGAATGAAATTAACTCGTAAGTTAGAATACTTCACGATCGGATATTAATTTATCCTGTGCTTTCTCATCTAATTTCAGACGTCAAGATATTACATTTTATCTTCATGACAAGATACAAAATGGTAAGTGGTTTATTTTAAATTAAAAAAAAAAAAAAAAAACACGGGTAAATAATATTTATACATCATTTTAAAATAATGTCAACATTGAATTTGACAAATCAAATATATAAATTTTCAAAATAAAATATACAGAAAAAAATTATTGATTGATTGTGAATTTACTGCAAGTTATTTATAATTTAAAATAATGGTGGAAATAAAACGTGTGTAAAATTGATAACACATCATCATCAAATTAGAATGTATTGCAACAAAACTAGTTTTTAATATTGAAGTTCATATGTGATTTACTTTTATCATAAAATGTACTAGATAACAAACTTAAATTATACATTAATTGATTTATCACTTAAATACTATGTTTGACTTAATGTTTGTTTAGACACTAACACTATATTGGGAAAAAAATAATAAAGTTATATTAAGTACCTACGAGGTGTGCTCAAAAAATACGATCAATCTGCTGCTAGAGTAGATATGCTTGTATGTTTAGTAACAATGTGTGACAAGCTGGATCATATTCTGTGCAGTCAGTCAGTTGTAAACATCTGCGACGATAAAGTGTGTGTTAGATCAAGTGAAAAAAATGAGATGTGGCCACCACACGACTTTCTTATACGTATGAGCGTTTCAAATTATACAATTTTAAGAATGTCTTTATTCAAAAATTTTTCAAAATTCTATTCTAGGCATTCCTACTATTTAAATAAATTTCTATAGAATGTATACTTTGCAAGATATTCGGAAAAAAAGTGATACTCGCTAAGAGTAAAAGTGTTAATTCCGGGGCAAATTTTCAAATTTTTTTAAAGCAAAATGTATTGAAAATTATGTTTTAGGTACTTTTATACTCATAATGTACCTTCCTAGGAAGCACGACTCGCGAGATATTTGCAAAAAACTGATTTCCGATAAGAATAAAAGACCTACGTCCGGTAGGAATTCCGAACAACTTTTTTAATAAAATTTTTCTCTAATTTAATTTTAAGTACATTTGAATTCCTTATAAATTTGTTTAAACTTAGTAGTTGATGAAATATTGGCATAATTCGATTTTTTCACTAAAGTATATTACTAATTCCAGTCTACCAATTCATCGTGGCCACACACACACACACTGAGACACACGCAGACATACAGAGAGACATTTTTTTAAAACCACTTTTTCGGTATCAGGGGACATCTGCAGAAATCTCGAGTTCTAAAATTTTCATCATCACAATACTTCCTTATACTACGTATAAGAAAGTAAAAGAGCACGAAAAGTATATATTTGCTGCCTGAACAATGAGAACTGTTTACAAATTCTTTCAACGATTCGGTATGGTTATGTATTGGTTGAAAACGGCATGGTATATACACATATAAATAATAGATATAGCAGTAATAAATGATAATAACATTAATTCATTGCTGAATATCGTCCAGCATTTATCTGGAGCGCTATTCTGCTCCTGTGGAGAGACTTCAGTTTTAGCCTCTCTGCATTTGCCAACAATGGTGAGGAAATATTACATACGATGAGGATAACGTTGTACCGATTGAGTCTTGAATTTGGTTGTAAAAAAAAACACATCTATATTAAGAATAGAGTTTTAGCCCTAATAAAAAGTCTATCGCAATACACCAAAAATTCTATACATGTTTACTTACTACTTTGTCTACTTAAATCTTTATAAACGCATAAAGTTTTTGAAATATTGTTATTATTATCGGTAAGACTTTATGCTAAACATATTATTCAATTAACACGTATTTTTGGCTATATCGTACTGATGAGCAGCATTTCTGCCTTCTACTTTTATTATTAGTTTTGTTATGTTTGTCGACAAAACACTCAGCGAAAATGACAATTTGGAATAGCTATGAAGCTAAATATATGTTTATAAACACGACGAAACAGAAGTCACGGATATGAGTAAAACTATTTTAAATGAAACCATATTACAAAAGAAATTAGAAACACAAGTAGACTATAAAAGGTATGTATAAACAAATAAAATGTAAATATAGGGCAAATATTGATAACTAGATGAAGCCATTGTTTTAATAAAAAAAGACTTACGTATAAAATAAGATAAAAAGAAAGTAGAATTAAAAAAAAGTGCAGAAAAAAAAATTGGAATTTTAATTTATCTAAAATAGAACACATTTTTTAGTCAAACTAGTAAAACCATTTTAATTACTTTAATATAAATTGTAATTGCACATTCGACGGGTATTTGTTATGTATATTAGAATTAAACATATATTAATTTAAAAGCAATCAAAACCAATGTGTAATAAAACAACACAAATACATAAGAAATTATTAATGTAACCTAACGCAAATTTAATGAGAAAATTGCAATGAAAACTTAAATCGTAACCCTAGAAGATTTTATTTTAGAGAGTTGTCCGAATATAAAATAAACTGATCAGTCAACGATATGTGAATATAAAAACCTTCAGGAGCTATCACTAAGAAAGCAATACATATAACTAATATAACAAGTCAACAATCATAATCACTATAAACCTACAACATAAAACATTAACATGGGATCATTTCGTCAGATATGTAAAAGGTTGGCCTGTAAAACCAACGTTAGGATGTACAAAGAATTTGTTTGGCCTCAAGGGCCAGCTTAGAAATTAGTTCAGAACGACCCACGCATGCTCCGTTGTATTTATATCAAATGTAATTTGGTTATTGTCTGTTTTGTAATGCGTATTATTTATTTGTTTATTTATTAGGTATTTTATTTAAAGTATAATTAAACTTACCTATAAATAAATTAATATATGTATTTATTCACACATACGGCACAATCATAACGTCAAAAACTATTTTGTTTGACCTCAGCTGTGCCGCACTAGGTCAACTGCTCGACATCTTAATAATTACTTGTTCCAGTGAGGGTAGGTTTATTTTGATCTCGGTCATTTTGACCTAGTTCATTTTAACCTCTAACTGGAAAGCCCATATTGTAAAAGCACGTTATTCGCCGAATGTAGTATTATGCAATACTTATGCAGAGAACACTATGGCGGTAATGACAAGATAATAAAAGACAATCACGATAGATGCTTATACATTTCACGAACTATTTTAGTATAATTGACGCAGGTGGGAGGACTTTAAAAAGCAGGCATAACTATACGTCTGTAACTATAAATATTGCAAAAATGAATTCTATTTAAATAAGAACAGAATTTTGAACACACCTCGTATGTATGACATATTTAACCTTATAAACAACATTTATGGTGTACCTACATAAATATCGAATTTCCCGGATGTTTCAAAAAAGAACAAAACCGATATGAATTAATATAAAACCAACTGAAAAGACATAGTATATGCGACAAATCTGTTCAAGTAAAATAAATTGTGTTAATCTTTGTAACGTGTTATGTTTATTTACTTATGTTTTCTTGAATATTTACTGAAACTTCTTTTCTTAATTCAATTACATATTAACCACTTACATTAAAAAACAAGTTTAGTTATTAGAAATTCATAAATTGATATTACTATGATTTAATAACAAATTAATAAATCCGTATCAGACCATAAGATGCGTTTAATAGTTTATGCGGTTGTCTTATTTAATTGTAAATGTTAATTATTTTTGACCCCATCATATATTTAACTTGAGCTATAAAGCAGTGATCTGAAGGTAACTGCGATATCATATCTAATTTCTTTAAATAGATTTTGATAAGAGTAGTATGTGTTACAGTCCCCGACGAAAGTTTTTACACGGGATACACCGGACCGGTAGTCAGGTTTACATTCGAGGAATGGACTCAAAATAAATAATATAGTTCAAAATTGGGCACAGTAGGAATAGCAATACAATAATACGTAACCAGCTGTATATGTTCAAAAATATATATTATACGAATTTTTCCAACTCTGGTTTGACATCGACCTGCCTTCAATAAAGACGTTTACAACTTACGATATATATATATATATATATATATATATATATATATATATATATATAGAAGTAGTTGTATCAATAGTGACGAATGTATGGGACGTGGAAAGGTGGGCTTTTGTGATAAAAGTATTTTAGTTAAATCGTAGTCGCTGTATGTAGCGGGCCGATTTATTGTTTACTATTACTAGTTACATGTGTTCTATTACGTAAATATGTCTTGTTAAAAGGTAGATAAGAGATTCACCTGAGCTAAAATTCGACGGTACTCAAATCCGATGCAAAATTTACAATGTATTACTGGTATGGCTAGTGAAAACCTACGTAATAAAACATGTACCGTCGGATACACATAAAGCACGTATTGCTGGCTTTTCAACTGCTTATGAACGGCAGCTACTAGCGTGTAATACTCAATTGTGAATGACATAAACGTATTAGGATGTCAGCAAATGAAACCAAAGGACGCAATAGAGTAAAGTCCCGAAAACTCGGCCTAATGTGAACCAAAGGGTGGCCGGGTTTGTGAACACGTCGGGTTATGGAGAAAGGTGTTAAAAAAAGAACAAGTACGATTTTTTAGTCATAAAATATGTACATACTTTTATTTGTTACTTGAGAATACAACAGTTTACAAAGAATGCTATAACTCCAACTTAAACTGTCCACTGGCTACCTTTTTGTAAAGAAATTGTTTTTCGTACTGCACTCTGCGTTTCGATGCTGCAACACGAAGACGACGAAGGAACACTAAGTCTATTACCGACGCACCTTATCGTTCAAAATACTGGAGGGCGGTTTCGACAACCTTTAGTCACTGACTAAGTGATATTTGTGGGTCTTGTACAACGTCAACGTCTTCATCATTTTCGTGAATTTCTTCATTAACTATGCAATAATATCTGTATCGGACATAACGTCTTGCTCGGTATCATTCTTAAACCACTGTTCGACATAATTTTTATCGGTTTTCTCACATCCAGGAACTATTTTCACGAGGTTAAGTTTACATTTTTTTCATAATGATGTTCAACGAACTCATTCCTCGGGTGATGAAGGAGATTTTCTCAGGAAAAAACTAGTGTTAGTGACTGTAATTCGTTCCAGGAGTTCGCCACCCGTCCAACAACATCCAATAGGTCACTTTTCTTTAACTTCTGGATAAGACCTTAACTATCATCGTTTGCAGAAAGAAAGGAGGATAACAGCTTGCTCCTATAACTTCTCTTGATACTAACCGAATTCTTTGGTTTGACATTGGAGTGATAAAAACATTGCTCGTATGTCCCCATTTTTGAACTCTTCAGTGTTTGGGTGCGAAGACACGTTCTCCAAAATCAGAATAGATTCCCTTGGCAGGTTTTTATATTTTAAAAACTGCTCAACCGATGAAGTAAGTACTTTATGTAACCATTCTTTGAAAATTGCACCGTTCATCCAGACATTTGACTGGTCTTGGTACCAAACTCAAAGTTAATTCATTTCAATGTGCTTAAACGCTCGTTGTTTCTTTGATTTTCCAATCACCAAGTTTTAATTTGTGGTCACCTGTTGGGTTACTGCATGACAGGATTGTTACTCTCTCCTTGCTTCTTTTAAAACCAAAGGCTGACCGTTCTTCCTTGAAAGCAACACTTTTAGCTGGTAACAGTTTATAATTTAACCCAGTTTCATTACAATTGTGGAATTGTTCTCCGGTCAAACCTTCAACTTCCATAAATTTCTGAAACTTTTCCTTAAACTGAAACATACCCCCATGTCACCAGATAGTTTTTTTCCACACATACTAAACCGTTGGCCTCCATAGCGTTCCTTCCAGCGCCGGCGCGTCACGTGGTGGAGTAGTGCCTGTCAGGGGGTGGCTGAGTTATCCGGACTACCAAGTTATCGAATGCCGAGTTTTGGTGACTTTACTGTTTTGAAAGTATTTTACTTGGGATAATGAGCAGCGACATGGCAATGTCGTCTACACATCTACCCGCATCTAAAAGACTCAAAGAAAGTAATGCAGAATCCACATCATATTACGTCACTTCATGTTTGAAATCGTTATGATGTGAAAAGCACGTTCAAAATAAAGAAAAACGTTATTTTTGTAACAGATGGAGCTGCGTATATAAAGGCCGCTGATCGGCTTTTAAATAAACAAACAGTAGTATGACGTATATTACATGTTTCGCATTTTGTCTTCGCCAATTCCTTTCTCAATTATCTGCTGCTTCTATTATTAATGTCAAACAAGAATTTGAAGCAATTCAAAAAAACAATCCAGGAACTCAAACTGTAAAGCCGAATTGTTGACTTGTTTATTTGTGAAAAATTAGATTTTTTCAAACCGGGGATAAATATGTACTTTAAATATGTCCCTATTATAACGGTAGATGTTGAACGGTTAATTTCAATGTAAAAATGTATTTACGTTGACAAGCAATTGTGAACACCTGAATGTATGGAAGAATTAATGGTGATTTACTCTCTCAGTGTGAATAGTGAACAGTCAGAACGTGTGATATGTTTTATTTACTGTTACTTGGCAAGCACTCGTATCTCACATAAGTAGTTTGATTCGCGTGTCAAAAATATCAAATCGGTGTTCATGAAGTCTTGGATGCTTCCCTGGAATGTACGTAATGTCAACCTGATTTCCGATCCCTAGTTCGTTTAGTTATGACCCAAAGCGTCCATTTAACAGGCGTATAAGAAATTATTACCTTATATCGATTTACTCAGATCACAACTTAGCTATGCAAGAAATCTCACCTGGTAGTTTAACGATCGACATATTATGTAAAAGTATCTATTGAAGAAATCTGAAGATTTTATCACTTATAGGAAAGCATACTAACTAAAATATTTACGTCATCAAACTTGCATATTTTTAATGAAACACACTGTATATATTTATATTTTTAAATACATAGAGAAAATATATTACTGAAACAAACAAAAAATTCCTTGAATGCACCCAAATCCATCATTCACATCATTTAGCTAATTCTTGGTTAGTTCGAGTAAATGATTTATTAAAACAGAAAATCTATTATTCAAACCAATTAAGAATTAATTAACTGTATCTATTCTTTCAATGTTAATTCAATGTACTTTATTCACAATTATTAGTTAAAATAAGTGACTTCACTCCAAAAACAACGTTGAATGAATACATAAGGGATAGCTTGCACCTAAAGGGAACGAAAGTAATGTGCAGAGAAGGCGGTTGTGGAGTGTGCATTGTTGCGGCTACTGTTCTACATCCAGTAACAAAAAAGGAAATCACTTTTACTGTTAATTCAGTAAGTAAAAGGATATTATATACGATAAGGACAATTTAAGACTACATCAGTCATTCGTCTTTGATGTAAGTATTCCATTGTACAAGAATGATTTAATTATACCCCGTTAATGTAGAAAGTAGTAATTTAAAAAGATCGAAAATGAATAACATGTTTACAGTACAAGTCTTTGCAGTTATTATTTGTAATTTTTTACTGTTGTACCACAATTATTCGCAGAAGGTACGGTAGATAATTGGTATAATTGTAGCATTAGATAATCTCATTAAAATGTTTCCTGTTGAGGTATAAAGTATTCAATATGACACTACTATTTGATATCTATAACATATTATTATTCTAATTATGGTATTCTATGGTAAAAAGCAACACTACAGTCCTGCTATCAATATCAAGTATACATGTCGGTTATTTTTCTTATTGTAAAATTGATGATCATTCAGTAAAAATCATACTTACACAAAAATTACTTTTTTGAAAAATTAAAAAAAAATCTCTGCAGCCAATTGTATGTGCGGTAAAGCGTAATAATTTTTTTTTAGTAAATGGTGTCATATATATATGGAATAAAATTTATATTTATATTAGATATACATACACCGCATTTTCTTGAAAAAAAAGTAATAACCTTTGGATAAGTGCGGTTTTAAAAAGAAAAAAATTAGTTTTATGTTAATTAAACAATAATTTATTAAAAATAATTATAAATTTTGCAAAAATAAAAATTGGAAAGTAATAGAAATAAATTTGGATTGAAATATTTATCAAAATGCAAAAATAAATCTGATAAATAAATTTACTTTCAACAATAACATTAGATATCTCATAAATTATGTCTATAATCTTTACAACCACCAATATATAGGGATGTCGTTTGTTAAGAAATCAGTGTTATCCCACTGGTGATTTGGTGATTTGCTATGATTACACCTTAGCCAAAAATACTAAGTTTAGCACTCTTTTTTGTTTTAATATAGATTTCTACTGAATATGGCAACTTAGTTGGCGTAATACGTATATAGATTTTGTTTTAATATTTTTTTTTGTGGTAAGGGATTTTTCCTTTTGCATTTTATTTCAGCTTTTTAGCGATAGTCTCCACCCACACTTTAACTGCTTAAAATGTTTTATATTTGTTTTGAAAATTATTTAAGAATTCAAATATTTTTTTGCAGAAAAATTCAATCCAATAATTATTCAAAATGTTCGTTGATCGCTATTACATACATCACATACATTTTCAAAGACATCTCTTTGAATGCCAAGGCGGGTTGCATTAATCCTCTAAACAGGTAAATACAACAAGTTTTAAATAACCTGTAAAGGAACAAACATTACAATACAATTAAAATGAATAAAACTGCCCCAAAGTTGGGCGACATAATGTAATGGAACCACCCCACTATTAATTAAAATGAATAAATTTGCCCCAATGTTGGGCGACCTAATGTAAAGGAACCCCCTTATATTTAATTTAATAAAATTGTAGAGTTAAAATCTAAAATAAAATTTAAATAACTTGCTTTGCCGGCTAAACTCAAATCAGATTATCTCAGGGCGATTGGGATTAATAAGAAATGATTAAGTAAACGGTGTTCCTAAACATTAATTATACTTAATAAAAAAATACCATTGTAAAACTTTAAACAATTCGTATATTCAAAACCAATGAATAATATATATATATAACTACTTTTTACATATAACAAAAGAAATAAAATATATTTAAAGACAATTTTAATACATATTTACAAATAATTAATGGCCATAGATTTTTATGTATATTATTCGACGTAGTCTAACATAAACAACGGATGCCAGAATTTACTACGTAGGCTGGTTTTTTGTACTATTATATAAATACACAACAATATTAATTCAGATCAAATTACATTCTCCTTCATAGAACGGAGATGATATATATTTATCAACTTTATTATGTTAATTTCAATTTGAAATTTATTTCATAATCTTTAATTCTTCAATATCAAAAATATGTTTATTTACAATAACCTTTTAAAAATACCTTATAATAAATAAAGCTTCTTTCTTCGCTCTTCGGCGATTTCTATCCTCAGCAAACTCTTCTTTGCTTGGCGTTGTCATCAACGGAATTTCTTTAGTAGTGACGATCCTGACGTGACGAATCTCCTTGCTCTGCTTACTGGAGCACAATATATTTTTTTTATAAACTTTTAACACTGTGCACATATACTCTTTAAGTGCTACTTCAATCACTATTTTTCAAATAACAATTCTTATGATTGTTATCGAATTTATTATAGGAGTTTTAGGTTCTCCTTTTTATAGAACGTTTAATGTATATTACTTAATTTTCTGATAGTCGGGGTTTGACGACTTCTTTATGAAGCCAGCCAGTCAATCCCTCCGACTATGGAGTTAACTTTCCGACTCGAATCAAGTCTAGCGGATGACTCTCTCGTTTTTAGCACGTGTTTCTATTTTATATAAAAGTGTCTGTGGTTCCCCTTTCTCTATATAGTTCGGTTATTTCCACTTAAGTTTCCCATACACATTCTTTTACGTAGGCGAATGTTTATCACAACTGTAGCGTTTATTTCACTGTTGTAAACATTCGGCGACACGGTTCTTAGAACTAAATACACACTAAGCTTATGAATAATATTTACTTAATAATACCATAACATATTCATTGATTTTAAATATTATTTCTCTTCAAAATATTAATAACAGAATATACTTAATTAAATTCTAAAAAATTAAAAATTATAAAATTAATAAATGGATTGGTATGTACCGTTACAAACCCCATAGAAAAGATTGTCTTGTGGTGTCAAATCAGGCGATTTGGCTGGCCAGTCTATAGATCCTCTTGGTGATATCCATTTATTTAGAAATACATTGTTTAATGACCGCCGTACCAGAAGAACATACTGGTGAGGAGCTCCATTTTGTTAAAAATGTAATTTGTCCTCATCAAGTATTTCCATCTCTATCCAGTTGATTTTCGAGAGCATCAATAAATAGCAGATTGATAGTATTTTCGAACATATCCAAATATGCTTCGCCATTTAGATTTCCATTGAAACAAAATGAAGCAATCCCTTGGTCTGCCAAGATGCATGTCCATACATCATTTTTTTCAGGATACTGGGTGAGTCCTTCTACAGGCAGATGAGGGTTTTCGTTACTCCAATAACTGCAGTTACGAGGGTGGTCTCAGAAGTATCCGACCTGACGTAGAGATGGCGGTAGTTGTTTGAAAGATATCACTGTATTAGAAAGTACACAATCCATATAACATATATTTCAAGTTTGAAGGCGCGACCTTTTAGTTTAGTATTTCTTTAACAGCTGTCAACAGTGAACGTTGTCAGTGAATTTGTGAAAATGGAGAAAATTGGTCATCGTTATGTGATACAATACTTTGCTACCGGATCTACGTCGCATTAAGATAACGGGCTGAATTCGGAAATGAAACGGAGAGTCGCAATAGGGGTTGTTAAACGGGATAACGCAGGGGCGAGCTAACTCTGTCGCAGACGGCGTGACGGTTCAGGAAAACAAGAACACCTAATAGTAGAGCGTCGGTCGGCAACGACGCTAGCGACGATTGTCCGGGCACCAGGACACTATGCTATCTACAGATAACCTACCTGCGCCTCCTACGAACTACCACTGGCTGTGTCCCTCCAGTAGGATACCTATTGAACACCCTGTATATTTGAAGCACCTAATCTTATGTACGTGCTTGTCACAATGATATTCAAGATAAGCAGAGGTAAAAGAAATAAAAGATAAGGTATTCGCAATATAACAAAATTTAATTAAATCTTAACGAGTTGGAAGTAATTATTCAAAATAAATGAAACAGATTAAGAAAGACAGGTAATTTACATAATAAAGGTCGCGAATCTGACTGAACAGTTCAAATGTATATATATAAAAAACAGTTAGCAAGCGTTGAATGAAAATTAAATTTAAGTAACAAGAAATGAAATTAGACAGTTGCTAAAATATAAACAAAGCGTTAGGTAACGTTTATAAAATTTAAAAAAAACACAAGTCTTAATAATTGAACAAAACTCTGCGCTTCAGCAGAAGTTGGTCGGTTGCCGAAACGTTTCTTCACCTCACATTGGGTATACAAGTGTTTTCAGAGACACGCCACAACGGCAATGTCAATACAAAGGTGTAAATAAATATTTTATAAGCGCAAGAAAGATTAATATGTCAGTATAAAGACTTAGCCTAAAGTGTGGAAAATTCGCTTAATTATAAAAAAAAAGAACAGGTTTGCATACATGAACTAAATTAAATTAATTGAAGGTTACTGTTTAGCAAAGTCAAAAGTTAAGGGTAAAATTCAGTAAAGAAATTCCATAAAAATACAATAAAACCCTGAGCTTCGAGAACCAAAGCTTGCTACTACAGAAATGAATTTATCTAGCTCAGGTAAATTAAATTGATCAACGAAAGGCAAAATTACAGTCTTACAGCAAAGTTAAACGAGCAAAATTATTAACAAATTTTAGATTTCTTTTCCCTTATAAGCAACACATCATATAACATACAATTATTATATCGGAAGAGAAATCACTAGGTATCTTACTAATTAAATAACATCTGTCCAAAGGAAAAGTGATATTATAATGAATTTACTAGAATTAATCTTAGTTAAATATTTGCCTCAATATAGGGCTACAGAAATACGGTAGTGACAAAATCAAAATTCTGGTCAATCTGATAATTACAAAATTAATAAAATAATAACGGTAATCTAATAAGGATTAATTGTGACCTCGCAGTTGACTAAGAGGTGCGATAGTTAATAAACCACTCAAAATTCTTGGTCATAAACTAGGCAAACTGAAGTCTTGCTCACAGACGTAAAGTCGTCAAAAATTGGACGTAAAATATATAAAAGGTAAAATTACAACCTTAGCTGGCAAGATGGTTGCCGGAAAGACGCTGCGGAAAACCAAAATGGCGGCGACTCCCTTGTTGGAAAAATTCCACTTAACAGGTGGGCTGGCTGTTGGAAAAAACCACTGATGTGGGCGATATCCCCAAAAATAAGACTTCGGAGGGCTTAAATGGCCGTCAAAGGAATCCTAACAGCTTCTGAGGGCTTTAGCGCCCGACATAAGAATCCTATAAAAATTTAGAGAAGAAAGAACCAAAAGTAAAATCCCGAAAATTAACACAAAGTTTCAAACACTTACCCCAAAATAATGGAGATCCCGCGATAAAGACTCAGAAGTCACACATAGCACGAAAATAATTCAAAATCCACCACGTGGCATTCGTAAATTAGATAGCGGTATTGCGATAAAAATAATTTACGATAAACACCTAATTAAGGTATCGATAACTTAAACTTATTTCATCAAAGCCGCCGAAGCGTTAGTCTAACTTAAGACATAGTGATAAATTCACCAAAAGAAAATAAGCATATCGTGCCCATGCACTTATAACAAGCTGGACTTCGAAAGTGGCTCAGCCGTGACCTTTACGGTAGATACGTTACAACCCAAGAACACGCACGCTCAATGCATCGCACTGGAAAGGATTCAGACTAAGGGCGGGAGTTTTCAAATAAACATAATAAACACACAGCTAATCTGACAATAACGGAAGACGACATCGTGACTTAAACACAATTAAACGTAACCCTACACATATCTTAGATGGAAGAACATAAGCGAAATACTCAACAATTGTAAATAGGAAATATAAAGTCGACCGCACGAGAGGGTATTTCATGCTGGACGTTGGCAATCCGTGTGCAGATAGATCTGTACTACATAGCCGATAGGCATGACAGAAATAAACAAACAATCTTCCACACGTAGTTTCTATTTTTATTAGGCGAAAGGACAGAATCTCTGCAGGTAAATAACGAAATATCAAAGCTTTAATATCAAAACGCTGCAAAAAGACGGTAGAGAGACCGATCTTAAACTTATGTTACAGAAAAATCACGATCCTAACCCCTACAATGGTTCTGGGGACGAATTAACAGAAGTTCCTAATACTAGAATATCGAAGATAGAGCAGCAAGTGATCGGCAACAATTAAAAGTATGCCCTCTACTCCAAGCATTTCTTTAATTAATACTCCTTACCCTTTTTTTTTAGACGGACGTCTGCGAAGGAAAAGGAAAATAACAATAATACTCGGGCCTGCTCGAGAACTGCGTTTAGCAATACGCAAAACATGTGAAACAGTTAACACAAAAACTTGACTATCGTTTCAAAGCGTTTACAAACCACAATAAATGCATTAGGTAGGGATCGGACGTAATGAATAAGTAGATATTCTTTTAAGAAAACTTACGCAAGGCGTAAAAGTAATTGCAACTGCGGAAAATACGAAACTACAGGTAGGTTAGAATAAGCTAGAACTAAGATAATTAGAGTTAGTTACTCAGACATAGAGGCTTACACAAAAACAGGGTGTAAATGCCCGATCTTACACAAAATATATCTGTCATATTCGCGGCACATGGTTTAGAGCGGTGAGGGCTCAATAGTAGGTTTAATACCCACGGAAGCATACGGCAGGCAGTCTTAGTAACCGGAGCAATAGACAATATACAGGGTACGCTCAAAAAGTCACGATCTCTATACAAAATTCCACGTATTTAGACAAAGGCACCCAATCTTTCGAGAACTATAAACAAAGTAAATTTACAACGTAACAAATTCCCCCCTTTCCAGCGAAAAGAAATTGATCGCAGAGCAATTTCTTGCACCGAGAACATAGGCTGACGGGATAGAGGTAGTGAAAAGGGTAAGCGAGAGCGCTAAAACGGACGTTGTCTACTATACCAACGCACACATCCACACTCAGTCACAGCAACACCAATCAGCTTGGCCATAACCACCACGTGGCCCTTCGGCATTCGGCCGGTACGGGAAAGTAACGAAAAAAAAAAAACAAGGGTGTCGAGATTCTGCACAGACGCGCCCCGAGACCTGTCCAACCGACAGCCCAGCACTATTGGTAGCATCACGGGGGAGAAGGGTATAGACGGGTTAGATTACGGTGTGCCCGGCCGGCGGTGATCCTTACGACGGTCGAAGGCACAGGAATGTGGAGTGGGCACTACCAATAGGCCAAGATGCGGGAAAGGCAACCCCCGAGACGACACTCTGCAGACACGCGACGGTAAAAGAGACCCTTGGGTAAGGCCCTCGGTATCTCAAAACAAACAAAATAAAAGGACAACTAAAAACGGGTTTATTACTACAGATACGGGATACAAAGCGGAATAAGGAAGAGGCAACTAAAGGTAAGGTAAAGCTCAGAATGGTGCAACTGCCCAGAGGAACAGATATGCCGTTACGACAACCATAACATCCGACGACAACAAAACGAGAGAAGATCGCCAAACAAAAATAGATATTAGAGAGCAAAAGTTTAAAGTCTGGACCGGCGTTGTCCCGACTAAAATGCTGAAGGCAACGATAAACCATAAAGGCTGAAGTCATATCCGATTCCTGGAAGTAACATTTTGAACGTAAGAAAACAAAAAGGTCGCCAGGACACGACCTGGGAAGGCTGAGGATTATCACACAAAAGGGACCATCACTCTTTATACCTCCTCAAATAAGAACGTCAAATCCGGTAGTTAAGCAACATTAGTTAGCTTAAAAGGTAGTCATGTCAGATAGGGTAAACGAAATATAGTGTTGACTCCCCTAGCAAGGCTGCCACTCCATATATGCAGAGACACGGGAGATCCGAAACATACGGAAGCGATAAAGGCACGGGAAGATAAATGCATAGACGGAATCACAGATACAAGCTGTGCAATGGGGCCGGTAAACACACTAACGAAAGGTCGATAAAAGAAAAAAAAATGTTTGTCCTGAGGCGATAGCTTCTTGATCTATCAAAGCTATTTAGTTAGTAATTGCGGGTTATGGGATAACTTTTCCCAGATGGATCAGCAACCGCGTGGAAGAGGACGTACACGTAGCCGCACGAGGAGACAACCGCAAGCAGGGGGAGGAACAAATGGCAGACCCGGGAGATCCGACCCGGAAGATCCGACACACGAGAGGGAGAGGGTCCGAAAGGGAAAGAAAGTGATTGTTCCGGGGTGATAGGGAACAATAGAGGTCCGAGTCCCTTTAGAAGCCTTTTACTTCACGCAGGATCACGGTAGGAGAATTCTTTCAGCCCTCACTACAGGCCGTGAAGGTAACGGTAGGTACAAATAACAAACAAAACAAAAAAACAAAATCGTGATAGCGATAATTTCAGGCAGTTGGACACGTGAGAAGATAGATCTTAATCATCACTCGGTTGTGGCTTCAGCAAATTTGCATGCCACGCCCCGGGCAGCAATTTACCTTCACAAGTTTTGAGTTCGTAAATGTCAGTGGAGATACGTTTACTAATTTGAAAGGGCCCGACATATTTGTCAGCCAATTTGGCGGTATAGAACTTGGCGGCATCTGAAAGGACGAAATTTTTACGCCAGACCAACTGGTTTACCAAGAATTCATCTCGTCTATGACGAGTATCGTAGCGCGCCTTAGCACGCTCGTATGCTTTCTGCAAGCGGGATTTGATGTCACGATAAAGTTTAGAAAATCCTTCGGAACGCTCTATTAGTTTTTCCGGATCGCGGACCTCGACAAGTGGAGTTCCGTCAGAGATAGGAGCATCGGAAATTCTTTCTCCAGTGAGATTCATCTCACGACCGAAGTTAATGAAATAGGGCGTATGTCCGGTGACTTCGTGTCTAGCAGTGCGCAAGGCGCAAGTGACTTTGGGAAGATAGACGTCCCACTCGCGATGATTGTCCGAGACATACGAGATCAACATGGTTTTGATAACCCTATTCACATGTTCCACGGGATTCGCTTGAGGATGGTAATTCGCAGTATAGCATGGACGTACTTTATATTCTTTTAACTTAGAACGGTAGTCGTTAGAACGAAACTGCACGCCATTATCGGAAATTACGGAACGAGGTACGCCAAAAATCAGAAACACATCTTCTTCAAGATGTCGGATAACAGACTTGGAGGAAGCTCTACGTAACGGGAAAGTCAGAACAAACTTACTGAAGATATCAGAGACCACTAAAATGTAATTAAAACCGCGCTTGGACCTCGGAAGAGGACCAACAATGTCGACACTGAGTACTTCCCATGGTTTAGTAACTTTAGAATGTCCACCCATACGACCAACAGGAGCTCTTTGAAGAGGTTTCGCCTTATTGCAGTTAGGACAGGCTTTGATATGACGAATCACATCACCTAACATCTTGGGCCAATAGTAGTGTTGCAATATGCGAGCGAGAGTCTTCGCAATGCCCAGATGACCACTTGTGGGCTCGTTATGACATTCTAACAAGACCTCTTGTCGTTGTTCCTTAGGAACATAGATTTTCCATGAATCGGAATCCTCAGAGGGAAAAGTACTATTAGGCGGTACGTAACGTCGAAGTATCCCACCGATAAGTTGAAATTGAGGGTACTTCTCGGGATGTCTCTTAATTTGTTCTAAGATACGAACGTAACATTTGTCTTGGCTTTTAGGATTGACTTGAACGATATCCAATTTGGGGACTGAACGGGAGAGAGTGTCCGGAACGACATTGAATTTTCCTTTACGGTGGATGATAGTGAAGTCGTACTGCTGAAGACGTACGGCCCATCGAGCCAATCTACCCGACGGAGAATTAAGAGAGTTCAGCCAGCAGAGGGAATAATGATCCGTTATCACCGTAAAGTGAGAGCATTCGATATATGGGCGAAGCTTTTCTATAGCCCAAAGGACGGCAAGGCATTCTTTCTCAACCGTAGAGAATTTACGTTCGGCAGGTGTTAAAGAACGGCTTAGATAACTGATTACTTTCTCCTGTCCGTCTATGTCTTGAGTCAATACGGCTCCAAGACCATAGTCGCTAGCATCAGTTTGAATGATGAATTCATATTGGAAATCGGGACATGTCAAAATCGGGGAGGAAACCAAGCGTTCACGCAAAGATGTCCAGGCTTCTTCGCAAGCTAACGTCCAAGCGAAGGGACGATTTTTCCGTAACAAATCAGTAAGCGGAGAGATAACAGTAGAGAAATTAGAGACGAAACGTCGATACCATGAAGCCATACCTACTAAGCGTCTGACTTCAGAAACATTTTTGGGTGTGGCAATTCCGATGATAGCCTTGACTTTGTCAGGGTCGACCATCAACCCACGACGATTAACCACATAACCCAGGTACTTCAATTCGTCGCGACAAAACTGACATTTGTCTCTATTGAGCGTTAAGCCAGCGTCACGCAGGCGGGATAAAACTTGCTCTAAGATAGTCAAGTGTTTTTCAAAGGTAGGAGTGACAATTATGATATCATCCAGATATACGAAAACGTAAGGTTCTAATTCAGGACCTAAAACTCTATCAATAAAACGCTGCCAGGAGGCAGGTGCGTTGTGGAGACCATACGGAAGACGACAAAACTGGAACAAACCTCGATTCGGCACGGTGAAGGCGGTATACTGACGGGAAGACTCGGCAACAGGAATCTGCCAATACGCACTTTTTATATCGAGAGACGTAAGATATTTGGCGTCTCGTAATTTATCTAAGGTATTCGAAACATAGGGAAGGGGATAGGCATCTCTCTCAGTGACCTGATTGAGCTTCCGATAATCGACACAAAATCGAAAAGTCTTATCCTTCTTAGGCACGAGAAGAATGGGTGAAGACCAACCACTCTGAGACCTCTCAACGACACCGAGAGCCAACATCTTCTCTAATTCGGCGTCGACTACTTTCTGCACCGCCGGAGATATCGGATAGTAGCGTTGCTTAATCGGAGGGCTACTAGTGATAATAGTGTGCTCTACACCTTTGGCACAACCTAACACCTCCTTATCGACGTTAGGAAAATTTTGATTGATGATAGCCTCGAGCTGACGTTGTCGCTCATCAGACAACACCTGTGGTTCGACATCGACAGAAGACACGTTGGGTGCGTCTGAAAATACCCAATCGCCACTGCGCATGTTTATGACGATACCCATATCTCGCCAGAAGTCTGCGCCCAAGATAAGTTGATGCGGTAGTTCAGGTACCACCAAAACGTCAAAGACCTTAGAACGATTCCTAACATTAATAGGCAAGGCAACTTCACCTGATATTCGGCATCGTGACCCGTTGGCAACAGTGCAAAAGGACATAGAGGATTTAAGCGGAACAAAACCCTTTAAAACGGACCAACCTGCTTCACCTAAAATAGTGCGTGATGAACCTGTGTCCAAAAGACCGAGAAACTCTTTACCAAAGATTTGAACTTTAAGATAGGGGCGTTCATCCCCTATGGCTTGTGCGAGAATAAAATCCAACCGGGCTCTAATTTGTCGATAGGCCGCTGTGTATACTGTACGCACGGGACGGCCACTTAGTGCGCACGTCGGGCGTTTCCCGAACACTGCGGACAAGAAGATACGATGGTCTCTGGACGACCACAACGATAACAAAAGCGTTTACGAGGTAAAGCGCATTGGGAGTAACGATGTCCTGCCTGACGACAATTCCAACATGTGACAGGGTTTGCTGAAACGGGTGCCACACGGACACGAGGGCGATTAGAGACGGGAGTAACGGGTGTCTCACGACTTCGAGAATAACTCGGGACTGGTTCGGCATTGACATAAGCCAAATCCGGCTCGAGTGTTTTGGCACGCAAGGGAGGCGGTACATAAGCTTCAGCAGAGGCCTTGCGGGCTTCGAGTACTTTCCCATATTTAAGGAGCTCCGCGATAGAATTGACTTCAGTTAACCCCAACTGCGTTTGATAGAAAGGCAGAATATTACGTTGCAAAATTCGTAATTGAGTTTTTTCGGGAACTGAATCAGAAAGGCGGGAAAAAAGATTCTTCATGACCGACACGTATAGTCCAATAGGTTCATTAGGACCTTGAGTCCGTTGCTTAATTTCGTCCATAAGACGGTCGTCATAATCTACGGCTTGAAACTCTTCCCGTAGACCGGCAGCTAACTCTGACCAATTAGAGTAAAGATGACGATTTGCCCGATACCACACCAAAGCACGATCCTTAAATAAGTCTATAGCGGAATTGAACAACAACTGGTCCGAGGAATTACGAGCGATTTTAAGCTCAGCTACACGCTCCAGAAAGGCACTAACTGAGAAGTTCTTCTGCCCTGAAAATGTAATATTCCAAGAGGTAACGGGAACGGGTTTAGGAGAAGAACTAGCGAAAGTCGAGTGAACGGGACCAGTAAAAGTGTTAACCGGGAGTCGGATAGGGTCATCCTCATCACTAAACTCCTCTTCACTCCCTTGAGGACCAGGGTTACCGGCAGTGGGTGACTGTAATAAACTGAACGTTGAGGCACGTTCAAGGGTGCGAGCCTTATCGCGGATGCAATCTTCTAGTTTAGCAACGCGACCCCTAAACGCATGATATTCTTTCACCTCCTCTGGCGAATGTGGGACGGAGTTCTGAATGCGGCTCATTACGAAAGCAAGGGCAGTAGAAATTTTTTTAAACTCGGAAGACTCACGATTCCCTATGAACTGATCGATGAGCCCTTCGATAACCGTAAGCTTATCCTTAATGGCCGCGGCGTCTTCCGCATATGTGAATGGATACGTAAGCTTAGTATCCGACGGATAAGACCTAGCATACCCTAGCAGACGTCGATACATTCGTCGCATTTCATCCAAAGTAGATGGCACCTCAGCACCCAGAACAGTCAGTAAGTACTCAAGGTCTTCTTTAAAAGACGATTGATCTCAAATTTAGGAGACATGGCGGCAGTTAATTCAGCAGAAAGTCGAAAAGAAAGAAATATAAAAAGAAATGGCGGTACCGGGATCAGCAAGCAAAGACTCGATTCCTAAGACACACAAATATATTCTGGAAGACAAGGTAGTTCAGAACCTAAGATAAAATTGTAACGTGAGGTGATAACTTTTCCCAAAAAAAAAGGGGAAGAAAAAGAAATATAATCAGTCGAAGTTAGATTAGGTGAGGGAGTAGACGGAAACACAAAAAAAACTGAGCGGTAAGGAAACTTAACGTCCACTTGCCCACCTAAAACGAGAAACGGGCTTAAGTCGAGAAAATTCAAAATTTATTCCTGAAGATGGTCAGGACCGAAACGTTGATACAAAACAAGTAGTTTCTCCAAAGTATAGCACCACTGTGCGGTACGACGAAATGTTAGTGGCTGAAATACTTAAAGGTAAGGAAAATATTCCGGAAGATGGAGAAACTTGTCCGAAACGTTAGGCAACGACACGTTGTCACGTCAAGGCAACCAAAACCAAGGAAAATTGGAAAAGATGAGAAATTTCCCTGAAGATGGTGGAAGCTAGGTCGAAACGTTCGGTGTCACTTATGAGTCAATGGATGACACACATGAGGAAAAGAAAATTTGAGGGCGGCAAAAACTTAACCGAAACGTAGATGCGAAATGTTGTACGTTAGGCCCACAACGAAGGCATCTAATTGTTAAGAAGGTAGTGAAAACTTCGTTGGAGCATTGGGTAGCGAAGGAGAAACTTTGGCTCCGGAAGGTGGAGAAAAGAGGGCAGAAACGTTGGTGTGTCAATTCGTACGGAGGGGAAGAAAACTTGTCTGAATGTCAAGGGGCAGGAAAAGAAATTTTGAAGATGGCGGAAAATTGGCCGAAACTTGGTTGACACACAAAAGTAATAATAAAGAAAAATTGAAGATGGCGGAAAGTTGGTCGAAACGTTGGTGCCAAAATTTTCCTATCACCAAAAGAAAGGTCCAGACGCTAGGGCACCAAACTTTTCCCTTATTATCGAAAGAAAGGCCCAGAAAAAAAAATTATCGAAACGTTGGTTGTTAAAGACAGGGAGATAATTTGCAAAATTCAAGAAAATGTTCCGGAAGATGGTCAAAATTTTTCCGAAACGTGGTCCACCAAGGACAAGGCAATAAATTTGAAAATTTCAAAAAAAAATTCCGGAAGATGGTCAAAAATCGGCCGAAACGTTGGGCGCCAAATTTTTGCTACCGGATCTACGTCGCATTAAGATAACGGGCTGAATTCGGAAATGAAACGGAGAGTCGCAATAGGGGTTGTTAAACGGGATAACGCAGGGCCGAGCTAACTCTGTCGCAGACGGCGTGACGGTTCAGGAAAACAAGAACACCTAATAGTAGAGCGTCGGTCGGCAACGACGCTAGCGACGATTGTCCGGGCACCAGGACACTATGCTATCTACAGATAACCTACCTGCGCCTCCTACGAACTACCACTGGCTGTGTCCCTCCAGTAGGATACCTATTGAACACCCTGTATATTTGAAGCACCTAATCTTATGTACGTGCTTGTCACAATGATATTCAAGATAAGCAGAGGTAAAAGAAATAAAAGATAAGGTATTCGCAATATAACAAAATTTAATTAAATCTTAACGAGTTGGAAGTAATTATTCAAAATAAATGAAACAGATTAAGAAAGACAGGTAATTTACATAATAAAGGTCGCGAATCTGACTGAACAGTTGAAATGTATATATATAAAAAACAGTTAGCAAGCGTTGAATGAAAATTAAATTTAAGTAACAAGAAATGAAATTAGACAGTTGCTAAAATATAAACAAAGCGTTAGGTAACGTTTATAAAATTTAAAAAAAACACAAGTCTTAATAATTGAACAAAACTCTGCGCTTCAGCAGAAGTTGGTCGGTTGCCGAAACGTTTCTTCACCTCACATTGGGTATACAAGTGTTTTCAGAGACACGCCACAACGGCAATGTCAATACAAAGGTGTAAATAAATATTTTATAAGCGCAAGAAAGATTAATATGTCAGTATAAAGACTTAGCCTAAAGTGTGGAAAATTCGCTTAATTATAAAAAAAAGAACAGGTTTGCATACATGAACTAAATTAAATTAATTGAAGGTTACTGTTTAGCAAAGTCAAAAGTTAAGGGTAAAATTCAGTAAAGAAATTCCATAAAAATACAATAAAACCCTGAGCTTCGAGAACCAAAGCTTGCTACTACAGAAATGAATTTATCTAGCTCAGGTAAATTAAATTGATCAACGAAAGGCAAAATTACAGTCTTACAGCAAAGTTAAACGAGCAAAATTATTAACAAATTTTAGATTTCTTTTCCCTTATAAGCAACACATCATATAACATACAATTATTATATCGGAAGAGAAATCACTAGGTATCTTACTAATTAAATAACATCTGTCCAAAGGAAAAGTGATATTATAATGAATTTACTAGAATTAATCTTAGTTAAATATTTGCCTCAATATAGGGCTACAGAAATACGGTAGTGACAAAATCAAAATTCTGGTCAATCTGATAATTACAAAATTAATAAAATAATAACGGTAATCTAATAAG
Organism: Amphimallon solstitiale; assembly: GCA_963170755.1. Classification (NCBI taxonomy): domain Eukaryota; kingdom Metazoa; phylum Arthropoda; class Insecta; order Coleoptera; family Scarabaeidae; genus Amphimallon; species Amphimallon solstitiale. The sequence continues at coordinate 122,900,143 of OY720677.1, read as the reverse complement.
GATTAATTGTGACCTCGCAGTTGACTAAGAGGTGCGATAGTTAATAAACCACTCAAAATTCTTGGTCATAAACTAGGCAAACTGAAGTCTTGCTCACAGACGTAAAGTCGTCAAAAATTGGACGTAAAATATATAAAAGGTAAAATTACAACCTTAGCTGGCAAGATGGTTGCCGGAAAGACGCTGCGGAAAACCAAAATGGCGGCGACTCCCTTGTTGGAAAAATTCCACTTAACAGGTGGGCTGGCTGTTGGAAAAAACCACTGATGTGGGCGATATCCCCAAAAATAAGACTTCGGAGGGCTTAAATGGCCGTCAAAGGAATCCTAACAGCTTCTGAGGGCTTTAGCGCCCGACATAAGAATCCTATAAAAATTTAGAGAAGAAAGAACCAAAAGTAAAATCCCGAAAATTAACACAAAGTTTCAAACACTTACCCCAAAATAATGGAGATCCCGCGATAAAGACTCAGAAGTCACACATAGCACGAAAATAATTCAAAATCCACCACGTGGCATTCGTAAATTAGATAGCGGTATTGCGATAAAAATAATTTACGATAAACACCTAATTAAGGTATCGATAACTTAAACTTATTTCATCAAAGCCGCCGAAGCGTTAGTCTAACTTAAGACATAGTGATAAATTCACCAAAAGAAAATAAGCATATCGTGCTCATGCACTTATAACAAGCTGGACTTCGAAAGTGGCTCAGCCGTGACCTTTACGGTAGATACGTTACAACCCAAGAACACGCACGCTCAATGCATCGCACTGGAAAGGATTCAGACTAAGGGCGGGAGTTTTCAAATAAACATAATAAACACACAGCTAATCTGACAATAACGGAAGACGACATCGTGACTTAAACACAATTAAACGTAACCCTACACATATCTTAGATGGAAGAACATAAGCGAAATACTCAACAATTGTAAATAGGAAATATAAAGTCGACCGCACGAGAGGGTATTTCATGCTGGACGTTGGCAATCCGTGTGCAGATAGATCTGTACTACATAGCCGATAGGCATGACAGAAATAAACAAACAATCTTCCACACGTAGTTTCTATTTTTATTAGGCGAAAGGACAGAATCTCTGCAGGTAAATAACGAAATATCAAAGCTTTAATATCAAAACGCTGCAAAAAGACGGTAGAGAGACCGATCTTAAACTTATGTTACAGAAAAATCACGATCCTAACCCCTACGATGGTTCTGGGGACGAATTAACAGAAGTTCCTAATACTAGAATATCGAAGATAGAGCAGCAAGTGATCGGCAACAATTAAAAGTATGCCCTCTACTCCAAGCATTTCTTTAATTAATACTCCTTACCCTTTTTTTTTTAGACGGACGTCTGCGAAGGAAAAGGAAAATAACAATAATACTCGGGCCTGCTCGAGAACTGCGTTTAGCAATACGCAAAACATGTGAAACAGTTAACACAAAAACTTGACTATCGTCTCAAAGCGTTTACAAACCACAATAAATGCATTAGGTAGGGATCGGACGTAATGAATAAGTAGATATTCTTTTAAGAAAACTTACGCAAGGCGTAAAAGTAATTGCAACTGCGGAAAATACGAAACTACAGGTAGGTTAGAATAAGCTAGAACTAAGATAATTAGAGTTAGTTACTCAGACATAGAGGCTTACACAAAAACAGGGTGTAAATGCCCGATCTTACACAAAATATATCTGTCATATTCGCGGCACATGGTTTAGAGCGGTGAGGGCTCAATAGTAGGTTTAATACCCACGGAAGCATACGGCAGGCAGTCTTAGTAACCGGAGCAATAGACAATATACAGGGTACGCTCAAAAAGTCACGATCTCTATACAAAATTCCACGTATTTAGACAAAGGCACCCAATCTTTCGAGAACTATAAACAAAGTAAATTTACAACGTAACAACTTTTATTTGAAAGGCCTCTGTCAATATAAAAGGTGAACTGGATTCTACTCTGGGTGAGACTGCTCGTTCGTTTACAACAGTAAAATATTGGATAACAGAGTTTAATAGAGGCCGTACCAGCTGCCAAGACGAGCACCACGGTGGTCTACTAAATGAGGTGACGACTCCAGAAATGGTGAAGAAAATCCACAGAGAGGTATTGGATGATCGTCGAGTGAAAGTGCGCGAGCTAGCAGACATAGTAGGCATTTCAAAAAGTGCTATACATCGTATATTATATAAAAATTTGGACATGAAAAAGCTGTGTGCAATATGGGTGCCGCGTTTGCTCACACTCGAGCAAAAACAGTGTCGTGAAGATGTTTCAATTGAGTGTTTAGCGAAGTTTCACAGCAACAAAGCAGAATTTTTACGCCATTTCACAACGATAGATGAAACATGGGTCCATCACTTCACATCCCAGACAAAAGAATAATCAAAGCAATGGACTGAAAAGGGAGAACCGGCTCCAAAGAAGGCGAGGGCGAGGGCAGTTCCATCTACCGGCAAGGTCATGGCGTCGGTATTTTGGCATGCTCGTGGGATAATTTTCATTGACTATCTTGAAAACGGAAAAAACTATCAACGGCGAGTATTATACGAACTTATTGCATCATTTGAGCGAAGAAATCAAGCAAAAACTGCCGCATTTGGCTAAGAAGAAAGTGTTGTTTCATCAAGACAATACACCAGTTCACAAATCCGTTATTGCAATGGCCAAAATTAATGAATTAAAGTTTGAATTGCTACCTCAAGCACCCTATTCGCCAGATTTAGCCCCCTCGGTTATTTTCTGTTCCCAAACTTGAAAAAATGGCGCAGTGATCAAAGATTTTCCAACGATGAAGAAGTGATGTCGACAGTTAATGGCTATTTTGAGGAGCAAGACAGTTCTTATTATAAAAAGGGTATCGAAGTTATTGAGCATCGCTGGGAAAAGTGTATAGAGCTGAAAGGAGATTATGTTGAAAAATAAATATATATTTTTCACAAATGCATTGTTATTATTAATCATTGTGGTCATTTGTTCAAAAAACTCTTGTCGTCTGTCATAATCGGCTCGAGTTCAGCTCTTGATGTATTTTCAAAATATAAGGATGTAATTTATGAAGTTTTGCAATTTTATGAACCGAAGCCAAGGAAATTCCAGTTGCCGCAGAAATCTGACGTAATTAGGTTTTAGGATTTATGCCAAAATGACACAACACTTCCAATTATGTGCCTTCATTTAAAACTCTCTGCTGATTATGTTTTAAATTTACAACAGATTCAGTCTGAGTAAATTTGTCAATTAGATTTATCCCGATGCTTTTCGTTAAATGTTGCGGCAGTTCGTCGAGCACATTGATTTTCGGCTCCATAAATTAATACAATTTCAGCCCTTTCTTGTAAACTGTAAACCATTATTGTTATTTTATTTAAATAAATTTGGGTTGATAACACTAAATAGCAATTTATACTAAAGCAGCATGCAATGTGTTTTCAAACGAAGAGCACCGGAACAAAAAATAATATATTCGCTTTTATGTTATTCTCAGTTTTTCCTTTAGACCAGTATTTTATTGTGCTGTCACAAAAATTGAATCAATAAACGTAAAATGGGTATCAAAACGTTCCTAACATTTTTATTTAATAAGTAACTACAAAAAGAAGGAAAACTATTCTGCATTAAACATAACTAAAAAGTTAAGGAATCATAAAATTATTTATTTTCCGTGTTTTTGGGAATTTTATGAGTTTTTAATATTGGCTTTCGTTCCGATACTTCTGAAATAGATTTATTAGCTAGAAATAAAAAACAAACCAAAAGATTTTTTTTGTAAATCTTTAAAACAAATCGATCAATTTTAAAAAAGTTAACGCCAAAATGTACTGTTTCAAAAGACCTTTGAAATAACGTATTACTCGATACCTCTTTCAATTTAAGATTTGTAAGGGGGTAGCTCCCGGGTGCAGGGGGTTAAAGTGCGTGAGTCAATTTTTTCATCAAGAAATAGCCCCTATGATAATAAAATACTTAAACTTAGTTTCAAAAATTATTTAATAATATCACTACAATATTGTTTCGCCAAACTTTGGCATCATCAGGTGATGAGAAACTGAATATACAAAATTATTACAACATAATATATAGTGTCACAACAGTATGGGATATGAGTGGGGGTATTTTATAAACTATAGCCTTGTAACAACGGGGAATAATTGAATTGAGTCTGATCGTTTAAAGCACGACCTAATTTACTATATCTATTAATTTCTAAGGTTTCTAATAAATTAAGTTTCTGTCCTTTATCTTGAATATGTAAAACTTTGAAATCTCTATTGAATTCGTGTTCTTCATCTATACAATGCGTTGCGAAGGTAGAGTCCGTTTTGTTACCCATATAACTTTTTTCATGTTCCCCGGTCCTTTGTTCAAAAGTACGGCCTGTTTGACCCACATTTACCTTATCACACTCACAAGTCAACATATAGACCCCCGATTTCAACCTTTTATCCGTTTTGTCTTTATCATTTCTAATATAATTTTGAACTGAATTATTAGTTTTAAATGCTATTGACTCGTTCTTAACGTTTTTAATTAGTTTACCTATTTTTATTGATGTATGTCCTATATAGGTGAAAGCATTATATTTGTTAACTGACTTTTCTTGTACTTTTGGATAAATTAACGATAAAGCCTGCTTTTTTCGTTTTCGTGCAAGAATATTGTCTACTAAATTTACTGTATAGCCATTATTGTTAGCTATCGTGTAGATTCTATTTAGTTCTAATTCAAAGTTAGTTTTATTCATCGGTACATTAATTAATCTGTGTATCATTGACTCATACGCTGATAACTTCTGTGACCAGGGGTGAAAAGAACTTTTATGTATAGTAGTATCTGTGTGCGTAGGTTTATGAAAAATTGCAAATTCATGCCTGCCTTTATTATTCGAAATCGTTAAATCTAAGAAATTAATGGATTTATCCTTTTCTATTTCTGTTGTGAATTTTATATTAGGGTGTATGGTGTTAATGTGGTCTTGAAACGCTTTTAACTGCCTAACTGTACCTTTAAAGGAGATTAATATGTCATCAACATAACGGTACCAATAAACACAATTGTTAAATAAGGGGTGCTTACTTATTTGTGTTTCGATGTAGTTCATAAATATTTCTGCCATTAGCGGACTTAAGGGATTTCCCATTGCTAAACCTGTCGTTTGTGTGTAGAACTGTTGTTTATATTGACAGTAATTCTGTCTTACACAGATGTTTAATAAATGTAAAATCTCGGTTTTGGTAATCGGGTTAACGTGTCTTAAGTCTAGCATTGACGATATTAATTCTATTACCTCTGTAGGGGGTACATTGGTGAATAGGTTTGTAACATCAAACGAAACAAATTTACTGTTATGGGGAATATCTAAACTCGATATTTTCTTAATAAGTTCTTGTGCATTTTGTATGGACCACTCCGATTTAAATTTTGTATGTTCGAGTATAATATGAATTAATTGTTTACAAAGGTTACTACACGGGGCTTTAATGAAGCAAACTACGGGTCTAATGGGCATATCTGGTTTGTGTAATTTAATTAATCCATAAAGTTTAGGTGCTCGGGGGTTCATGATCGTAAGACGTTGTTTTTGTTGATTGTTAAAAAGAATATCTGAATCATTTAAAGCCATTTTTAGTTCTTTTTGAAACTTTTTCGTGGGGTCTGATTGTAACTTTGAAAATGAATTATTATCTATGAAATCTATAACTTTTTTATTATAATCTGGCTCAGAAATTGCAATGACAGTGTTACCTTTATCTGCTCTAGTGAAAATAATTGGATTTTCTAAAGATTTTTGTTTTAGAGATTTTATTGTATTGACTTCTGAGCTAACAGTGTTTGAAAGTGAATGGTTCTTAATTATATCGTTCGCTATAAATTTGGTGCTAAGACTATCATTTTGTTTGCTTAGGGCAAGCTCTGTTTGTTTATAGATTTCATAGATAATAATTCATTTTCAAAGTTACAATCAGACCCCACGAAAAAGTTTCAAAAAGAACTAAAAATGGCTTTAAATGATTCAGATATTCTTTTTAACAATCAACAAAAACAACTTACGATCATGAACCCCCGAGCACCTAAACTTTATGTATTAATTAAATTACACAAACCAGATATGCCCATTAGACCCGTAGTTTCCTTCATTAAAGCCCCGTGTAGTAACCTTTGTAAACAATTAATTCATATTATACTCGAACATACAAAATTTAAATCGGAGTGGTCCATACAAAATGCACAAGAACTTATTAAGAAAATATCGAGTTTAGATATTCCCCATAACAGTAAATTTGTTTCGTTTGATGTTACAAACCTATTCACCAATGTACCCCCTACAGAGGTAATAGAATTAATATCGTCAATGCTGGACTTAAGACACGTTAACTCGATTACCAAAACCGAGATTTTACATTTATTAAACATCTGTGTAAGACAGAATTACTGTCAATATAAACAACAGTTCTACACACAAACGACAGGTTTAGCAATGGGAAATCCCTTAAGTCCGCTAATGGCAGAAATATTTATGAACTACATCGAAACACAAATAAGTAAGCACCCCTTATTTAACAATTGTGTTTATTGGTACCGTTATGTTGATGACATATTAATCTCCTTTAAAGGTACAGTTAGGCAGTTAAAAGCGTTTCAAGACCACATTAACACCATACACCCTAATATAAAATTCACAACAGAAATAGAAAAGGATAAATCCATTAATTTCTTAGATTTAACGATTTCGAATAATAAAGGCAGGCATGAATTTGCAATTTTTCATAAACCTACGCACACAGATACTACTATACATAAAAGTTCTTTTCACCCCTGGTCACAGAAGTTATCAGCGTATGAGTCAATGATACACAGATTAATTAATGTACCGATGAATAAAACTAACTTTGAATTAGAACTAAATAGAATCTACACGATAGCTAACAATAACGGCTATACAGTAAATTTAGTAGACAATATTCTTGCACGAAAACGAAAAAAGCAGGCTTTATCGTTAATTTATCCAAAAGTACAAGAAAAGTCAGTTAACAAATATAATGCTTTCACCTATATAGGACATACATCAATAAAAATAGGTAAACTAATTAAAAACGTTAAGAACGAGTCAATAGCATTTAAAACTAATAATTCAGTTCAAAATTATATTAGAAATGATAAAGACAAAACGGATAAAAGGTTGAAATCGGGAGTCTATATGTTGACTTGTGAGTGTGATAAGGTAAATGTGGGTCAAACAGGCCGTACTTTTGAACAAAGGACCGGGGAACATGAAAAAAGTTATATGGGTAACAAAACGGACTCTACCTTCGCAACGCATTGTATAGATGAAGAACACGAATTCAATAGAGATTTCAAAGTTTTACATATTCAAGATAAAGGACAGAAACTTAATTTATTAGAAACCTTAGAAATTAATAGATATAGTAAATTAGGTCGTGCTTTAAACGATCAGACTCAATTCAATTATTCCCCGTTGTTACAAGGCTATAGTTTATAAAATACCCCCACTCATATCCCATACTGTTGTGACACTATATATTATGTTGTAATAATTTTGTATATTCAGTTTCTCATCACCTGATGATGCCAAAGTTTGGCGAAACAATATTGTAGTGATATTATTAAATAATTTTTGAAACTAAGTTTAAGTATTTTATTTATTCAGTTAAATATGGAGTTTCAACATGTATCAGCCTCATCAATTAACCCTATGATAATACTTCTTAATGTTTCAGGGAATTTTTCATAGATTTACAGAAATTTTAAGTGGGAAGTTTTCAAATGAACACGCTACATATTGCATGGAAATAGGACATACTCGTATTCCACTTAAAAATCTTCATGAAAATACTGTAAAGAATATTGTATCGTATCAAGTCAACATTCATTATTTAATTAAGACGTCCTCATAACTATATGCCTTTGATTTCTATAAATTTCTTGGCAGATAAGGGTAATAGGTGAAGCAACAGACGCAGAATTAATCTTTTTATGCTAAAATACAAGTATATGTTAAATTGTATTTAAATTGACTATAAATCATTATTAAAAGAAATATTAAAATATATTAGTTTAATTTGAACATTCGCACAATGGAATACTTGCGGAAAAATAGACAAACACTCTAGATATTCTAAAGTCTTACATAGTCCAAATAAATAAAATTAAGTATTATAAAACTATGTAAAAAAATGAACTATTTTAGTGTCTGGTATCATTATTTTCCTGTCATAATTGGAAAATAACTACTATAGAGGGCGTGAGCGGACATAATCCTCAAAAGCCTGACGTTCCAATCTATCATAAAACCCAAGATGCTTTAGTAAAATTCAGTGGCACCCAATGCGGCTTTTGTTCCTCCGGTATGATTATGACAATGCAAACGATGCTAAAGAAAAACCCAAACGTTACTATGAAAGAGATCGAAAATTCATTCGGTGGAAACATATGCCGCTGTACGGGTTACAGACCGATATTGGCGGCTTTTAAATCTTTGGCTTCCGACGCAGATAAAACATTAATTGGAGATTATCCCGACATCGAAGACACCAAGGTCGAATGCCCGCTCAGAAAAGACGAATGCAAAAATGCATGCACTAACCCTTGTCAAATCGACAAGAATGTTTCGTTTTGCTTGGACTATGGTGAAGGAAAATGGTATAAAGTATACAAACTATCTGAATTGACACAGTTGTTTAAATCGTTCCCTCAATCGACGTACATGTTGATATCTGGAAACACAGCGAAAGGTATTTTATTTACTATAAACGAATGAGTATATAATAAATAATAATTGTAAAAATAGTTTCAGATAATTTTTATTGTTCACTTAATTTTGTTTCGCCAAACTTTGGTTTCATCATGTGATGACAGAGTAATACATACAAAATGATTACAGCGTTTTATATATATTACATAAATGTCGAGGTTCAAAGAGGGAGTGTTTTTACAAATTTAGAAAGACAGTAGAGGGGAGTGATTTAAATCTGTTTGTACGTTTAGTGTCAAATCTATTTTTTTTCTATATCTATTAATTTCTAAAGCTTCAAATAAATTAAGTTTTTTCCCTTATCTTGTACATGTAAAATTTTAAATTCTGTATTAAATTTGTGTTTTAGTTCTATGTAATGGTTGGGAAATGTTGAATCCGTTTTTTTTATTACATTTGCCAATTATTGCATAGAACTAAACCACAAATTTAATAAAGAATTTAAAATCTTACATGTACAAGATAAGGGGAAAAAATATTTGAAACTTCAGAAATTAATAGATATAGAAAAAAATAGGTTTGACACTAAACGAACAAACAGAGTTAAATCACTCCCCTCTACTGTCTTTCTAAATTTGTAAACACACTCCTTCTTTGAACCCCGACACTTATGTAATATAGATAACGCTGTAATCATTTTGTAAGTATTACTCTGTCATCACCTGATGAAGCCGAAGTTTGGCGAAACAATATTGTAGTGAACAACGAAAATTATTTGAAATTATTTTTACGATTATTATTTATTCTAATATGGAGTTTTAGCGGGTAACGTCCCGTTCAATTAGTTATTTACAAATAATATAATAAACTTTTTAGGTGACATAGAAATTTCAACACTTAGTCGTGTTTGTTACATTTTGAGTATTATACCACAAGTAACAATACCACTATTTTAGAAAAAAAAAACTAAAAGGAATAGTACTGGAGTACATCATCATGATCAAATAGAGAAACAATAACGATTATCGATAAGTAGAGAGAAAATACATACAAATATAGCAAGATGGTTTCTCAATTCATAATAATTCTGTCATACTTGAATTATAGGCATGACAATAGAAAAAATGAAACCACATAAACTAACAAAAAAAAAGAACAACATTGTTTTGTTATTGACAGGTACATACTGAAACTGCAAAATTTCATTTAAATAACTATCTCTTAATATATTATCTCAAATGTTCATCACTTATTTTATATCAGTAGTAATATCTACTCGTACTAAGTGTTGTAATTCTATGTATATGAAAATATATAAAATATATAAATGTTGGCGCCAAACGTGGGGCTGCAATATTCTAGATATACACATAAAATAGAATCAGAAAGTAATGGATTATGCATGCGTATTATATAAGAAATATCTACTGTAAGTTTCGTCCTTAAAGAAATACAGTTTTTATAGGAACCATACACTCGCATAACATTTTGTGACATAATCAATTTCTTTATTTTAGATTAAAAACTGTCATGTGCAGTCCAGTCATAGTTGTCATGCATCAAGTTACCAGGTAGCGTTTTTAAGTTGGCGGAATGGGGTAAAAGAAAGAAAATAATAACACAAAATTATTTTCTCTTTTTTATATATTCACTTGCAACCCTAATACATTTTCTAGATCTTTCAATTAGCTCGTGTAAGCCTTTATAAAAAATGTTTTATTTTTGCCTGAAAAAGATGCCGAAATTGCGTCCTTTACTTTTGCATAGCTTCTTCCCGCTCAGCTCTTTTCTCATTTTAAGAAACAGTTAAAAAGCACTATGAGCCAGGTCTAGACTATAGGCTGGGTGATTTAAAATAACGAAACCCACTTTAAGCAGAACAGCCGCGCAACACGACTCTTGTGGGCGGGAGTATTATCGTGGAGGGCAGAACACCTATGGTCAATTTTTCCCTTCTTTTTTCTTAAATAACTTTTCTAACCGCTGCCAGAATCCCTGTAAACCGATGACGTCTCTTCCAGTATGGTATGAATAGGTTTTCCTTGCTTTGTAAGGAAGTTGATAACGGACCGATACTGGATCTTGTTTTTATTTCACGCTTTATTCCCGATTAAGTTGCTTGGTCGACAATAGTTTAAAGGTTACTAACGCGATTGTGTTAAAATGTTATATATAAACTTATGGACAAAATTAACGCAGCACTCAATTAAACTTGTATAATTACAATACTGAATTTAATATTGCAAAATAATGTTTATGAAAGCTTATTGTTAGGTACTGTCTAGTAAATTGTAAATCAAATCAGCGAAACATGGCGTTATTTCTAATCATTTTTTATTAAAAAACTTCTTTTCTTGAAAACAACGCAAACATGTAAACAAAAAACAAACGAAAACAATAGTGTCTATGGACTTAGAACTATTCGAATGTCGTGTATGTACTCCTCTACTTCTAATTACTGCTTCCATGCGTCTTGGCATACTGGAGATCAAATTTTGAACGACTTCTTGAGGAGTATTTTCCCATTCTTAAATTGCTGCGTCTATCAGTTGATTGTGGTTGGCAGGTGGAGGTGTACGACGTCGAACCCTTTTTGTAATATCGTCCCATAAATGCTCTATAGGTTCATGTCAGGACTATTAGCTGGTCATTCCATGAACGGAATATCAACAGCATTTAAATAGTCAATAACCTGCCCAGCCACATGAGGACGAGCATTATTCTGCATAAACAAGAAATTCGGCCCCACAAAAGGAGCAAATGGCATCACATGGGCAACAACGATGTGTTCAAGATAATAATCTGCCTGCATTGATCTAACACGCATAGGGACCAACTCTGTGCGGCCATCGAAACATATGCCTCCCCAAAACATTACAGAGTCACTACCAAACGGGACTCTTGGAGAGATATTGCAACTAGCAAATCTCTCTCCTGGCCATCGCCAGACACGCTCACGTTCATCAGGAGAATTAAGGCTAATCCTCGTTTCGTCTGTAACAGTCCAATCTTGATGATTTTTCGCAAAACACAACCGGTTTCTTGGCCGGTTTTCTGCTGTCCAATCCGCCTTCTAATCGTTCGGGAAGATACAAGAAGATTGCGAGCAGCTACGAGTTTATTTTTTAGGATGGTACTAGTCGTTCTCCTGTTTCTGAGAGGGCATTGTCTAAGGAAACGCTCATCTATTGCATTAGTGCACCGTTTTCGCCCTTATCTCGGCCTACGTAAGTCAGAACCTGTCTCGTTAAATCGTCTAACCATGCGACTTAAGCTAGAATAATTTCTTCATATCACATTAGCAACATGACGCATCGATATTCCTCATCCAGCAAAGTTGATGCTCTTACTGCTTTCTCTACTGACAAATTTGTTCTGCGATTCATTACTAAAATGTATTACACTCGCACTGACACTATCAATAACTAAACAACACGGTGGCTAAAGAAAACTTAATAAGCAAAAATTTCCGATCAGATTTTGTATCAAGTTTTGTCAAAAATGCTTTGATTTGCAATTGCACTTTTGAAAGAAAATTCTTGTTGACAGCATTTCCTTGAACTGTCCCAGTATGTCCACAGCCTACTTTTAAGATAACTAGTAAACTAAAAATCATCATTATTTTGGAATAACACAAAATGTATGCGGTGGTGCGTTAATTTTGTCCATGAGTTTATATATACTAATAATGACTCACTAAACATGTTACGACACGAAGGAAGTTTCCCACTACCATCCAACCTCTCGATTCCGTGAAGTTAAAAAGCTGCCTGGCAAGCTTGTTCAGTTTTATTTCTATAGTACTATCGACATTGCTTAACCTAAACTGAATCCGCTTCCAATTCAAATTCTGAGTGCTAATATAAATAATGAGGCATTGCAAAAGTAAATATTAAAAGAGGTGCTACATGACAACTTTCTGAACAAAACAAAGAAAGCTTATAACTCATCAAGCGTGCATTTACTTATTATTTACTTATTAATATTTTTTATTTGTGTAGAGAAAATTACAGAATCTATTTTGTTTTTTTTTTGTTCAATTTTAAAATCAACATACAGGAAACATAACACATAAGCTATCACTCTATATAGAAAAAAACACGCCCAGATTAAAGTGTATTTAGTACTGCCACTCACTTAATTGCTAAAGCAAAAATTTCTTTACTTTTTGACCATTTCTTGTATATAAGTTAATATTTACCATTCTAGGTGTTTTTCCGAATCCACCTAGTAAAGATTTATATGTTGATATCACTGGCGTACAGCAACTGTATTCCTACGCTTTAAAAAATGATTTGTTGGAGTTGGGCGCTAATATGCCACTAACCGAAGTTATGGAATTATTCTATAAATTGGGAAGTGAAAAATCAGAATTTTCATATCTAACAAAAATGGCTGATCACATTGATTTGATAGCTACAGTTCCTGTAAGAAATGTAAGCAAATTGAAAAGAGTATTTATGTAGATATACTCGTATATTACATCTTCGTGTTGGCTTTTGCTGCAGATCGGAAGTCTAGCTGGGAACTTGTCGATAAAACATGATCACCATGAATTTCCATCTGATATGTTTTTAATTTTAGAAACTGCAGGAGCAACGTTAACGATAGGTAATTTTATTGTGATTAAATGAAATATATTTAAATATTTTTAATGAAATTATTTAATTTCAGTTAATCAGGATTTAGCGGAAACTACAATGTCAATAGCAGATTATGTTAATGCAGATATGAATCACAAAATTATTACTAAAATTACCTTGAAATCTTACGATGACAACTACAAATATGAAAGCTACAAGGTATACATAGTATATAATAACACGACGTAGGCTAATTAAAAATTCAGTCGTTTTCTAAAACGTCTACTCATTTTCGAAATTATTAGATCATTTTACACTGTGGGTTGGTAGTTTGTAAACAATAGACAAGTAAACAGTGCTTTTTAATCGTTTAATATCTTAAACAAATACAAAATGAGTGGGTAAATCTTAACAATACAGTTTTTGACATATATTACTTTATTTATTTGTACAGGGTCCCCTTGAATGATATTTATTATTACATTTCAATTGAGCCTAAAAACAAAAACATTTATTTATATGGCACCGCGTTTTACTTTGTTTACAGGAACATATTTTTTGTACCAGTAGTAAAAAATAATAGCATTTTACACATAATAAAGCGCCACGAAATGTCATTTCTCGACCTGGAACTAATAACAGGTAAATAATGGGCATATTATTCACCTAGGTAAATAATGAAAACAAATAAAACGAATGCCGCAACCATGCAATCGCAATAGTATGTATGTCACGTTGTCAACCGTCAAAATTCATAGTAGCATATTTTTATTTAGATCGGTATACCACATATCATATCTAAAATCTAAAACTTATAAATGCTCGACCTCTAAGGTAAAATAATTAACTGTATTTTATGTTAACAATAGCAAAAATATGTATGATAGTATAATTGGAAGCATGTTACAATTATTTTGTTGTATTTTCTCTCTTAATGGATTATTTTAGTTTATCGTTGAATACGTAATTTATTTTGGATTAAATTAATGTCATCTTCCTACTACTACTGCCACCTGGTGTGGACTTTCATAAGATTCCTATTGCCACGCGATCTGCCTTATCTCAGGTGTGTAACGTATACATGCGTTGACGGGTAGATGGCGTACGATGTTTTATTTAATGGATTTGGTATTTGTAATTATTGCTAATTCAGTTTTAGAGCTTCTTTTTTGGGCTTAGAGTTATGTAACAAATTAATTATAATTATTTTCCATTTTTCTATTGTCGTTTGAATCTGCGTTTATGTCGTATATTTAAAATATCAGGTTGGGTCGCTCGGTCTTTAGGGCAAATGTTCGTGTTCCGCTTGAGGTCGGTTTTTGACATGTTAGAATCTTTCTCTTGAACTTTAACGGTCATCGAGGAAGCATTAAACATCACAGAGCAGATGCAGTTCCTTTGACACTGTTTGAGAAATGGAGAATTTTTGAGTTATATCGTGTGCAATCGCTAGTACAGGCGGATTTTAATGTTGTTTCTCAAGCATTAATATGATTTGGCGTTATTATAATAAACTTGTTGAGGATATTGTTTGTCGTGGCTTGGGAATTGTTTAAGCTGCTGTAAGTATATTTTCCACGTGTCTAATCGATCTTAATTTGTGTTGCTTCTATATTCAAATATAGCTGCTAGTGTGGGTGCATGGCATAGACCTCATTAGAGCACTTTTGTTGGGTTAAGATTTAAGAACCACGTGCTATGGTTATCTTACGGTTCCAAGGAAATTTATTGCTGGATCTTGCGGTGAAGACATAATTAAGGTGCAGATTAATGGAATACTGTAGCCTTCATACGCTAATTTCTTGAGATGTCGTTAGCCGAAGATAGGAGAGCAGTTTTCTTGTAACGTGTGGATCCGTAGAAGGTATCGTGTTTGGTAGCTGTGGATGTGATTTTCTTAAGGTACTGTGACTGTGTAAATTTACCTGATAATATCCAGAGCGTAGAAATTATTGGCCAAACAGTTTTGGTAGAATTTATGTCAATTTCGAGAACTTCGAACAGTAAATTTCAATTTTCCGGCCTAGCTAATTAAATAAGTCATCGTAATTTCCTATTTTAACTTCTTGTGGCATGTGAGCCTTTATGATTTGAATTTATTAAATTAACGTAGTTTTATTAATAACAGTGACCCCAATTTGGAGGTTACTTTGTCATTTTTGGACTTAGAACTTGAACTATATTTTGGATGTGTATGGGCAGTGTATCCTCACATCGGTCTTGTGTAAATTCTTGGTTGTTATTTAATGCAGTTAGTCAACCATTGTAATTTATTTTTGTACAATCTCGTAAGAAATTATTGAATTTAATTTAATCACATTTCCTTATGTAAAGAATAGTTAACTAGCGCTATTTTTTTATAGAATTAGATACCTTACAACTTAAAGTCTGCACTCTAATGTCGAATAGATTGTCGGTTGCCTCTGGTATACAGAGTGTTTTATTTTAGTGTTGACGTGTTGCAAATCACGATCAAACTGTTCGACTTTGGAGGGACTTTCGGCAAGTTGCCTTATAACTGTGTGCTTGTAAGAATATTGTTGGTTAATTATTTTAACTTTAAGGTTGTTTCATGTGTTCACCATTTTGAATTTCTTAAATTTTGTAATTGTACGTCATTGATAATTTTAAGTTGTGGATCACCTTGGGTGACCATTTAAGTTTTAATTAATCCTTCAGAAATTTATTACTGGCAACTGAGTTGCGCTTGTGATTTACATTTCATTGTTTTTTGTTTTGAATATCTCGTGAAGAATCAGAGATTAGATAGTATAGCCGGTATGTGTACAGTAATTGAAATGAACTGTTGAGACCTGAATTATAGTTTCAATAAACTGTTTGTTAAGTTTGAATGAGTGTGTGTTGGTCTTATTTTCTTATCACCTGGGGAGTTTTACATTGGATCTGGTCCGGGGTCTGAATATCTGTTGGGTTTAGCATATTTTTTTTACGGATAGGCGCCCTGACAACTTAACCTTCGACTTAGTACTGTGTTTGAACTCGCCCTTCTCTGACAGTAGCTGGAGGCAGTGCTGACTCCCATATTTAACATCGGCCCTTGGGGAAGTAAGAGGTAAGACTTGAGTGTTATAAGTTGGTGATTAATTAATAGACAAGCGTCTTCCTAAATTTAAATAGAAGGTTAATTACCGTGGTGGTGTCTGACTTACTACCTTCTTGGAATTTGGGTACCGAATTTGTTTAGGGCTTGGCCATTTATAATTTAAATACAGGAGGGTAGCAAACAATATCCTAACACGTAACTATAGTAGATGTAAAATAAATAACTATATTTTAGGTTATGTAACAAAAATATGTATAATATGAAAACAATATGACACGTAACTATTACAGATGTAAAGAATTATTTAATTTATTTATAAAAATTGATAGTGCAATTATGGCATATAAAATTTATTGATGGTTCAATTCTGAAAAACCAGGATTGTGC
The DNA here is from genome assembly GCA_963170755.1 of Amphimallon solstitiale. NCBI lineage: Eukaryota > Metazoa > Arthropoda > Insecta > Coleoptera > Scarabaeidae > Amphimallon > Amphimallon solstitiale. Next base: position 122,883,386 of record OY720677.1, on the reverse strand, counting down.
AGATCTGTAGGCACATTAATGATAGTATTATTAATTGAGTTAATTTCATAAGTATTTACGATATCTTCATTCGAAATAGATTGTACTGCTGATGTTGATGGAATTTAATTCATATTGAAAATTCCTGTATTTATTGCAGGTGTGGTTGCGTAAGTAGATGTAGGTAGACCTTGTAACATACATGCTATATATTTTTATTTACTAGGGAGTCTTCGATATAACCTTCAGCTATAAAGTTGCTCCATTATTACAAAGTTTTGAGACGAACCATTTTTGCTATTGTGAATGTGAATAATAATTAATTCATGATGACTTCAGAAATTAATAAAATACACAGCTCATCTCTTCGGCATGCACCAGCAACACAAATTACAAGAGCAGTCTACAGGGTTATAAATTATCAATAATTTCAAAGTATTAATATATAAACATACTACCTTAGTTGCAATGTAACATGCTTTCAACATTGAATAATGCGCCTATAAAGTCGAGGCTTTTTTATTTTTTGAATATTCTTGAAAATAAGCCAGAAGTACGTTTTCAGAAGTTACTACTGTATTTTTGGAATTACACCATTTTTTAAATTCTGTATGTTTTATGTATAAGTGTTTAGATTTATGCGGAAGTAAGTTCTCAGCTGCCTGTCTCTGCAGTCTCGTACATTTCAGGTGGTCTACATCTAAACTCTTCAGACATTATAAATGAATGACAAATAATCTAATAAATACTTGACTTTTAGTTTCAGCATTTATGTCAAAGCTTATTTGTCAAATTTGTCAACATCAACAATAGCCTACTTATTTGTTTATATGAAGTTTTATTACATGGGCATTCTTACATATATGAGTAAATTTATTCATAATTATTAAGGTTTCAAGGTCCAATTAGACTACTTTTACAAAAAATAGTACACATACTACGGTTGAGAAGACTATTATTGCCCTTGTGGCTTAGATTGAATCTCGCCATTCGAGCAATAATAGTCATCTTCTCAACCTTGGTATGTAATATACTATTAAATTCCTACCCTCCAAATTTAGAAAGATTTTATTGAAGCTTCTCTTAAAGAAATTATTATTCTCTCCAAAACAAAAAACTGGTTTGGAATTTTTAGTGCAATTGGTGACGTGGTTCTGGTAGTTCATCAGACATTTATGTTCACCATCTAGAGTTGAATGTAGATCCAAAAGAACCACTTGCCCCTTATATTTCCAACCTTTAGAATAGAATAGGCTTCACCATTATTTTTTTTGTTTTCAGTTGCTGTGTTTTTTCTGTGCATGTTTTACATCTAACAAATATTTTCACTGCCGAAAGCGGATTTGAATATTTGGGTTTGTGGGGCATTAACTATTTATCACGTCCTCCATGTTCGTTACCTGTATTAGTTACAGTATTTCGTAAAATCTCCCATAAGGCACTACAAACGTTATTTCTTCATTCCTACTAAACCTTTTCTTTATCACGCCATCGAAAAAAAATATAACTGAAGTAGACTGTGCATTTTATATATACTTTAGCCACTTAATGACATATTATTTTGACCTTGACGCTGAACGTTTATGTTGTAAATGGACAACATTTTTAACACATTCTGTAGTTTTATGTAAATTTTGATTATGATTTCGATATTAAATGAATTATTTGTTTCAGTTTTTGTTGAAGTTTCATTTCGATGCTATAAACTTTGTTTACAATGAAAATGTCAAATAATAAATGTCATTATATGGAACTGGCTAAGTCTACTCCAATTATGATTTTGTTAATGGTACGTTATAATTTCTTCACCTATTTCCATTTTGTTTTTCTACTGGTTAATAAAATTTCGGTAATTACTTCCACTTAACAGCAGTCTTTGGTTTTTTAAGACATCTTATGAGCTACAATAAGTATACTAAATTACTTCAGCAAATAATATTACTTATAATATTTGGCTTTTGAAGATATGTTTTTTGATTACTTACTGCATGGTGTAATATCTTTCAATTTCTCTATAATATAATAACTCTTTATTAAGAAACATATCAGTGTCAGCATCTTCTAACATCTTAAAACGAAGGTCTCTGAAGTAAAACCGATTATAACATAGAGTTAACTTGTCTGTTGTTTACAAACTACCAAATCACAGTATAAAGTGGTCCAACTAACAATTTGCCTGACTCGAGACGAGGCGTATTATAATACGCCTAAATACGTCCGCTTTATACCAGGCGGATAGTAAAAATAACACTTTATTTTATAATAAGACTGAAAGATATTCGGAGTTTTATGAAATGGCTAAAATATTCTGTCAATTTGTAAAAATCTAGTATTTAATAATCATTCTAAAATGTGCTCAGTTATTTCGAAAACGACAGAATTTCTAATTATCTTACGACATATATACTAAAGCTAAGGGTATCTGTTATTGTTTTAAGTATTGCTATTTTTTAATACAGGTCTTTTCACAAAACAGATGAGTTATGTTATATATTTTAATTTATTATATCTTGTCTCTGAATAAGAAAGAGAATTCAAATATCCGGCAACGACCCAAATTAAAAATGTTATTTACTGAACAATTTGATGATAATAATAATAATCTTTATTTTTAGAGCTAATGCTGATTTCTCGATGTTGCGTACCCTTACATGAGCCATATATTCTTTGTAGCAAGTTTTAACATTTATTTGGGTCTAATCAATGTATAATTTTGGGCAAAAATTGCTACCTCTTTTTTAAAAACCAGATTTTTTCAATGGGTCCTCTGTAATTATTTTGGCTTTTAGACAATTTTGTGAAGATAGTTGTTGGAAAGTGTTGGGATTAAATTGTATTTTTAAAATAGTTTAGTTACATTACTGCGCCAACTATTGTAAAACTATATTTTTGAAACTTTAAGCCTTTTCTTTTCTAGTTTGTTTTTAATTTTCAAAACTATTTTCTTATCTAAACTATTTAATTCTGCGAGATTAAATAAATGGTCCAGTTCTTTGTTAAAATTTATTGGTTTTAGAGGGACTGAGAGTAATCAATTGATTAAGAAATAAAAACTACACTCTTTTATATTTGTGATAACTGTATGACTGTTTATAAATGTAATTATCTGTGTCTCTCTTTTTTCCGCAAATATCAAATTGAAATTATAGTTCGAAATATAAATTTCTAAATCTAAAAATGGTTATGTTTTCTAATTCGCACGTGAAATTTATTGATGGATATTGGTTATTCAAGAAATTTAAGAAAGTCTCATAACAGCAAACAGACGATTTACATATCTTGCCCAAAATTTAGGAATGGTACCACAATAATTAGTTTTGATTTTGATCTCAAGCTTATTCAGATATAGATTTGCTAAGATCGAAAATTACATATAGATTACATATAGCTGTACCATATGTTTGTTTATAGAAACTATTGTTGAAAGAGAAAGTCTTCTGATTCATCCAAAGTGTTGTCAGTTTTAAGTATTCACTTGCTAAATAGGATAAAATCCAATTGAAATCAAGAAAGCCTATAAGTATTCTTAGAGAGGTATCTATCGACACACTTTGAAAAAATGAGGTGTGGCCACCACACGACTTTCTTATACGTATGAAAGTGTTACTTCCGGTCCGAATTTTGAAATTTCATTTATACAAAAAATATTCCAAATCCAACTCTAAATGCTTTTGTACTCTTCATAAATATATATAGAATGCATAATTTACGACATATTTGCAAAAAATCGCTATTCGGTTAGAGTAAAAGTGGTACTTCCGGTCTGAATTTTGAAATTTTTTTTATACAAAAGATATTTAAAAGTGTGTTCTAAATACTTTTATACTCTTAATGTACTTGCCTAGAAAGCATGACTTGCGAGATATTCGCAAAAAACTGATTTTCGATAAGAGTAAAAGACCTACTTCCGGTAGGAATTTCGAAAAACTTTATTAAAACAATTTTTCTCAAATTTAATTTTGAGTACATTTGAATTCTTTATAAATTTGTTTAAACTTAGTAATTGACGAAATATTTGCAAAATTCGATTTTTTCACTGAAGTAAACTACTACTTCCGGTCTGCCGATTTTGCTCAAAATCTAATCAGTTCTCAAGAGGGAGATTATATTCGTAAATACAAAATTTGGAATTGATATCTACAGCGGTTTGACCGCTATCGTGGTCACACACAGACACACACACACACACACAGAGAGAGAGAGAGAGAGAGAGAGAGACACACACAGACACACAGACATTTTTTAAAAACCACTTATTTGGTATCAGGGGACCTCAAAACGTGGACATCTGCAAAAATCTCGAGGTCGAAAATTTTCATCATCACAATACTTCCTTATACTACGTATAAGAAAGTAAAAAGTACACCACATCAAAAGAAATGTCTATTTTTCGACTCTATATTGACAACGTTTAATTTGAAAATGAGATCCCACAAATAGTTAAAAATGTAGTTCAAATTTAAATTTTATTATTTATTATAAGAATGCCTTTTACTTTCTTATACGTAGTATAAGGAAGTATTGTGATGATGAAAATTTTCGACCTCGAGATTTTTGCAGATGTCCACGTTTTGAAGTCCCCTGATACCGAAAAAGTGGTTTTTAAAAAATGTCTGTGTGTCTGTGTGTCTGTGTGTCTGTGTGTCTGTCTGTGTGTGTGTGTGTGTGTGACCACGATAGCGGCCAAACCGCTGTAGATATCAATTCCAAATTTTGTATTTACGTGTATAATCGCCCTCTTGAGATCTGATTAGTTTTTCAGTAAAATCGGTAGACCGGAAGTAGCAGTTTACTTCAGCGAAAAAATCGAATTTTGCGAATATTTCGTCAACTACTAAGTTTAAACAAATTTATAAAGAATTCATATATACTTAAAATTAAAATTGAGAATAATTTTATTTAAAAAGTTTTTCGAAATTCCTACCGGAAGTAGGTCTTTTACTCTTATCGAAAATCAGTTTCTTGCGAATATTTCGCAAGTCATGCTTTTTAGACAAGTACGTTACGGGTATAAAAGTATTTAAAACATAATTTTCAATATCTTTTGTATAAAAAAAATTTCAAAATTCAGACCGGAAGTACCACTTTTACTCTTATCGAATAGAGATTTTTTGCAAATATGTCGTAAGTTATGCATTCTATATATATTTATCAAGAGTACAAAAGTATTTAGAACTGGATTTGCAATATTTTTTGTATATATGAAATTTCAAAATTCGGACCGGAAGTAGCACTTTTACTCTTAGCGAGGAGCACTTTTTTTCGAATATCTTGCAAAGTATGCATTCTATAGCGATTTATTAAGCGAATGAAAGTACCTAGAATAGGATTTTGAATAAGTTTTGTATAAAAAAATTCTTAAAATTGTATAGTTTGAAACGCTCATACGTATAAGAAAGTCATGTGGTGGCCACACCTCATTTTTTTTGGATTAATACTCGTATATCAAATTTATTCATTTTACTTTCTTATACGTAGTATAAGGAAGTATTGTGATGATGAAAATTTTCGACCTCGAGATTTTTGCAGATGTCCACGTTTTGAGGTCCCCCGATACCAAAAAAGTGGTTTTTAAAAAATGTCTGTGTGTGTGTGTGTCTGTCTGTCTGTCTGTCTGTCTGTCTGTGTGTGACCACGATAGCGGTCAAACCGCTGGAGATATCAATTCCAAATTTTGTATTTACGTGTATAATCTCCCTCTTGAGATCTGATTAGTTTTTCAGTAAAATCGGTAGACCGGAAGTAGCAGTTTACTTCAGTGAAAAAATCGAATTTTGCCAATATTTCGTCAAATACTAAGTTTATACAAATTTATAAAGAATTCAAATGTACTTAAAATTAAATTTGAGAAAAAATGTATTAATAAAGTTTGTCGAAATTCCGACCGGAAGTAGGCCTTTTACTCTTATCGAAAATCAGTTTTTTGCGAATATCTCGCAAGTCATGCTTTCTAGGCAGGTACATTACCAGTATAAAAGTATTTAGAACGTACTTTTAAATATCTCTTGTATAAAAAAAAATTCAAAATTCGGACCGGAAGTAACACTTTTACTCTTACCGAATAACGATTTTTTGCAAATATGTCGTAAATTATGCATTCTATATATATTTATGAAGAGTACAAAAGTATTTAGAGTTGGATTTGGAATATTTTTTGTATAAATGAAATTTCAAAATTCGGACCGGAAGTAACACTTTCATACGTATAAGAAAGTCGTATGGTGGCCACACCTCATTTTTTACGATTAAATCTGATGTTTGACATAACTTATTCTGATAGTTATTCTGGACATTATAAATTTTCATACATTCTTTTGTCCCAATATGAAAGCAAAATGTGCTAATATCATAAATTATAGATATTTATTTCAAATTTGATAGTAAAATTTAAGGTGGATTGTAAGTTGCTCTAAATACAACAACAAAGATTATAAATACCTAAAAATGTGCTGCACAAATTAGTATGAACCACGTGTCGTAGACAATAATCAGTCACTTTTATCATCATAGTTTTCAACACAAATAATAAATGGTTTTACGTTATGATATACTAATCCGAATCATAGATTATGGTTTTCTACTTTTACTTTCTTATACGTAGTATAAGGAAGTATTGTGATGATGAAAATTTTCGACCTCGAGATTTTTGCAGATGTCCACGTTTTGAGGTCCCCTGATACCAAAAAAGTGGTTTTTAAAAAATGTCTGTGTGTCTGTGTGTCTGTGTGTGTGTGTCTGTGTGTGTGTGTGTGTGTGTGTGTGTGTGTCTGTGTGTGACCACGATAGCGGTCAAACCGCTGTAGATATCAATTCCAAATTTTGTATTTACGAATATAATCTCCCTCTTGAGAACTGATTAGATTTTGAGCAAAATCGGCAGACCGGAAGTAGTAGTTTACTTCAGTGAAAAAATCGAATTTTGCAAATATTTCGTCAATTACTAAGTTTAAACAAATTTATAAAGAATTCAAATGTACTCAAAATTAAATTTGAGAAAAATTGTTTTAATAAAGTTTTTCGAAATTCCTACCGGAAGTAGGTCTTTTACTCTTATCGAAAATCAGTTTTTTGCGAATATCTCGCAAGTCATGCTTTCTAGGCAAGTACATTAAGAGTATAAAAGTATTTAGAACACACTTTTAAATATCTTTTGTATAAAAAAAATTTCAAAATTCAGACCGGAAGTACCACTTTTACTCTAACCGAATAGCGATTTTTTGCAAATATGTCGTAAATTATGCATTCTATATATATTTATGAAGAGTACAAAAGCATTTAGAGTTGGATTTGGAATATTTTTTGTATAAATGAAATTTCAAAATTCGGACCGGAAGTAACACTTTCATACGTATAAGAAAGTCGTGTGGTGGCCACACCTCATTTTTTACTTTCTTATACGTAGTATAAGGAAGTATTGTGATGATGAAAATTTTCGACCTCGAGATTTTTGCAGATGTCCACGTTTTGAGGTCCCCCGATACCAAAAAAGTGGTTTTTAAAAAATGTCTGTGTGTGTCTGTCTGTCTGTCTGTCTGTCTGTCTGTCTGTGTGTGACCACGATAGCGGTCAAACCGCTGGAGATATCAATTCCAAATTTTGTATTTACGTGTATAATCTCCCTCTTGAGATCTGATTAGTTTTTCAGTAAAATCGGTAGACCGGAAGTAGCAGTTTACTTCAGTGAAAAAATCGAATTTTGCCAATATTTCGTCAAATACTAAGTTTATACAAATTTATAAAGAATTCAAATGTACTTAAAATTAAATTTGAGACAAATTGTCTTAAAAAGGTTTTTTGAAATTCCTACCAGAAGTAGGTCTTTTACTCTTATCGAAAATCAGTTTTTTGCGAATATCTCGCAAGTCATGCTTTCTAGGCAGGTACATTATGAGTATAAAAGTGTTTAAATGATAATTCTGAATATCTTTTGTATAAAAAAAATTTCAAAATTCGGACCGGAAGTACCACTTTTACTCTTACCGAATAGCGATTTTTTGCAAATATGTCGTAAATTATGCATTCTTTATATATTTATTAAGAGTACAAAAGTATTTAGAGTTGGATTTGCAATATTTTTGTTATACATGAAATTTCAAAATTCGGACCGGAAGTAGCACTTTTACTCTTATCGAATAGCGACTTTTTGCAAATATGTCGGAAATTATGCATTCTATATATATTTATGAAGAGTACAAAAGTATTTAGAGTTGGATATGGAATATTTTTTGTATAAATGAAATTTCAAAATTCGGACCGGAAGTAACACTTTCATACGTATAAGAAAGTCGTGTGGTGGCCACACCTCATTTTTTATATGGTCGTTACTTTTTTTTTCCAGTTGTTTATTGTAATACTTGTAATTGCTTAAGTCAAAATTCTTCTACATATGACACATTCAATAGAGTATTTTTGATGTAACTTCACCCTTTATTTGTGTTCAAGGAATGTTACATGGATTGAGCCTATAATATGGTTGAACTCTCAGTACAGTTTTATTTGTAGCAGCAACTATTTTATATATGTATCATGTTGTTCCTTGTAAAAGATGCTGCAGGAATAAATCCCTTAGAATTATAGATATAAACATAGAGAAAAATTGAAAGGCTCAGATTTATCTTAAGCGAGCATCAAATACTAACCCACAAATACATAATACTATGTGTCAAATATATAATATAGAATTGTGTAATTCAATCATGATAGTGCTAAATACGTTAATAGTCAAAAATATGCATGTTTCTACCTTATTTGGTTTCATCAGTGTGACATAATTAAAAAATGAGGTATGGCCACCACACGACTTTCTTATACGTATGAGCGTTTCAAACTATACAATTTTAAGAATTTATTTTTACAAAACTTATTCAAAATCCTATTCTAAGTACTTTCATTCTCTTAATAATTCGATATAGAATGCATACTTTGCAAGATATTCGAAAAAAGTGCTACTCGCTAAGAGTAAAAGTGCTACTTCAGGTCCGAATTTTGAAATTTCATATATACAAAAAATATTGTAAATCCAGTTCTAAATACTTTTGTACTCTTGATAAATATATATAGATGCATAAATTCAGACATATTTGCAAAAAGTCGCTATTCGATAAGAGTAAAAGTGGTACTTCCGGTCTGAATTTTGAATTTTTTTTCATACAAAAGATATTTAAAATTATCATTTAATACTTTTATATTCGTAATGCACCTGCATAGAAAGCATGACTTGCGAGATTTTCGCAAAAAACTGATTTTCGATAAGAGTAAAAGACCTACTTCCGGTAGGAATTTCAAAAAATTTTTTTGGACATTTTGTTTCAAATTTAATTTTGAGTATATTTTAATTCTTTATAAATTTGTTTAAACTTAGTAATTGACGAAATATTTGCAAAATTCGATTTTTTTATCGAAGTAAGCTACTCCTTCCAGTCTACCGATTTTACTGAAAAACTAATCAGATCTCAAGAGGGAGATTATATACGTAAATACAAAATTTGGAATAGATATCTACAGCGGTTTGACCGCTATCGTGGTCACAGACAGACACACACACACACACACAGACAGACAGACAGACAGACAGACAGACAGACAGACAGACACAGTTTTAAAAAACCACTTTTTCGGTATCAGGGGACCTCAAAACGTGGACATCTGCAAAAATCTCGAGGTCGAAAATTTTCATCATCACAATACTTCCTTATACTACATATAAGAAAGTAAAAAATGAGGTGTGGCCACCACACGACTTTCTTATACGTATGAAAGTGTTACTTCCGGTCCGAATTTTGAAATTTCATTTATACAAAAAATATTCCAAATCAAACTCTAAATACTTTTGTACTCTTCATAAATATATACAGAATGCATAATTTACGACATATTTGCAAAAAATCGTTATTCGGTAAGAGTAAAAGTGATACTTCCGGTCCGAATTTTGAAATTTTTTTTATACAAAAGATATTGGAAATTAAGTTCTAAATACTTTTATATTCGTAGCGTACCTGTCTAAAAAGCATGACTTGTAAAATATTTGCAAGAAACTGATTTCCGATAAGAGTAAAAGACCTACTTCCGGTAGGAATTTCGAAAAACCTTTTTAATAAAATTGTTCACAATTTCAATTTTAAGTACATATGAATTCTTTATAAATTTGTTTAAACTTAGTAATTCACGAAATATTTGCAAAATTCGAATTTTTCACTGAAGTAAACTACTACTTACGGCCTACCGATTTTACTGAAAAACTAATCAGATCTTAAGAGGGAGATTATATACGTAAATACAAAATTTGGAATAGATATCTACAGCGGTTTGACCGCTATCGTGGTCACAGACAGACACACAGACAGACAGACAGACAGACATTTTTAAAAAACCACTTTTTCGGTATCAGGGGACCTCAAAACGTGGACATCTGCAAAAATCTCGAGGTCGAAAATGTTCATCATCACGATACTTCCTTATACTACGTATAAGAAAGTAAAAATCTGTGTGTTAATTCAATTAATATGTTTGAATTACACAATTCCGTATTATATCTTTGACACATAGTATTATTTTTGTGTTGATATTGCATGTTCGCTTAAGATAAATCCGGGCCTTTCAATTAACCCATAGGTAGTTCCAGTTTTTACATTATAGAGATAAATATACATAACATACTAATATTGTACTGTTAGAAATAGATTGTGCTTTTTACCAAGCACTTTTTTGCTTTTACAGCTTATATAGATTAATTTTGCCAAGAGTTTTATCTTGGAAAACAAATTCATGTACATTTTAATCTTTCAGAGAAACATATTATGTTGTTTTAAAATATAATTCGCTTTATATCAATTTGAGGGATTTTCATTAATGCACGTTTAGGATCATTATTAAAATTACTGTTTTCATACATGTCATAATATACTGTATTTCTAATTGCGTATTGAGCAAAATCATGTTATGACATTACATTATGATCTGTGTGTGATATTTTGCTTAGTGTCATAATAGGAACATTCAACACACTTGCTACACACTTTATAATAAAAAAATAATAGTCTTAAAACGTTTATGATATAAATAATAGAATTGTTACGTTCTCTTTCAAAAAAAAAGTAATTAACGGGTGATTCATTTTGCTTGTTTACCTAATAGTTTACGCATGATTTACTTCAAAACAGATCTTTGTATACAATATCGATGTACGAAAGCAATGAAGCATTTCAATAAATGTGTTTGACAATTGTTCCAGAAAAATGGAACACTTCATATACGTCGTTGACAAACCGGTATAACTTTTCATTTACATACGCCTTTTTGATCATATTCAGATGCTTTTGTATTTTGATTTTAAGTGAATATTACACATTCACATTTGTTCTAAATCATTACGTCTATTTAGATAATGCCTCGAGCACAAAATGCGCATGCCCTAGTTAATGCTGGATTTCTTTTCCAATTCGACAACAATAAACATATCGCATCTGCTCGTATCGTCTATGGTTGCATCAATCCAACATTTGTACATGCCACAGATACCGAAAATTTTTTGGTAGGCAAGAATATTTTTGATAACGCTGTTTTGCAAGAAGTCTTCGCCAAACTTGATGAAGAACTCAAGCCAGACCATGTACTACCAGATCCAACACCTGAATTTAGAAAGAAATTGGCCACTTCTTTATTGTTTAAGGTATCTAATACGAGTAATTACTAGTCAAGTCGTAATAGTTTTGATTCAACATGAATTTAGACCATATCACAATAAACACTGTAATATAATGCAAAGTGTAATTTTAGTGCGTCTTGAGCATGGCAAGTGACGACCAAATAAATGTTAGAAACAAAACTGGAGCTCAGAAACTGACAAGACCACTATCATCAGGAACGCAAGATTATGAGACAAATGAGTCACTTTATCCATTAACACAACCCATAGCAAAAGTTGAAGCTTATGCTCAAGTTTCAGGTATTATCATTCAACACGTACCTGGTGATCAACTTAGAATAGCCGCCGGCTATATCTCAAAAACTAGTAGTCATGCTGCTTCTGGGTAATTTTTTTCAAGTAACAGTGCCCAAGATAAAACGTTATGATCAAGGTTAAAACTTAGAATTTCTTCATGTGGTGAATAATTGAGAGGTTTGAAAATATCCACATTTTATCAATTATATCCACATTTTATCAATTATACTCTCTCTTTGGCGTAACAGATTTGAACAAGCTTGGTCTCATTTAAAAGGGCGTTATTATACGAATTCTTACGTTTTATGAGGGTTTTTATTTTATTTACCGAATAATTTTAACACACATTAATAATAAATTAACAAAAAGTAAAAATCAAGCCTTGCATGCTTAAAATATAAAAACAAACAGTAAGAGATAATTCAAGTCTAACAAAGGCCTCGTAAAAAATGACACACCATAAAAAAATGAATTTGCTTTTAACTTAAACCTGCCAAACCTTGGTTCAGGTCACATGTGGATGATATGCAAAGTGTGCCAACACATTTCAAACAAATTTTTGGTTCGGCCCTTGGTTGTCTTCTAGACAACTGAAAATTAATACTTCCGCTGGTCCTGAGGTTTTTTGCCAGTTTACAAAATGCCCTGGCCTTATGATTTTATCTTCTTTCAGAGAACTGTTACATTTCGAATACATTCAAAATTAACTCCAATCATATCGAATGCCCCTTAATTCGTTAAACGCATCTCGATAAAGGATGTTTGTCAAAATATAAAAAAGTAAATGACTTCAATGAAAAACTGACAATTTTATTCGTTATTTTCAAAATGTATCATTGTAACACAGTAAAATTACGGTTTAATTTATTCAAAACTTACGTTTTTTATTTTGAATGGGATATTTTTAGATTTAAATAAGTATCAAATATAATTTTGGCTTCTTAAACAGGAACTAACGAAATGGTATTATTTTTTGTTTATATAATATATATATTTTCTTTAATTTTATAATAGTATTGTGATTCAAAATTGTTGAATTTAATACAAAAATACCAGTAAAACAGAAGAATTCATGCATTCTCATATATTTTATTCAATATCTCTCTTTCTAGAAAAATTACAAATTTTGTTGACGCTTTAAATATTTATTAAAAGAACCTAATATTTGCTAATAATTCAGTTAACGCCATCTAGCATCGACAGCAAAACTCAAGGATAAAAAAACGAAAGCGCTCTTTTTAGGACAAATAAAGATTTTTGAAATAAGACATAATAAACCATCGTAATCGAAGTTTATTTAAAAGTGATATTTGAATTCCCTCCAAGAAATGTATATGGATTCAAATACAGATATTTTCGAAATCTCTGAGTTAGTCAAGACACAAGAAATTCTAAATTGCAGCCATGATCATGACTGTTACCCCTCTAGCGGACATTTTACAAACTTGAAAATAATTTTCAACATTTTCTCATGGACAGAACATTTTACCAGGAAGCAATCTGACACCTACTTTCTGAGAAATAAACAGCAGTCGGTCATAGTTGGCCATGAGGTACATAAAACAATGAAAATTCATTTTATAGGCCATGCCGAATATATTACGGATATGCCAGATAGACCAGGGCAGTTATATAGCGCCTTAGTACTGGCGAAAGCTAAACCATATTCTACAATAACCTCCATAGATAAGAACGATGCATTGGTAATTTATAAAATTGCAAAAATTGTTGTAATCTCTTACATGATATTTCTAGAAACTTCCGGGCGTTGTAGCGTTCTATGACAAAAGTGATATACCCGGTAAAAATTCGTTTACAGCATTTTTCCCCGTTCCAGAGGAATTATTTTGCGATGGGACAGTAAAATATTACAATCAACCTGTGGGAATAGTTGTCGCAAATACTCAAGATATAGCTGAAAAGGCTGTGGACCTTGTAAAAATAAACTACACTTCGAGTGGAACAACACCAATTTTCACAACACGTGAAGTACTGAAAAGCAACGATAAATCAAGATTAACACCTGGCGATGTTGTGACACCCACCCGAAAAGGTTTTGTTTGACAATATGATATAGCTTTATCCTCTAACTAGGTATCGACAGTTGTTTTGTTTACTTTGCAAAATATCTTCTGTTCATTTTCCTTGTTTTGTATTTTCACGCACTCGATAATGACCTGTTTCTCTGGTAGCTATTGATTCCACGTTTTTATTAGTAGCCCGTCGTTTTCTTTCAATAGTCTTCCTATTTTGTTCTCATCGGAATGCTGTGGTTTATTCCATTTGGATCAGCAAATGAACCAAATTTCCGTCGCATATTTTTACCATTATTGCTATAGTTTCCAGCATATCTGTTATAATATTATTTATAATGTTGTCATGTTTAGTAGCCCTTTATAAGAAGCTTAAAATTATTATTTCTGCCACTCCTTAGATCAATTTTGAATCTGTTGTAACCTAAATTTCTATTCCATATGAAAAGAACCGCCAACTTTTGTATATATTAATTGTTGTTTCTTTGTAATTCTTCTCTTTTGCTGAAGAACTCTGATCAGATTACGTAAAATAGGAGCTCGGAGTCATTGTTAATATTCCCCGAGTATCTATTAATTGATTATAAACACTTTATATTCTCAGCTCTATTGCTACTTCAAAAATTAAATTTGGAACTCTTCTTCGTCTTACCAACTACAATAATTTTAATTTTTTCATTTTTTAAATTCAAAAACATTTGAAAAATTCTCATTTATAATTTTTCTACTTAAGAGGGAACGTTCTTAAGTTCTGGAAGTGGGGGTTAAAGTGTGAAAATAAAAATACAAAATTATTCTTTATTTTCAATGTATTCACCTGCAACCCTAGTACATTTTTCAGATCTTTCAAATATGCCTTCTTAAAAAAATGCTTTTTCTTTTCTTCCCACGCAGGTCTTTCTCTTATTTTAAGCAACAGGTAATTCAAAATATCGAAGCCCACTTTATCTAGGACAGCCAAGCAAGACGACTATTGTGGATGAAAGCATTTTCACCTTAATCTTCTTGGGTGATGATGTAGTTATTTTATGCCACTGCATAGAGAATTGCTTGAACTGAGGTGCATAATGATAAATCCAAGTTTCATCTCCAATAACAATTCGACACAATACACCATCCCTGCCTTCATTACTGTGGCAAGACAACTATTGTGGATGAAAGCATTTTCACCTTCATCTTCTTGGGTGATGATGTAGTTATTTTATGCCACTGCATGGAGAATTGCTTGGACTCAGGTGTATAATGATGAATCCAAGTTTCATATCCAATAACAATTCGACACAATACACCATTCCTGCCTTCATTACTGTGGCGTGAACATTCTCGTCATCCATCTTGCGCTGACCTTAGTTACATCAAGATGATTATGATGTGTTTTAAAGATGGTTGTATCAATTATTATTAATTTTTGGACTTTTTTAACAATAGGTCGTCTTTAAGTGATTTCCTACCTTGCTTAAAGTGACTGTGCCGCTTATAAACAATGGTTTTTCCCGGGCAAAAATCCTCGTAAACCACTGAGATCTCTTCCAGTATGGTATGAACAGACTTCTCTTATTTAGTAGAGAACTTAATAACGACGACCATACTCGATTTTCTCCAAATTTGACATTTTCTTCTCGATTAAGTGGTTTGGTCGATGATAGTTTCAAGACTGCTGACGTGATTGTATTGAAACTTTATATTTATACTAATAGTGAATCCTTAAAATTGTTACGACACGAAAGAGCTCACTTACTACCATCCAATCTTTGTATTCCGTGAACTTAAACACTCTTCTCCGTAATATTGAAGACCTTTATATGCAGTAGCTAAAACAAAGTCTTCAATGTACATGATCTTCTTCATTTAAGTGACTTGTATCTATCTAGTATCAATACAAATTCATTTAGTTTATCTTTTCGCTTTTAGCTCTTCTCTACATGACAATTATAAATAACTTAAGATTACATCTTGCCTGATAATTCTGGGTCTGTTCGTTCTTCTGTTATCAGCATCTTTCACATAGATTTTCTCGGTAAGGTCACAAAGGCCCTCTCAAGATTCGTAGCACAGAGGTACGCATTCTCATTATCAATAGAATTCTTTCTGAAACATGCCCTTAACTAAAGATCCAGTCTTGAATGCCCCACCCTAATTCTTTCATAGATATAGACACATCAGTTAACAGCAGATAAATGATGCCTTGGTGGCTGCCGTCGATGATTAGCAGTATTATTTAGCACACCATTTTATTTAATCAATTATGTCCAATTACCTTTAGGTGTAGGACCGATACAAATACAAATATTGCATAAAACTGTATATATATATATACAAGAAAATGAAAAATATAGGGTAAATTCCGCTGTAGAGCAACCGTAGACACATGTTTCTCACTCAGGCAAGGAATAAGGTGGGATAACCTTGGAGATGTAAGCTACACGGAAGACCATCAGGTGACAGACTTCCATTTGCAGCTTCAGCTAGAATATCCTCAGTTTTGAGGACAACATCTAACGTCGCCACGAGGAAGACAATGCCAACCTGTGTGCCATTCGAGACCCAGGAAAGATAAATCAAAGAAATAGGAATTATTCCGGATACATAAAATACAAGAAAATGAAAAATATCGGGTAAATTCCGCTGTAGGGCAACTGTAGACACGTGACTAATGAGTCAGAAACACGTGTCTATGGTTGCTCTACAGCGGAATTTACCCGATATTTTTCATTTTCTTGTATTCTATGTATAAGCAATACACCTTTTTCTTTAATTTATATGTATAAATGAATATTGTATGAGAACAATGTAATCTCAGGCTATATTGGTCAAATAAAAGAACACAGAACAAACTAACCATAATTTTGATTTTGAAAATATTAAAGTTTCAGCCAGTGAAAGTAATTATAAGAGCAGACTTTTCATGGAGATGGTCCACATACATTGCAACGATACAATAAATTTCAAGTCAGATACTAACCACCTCAGTAACATTTACTCTTATATTTTATCTTTGTTATAGTTGTTTATAATAATTATAATTTAAAATTTTAAATTTAACTAGCACAGATGTCTTAATAAATAAAAATCTATAACTACTTTCTTGCTTATACCTGACATATTAATCAATATAATTCATACTCTTGTCAATGTCAGTCTAAATTATATTCAATTGCATGTTTTTGTGTTTTTAACTATATTTATAACCATCTGTTTTTTAATGTTTTGTGATATACAATATTTTTAGATGTACTTTTTGCCAATGTGCTAACTCTATTTTGTAAGTGTTATGATTTTTATATTATTAGTTTGAAATGTTAAACAACTGATGATGTTAATCAATTGAGAACGAAATATTGAGGATTAAACAAAAGAGCACGTAATAGCTTTTTTTTGACCAATATAGCCTGTGATTACATTATTCTCATATAAAATACTCATGTTTTTCCTCGTATCCTGTTATTCCTCACCACTGATTCTCTCGCTTCTGAGCCTCTTGCCATACATGCTCCTCCCATTTTTGTCGTGGTCGTCATAGCTTGTTCTTCTCTTGAACTCTGGTTTCATACACTTTTTTTGCTAATCTATTTTCATTCATACTACGTATGTGTAACAACAAACTATGGGTTTTGTCTTTGATTTGGTCAATGCTGACATATTCCTTGCTCGATCTCTTTTTGTGATTCCTTTTATTCTTCTCAGGAATCTCATCTCAGTAGATATTACTTTACTTTCGTTCGGTTTTTTTGAAGTCCATGATTCACTGCCTTATATCATTAATGGCCTGACCACTTTCTGGTATATCTGTGTTTGTATTTCCCGTGGTATATCTTTCTTACCAAAAATTTTTTCTTCATGGTGTTATTGAATTTCCCTGCTTTTTCAACTCTCTGTTTTATTTCTCCGTCAATTTTTCCCGTCTCTTCTTAAGTATTTAAAACTTGTGACCTGTTCTGGCTCCTGTCCTTCGATTTTAATTTCATGCCGTTTTTTCTTTAAGGATACTAAACATAGTTTTACTTTGTTCGATGTTTATTTCCATGTTTCTTTTTCTGAGTTCTTCTTGATGAAATTTCTAGATTTTGTTGTAATTTGTCTTTCGATTCAGCAATCAGCAGTAATCATCAGCGAATAAGAGCTCTTGCAGTGTTACATCTTCCATCATCCATTTGCCTATTGCTATATCTTTGCACCTTCCCTTGCATCTTCTTATGGTATCGTCTATTACTAAAGAAAATAATAAAGGATTTAACGCACATCCTTGTTTGAAACGTATTTTTATTTCGAATGCTGTAGATTCTAGATTGCGCATTCTTCCTTTGCTTGTATTATTTCTGTATAGTGCCCTTATAATTGATATCATTTTCGTTTCTACTCATCTTCTCCTCAAACTATTCCATATGTCGTTTCTTATAATTTTATCAAAAGCCTTTTTTTAAATCTATAAAACAGATATAAATTTCCTCTCCCATGCTTCTTAACTTTTCTCCTATTTATAGTATAGTATAAATATTAGATCTAGCTTACTCCTTCCCTTTTTAAATCCACATTGTTATTCTTCCATCGTTGTCTCTAGCTTCTGTCTTAATCTGTTTTCTATTATTCTAGTGAACACATGTATGCTTGTTAAAGTGATGTGTAATGGTATTACTATATCTGTGTTATAATCTTTCGGTATCTCTTTTTGTTATAATATATCATTCAGTATTACATGGAGTTCTCTTTTTGCCTTTTCTCCCATGTACTTTATCATTTCAGATGTGTTATTATGATGTCCTTGGGCTTTCCCTATTTTTAATTTTCCTATTGCCTGTATAATACCTTCTAATGATATTGGTTGTAACTCATTTAAAACTCCATTACTCTCTTGGGGTTCCATTTCTTCTTCCTGGTTTAGATCTGCTAATTCTTCAAAGTATTGCTCCCATCTTTCTAGTATTTCATTCTCTGTAGTTAAGATATTACCGTCTTTGTCTAGTACATTTTTTAGTCTAGAAGCCTTCTTTAGTCTTAATTGTTTCAGTGTGCCATAAAACAGTTTCTGGTTCTCTAAATAGTTTTCTATTATTCTAAGTCCAAATGCTTCCCAGGTCTGCTTTCTAGCTCTTTTTATTAAGTGTTTTACCTCAGCAACACATTCACATTAAACATTGCTTCTCGTTATTGTAATAGGAAACAATGTGAAGCACGTAATACAAGGAACCTTTGACTGTGGATTGCAATATCATTATCACATGGAAACGCAATGCTGTTCTGTAATACCAATCGAAGACGGTTTAGATGTATTTCCAGCCACACAATGGATGGATTTAGTGCAAGCAGCTATTGCAGAAAATTTAAACATGGACGCCAATAAGTATGGCTGCTACAATTAAATGATTTTTTTTTTATTGTGATTCTAATTTAATATAATATTGTTATTTTTCAGAATAAATATTAAAGTAAGGCGATTAGGTGGTGCCTACGGTGCAAAAATTTCTAGAAATGGACAATTCACTTGCGCTGCTGCTTTGGCTGCATATAAATTGCAAAAACCAGTTAAATACTGGTCACCGTTTCCGACAAATATGGATGTCGCAGGAAAACGGTGTCCGTTAACCGCTGATTATGAAGTTGGCGTGGATGATAAAGGTGTTGTGCAATACTTGAATGTGACGCTGTATTCAGATTATGGTTCCATGGGAGGCAATGAAGGCATGCTTGGGGAAATTGTTCGCTTATTCAAGAGTGGTTATTTGACAGATACTTATCAAATAACTCCGTACAGCGTTAAAACAGATATGCATACGAACACATGGTGCAGAGCTCCAGGTAAGTTAAAAAATATTAGCATTAGCTTTAGCATACAATAAAAATACAGGGTAGGTCAAAAAATTTGTTTTTACATCTAAACAAAAAAAATAAAAAATATAAAAATAAGAGAAATAAGTATTGCAAGATAATTTTTAAAATATATGTATAGTTAGTTCACTTATGGTGGTGAGACTTGGATAATCACTGGATCTAATCTAGTTGTAATTGAAAAAATTCACTTATGTTATAAAGTGGACACCCTAGGAGTACGTTTTTAATTCTTGTTTTGAATATCGGAGCTGGTAGTGATTTATACACATTAGGGAGGTGATTGTACATTTTAATTCCCATAATTTGAGCGCTTACACTAAAGAGATGAAGATTATGCCTGGGTAGGGTGATATTATTATTTCGGGTATTATAAACATGTTCATTTTGGAGAAAGAACGTTTTTCATTCTGTGAGTATAGAGCAGCATTTGCAGAATATAGATATTGATAACGGTCAATATTTTTAAGTTACTAAATAATGCTCTGCAGTGGGCTCTATAATTAGCATTGGCCATAACTCTGATGACCCGCTTCTGAGCAAGTAATATTCTCTCAGCGTGCGGGGAAGCTCCCCAAAACAGTATACCGTAACGTAGCCTGGATTCAACCTCACTGGCATAAACATTCTTAATAACATCCTCAATTAATAAAGAAATAATGCTTCTTATTAAAAAGCATTTCTTATTTATATGCATAGCTATATTATTGCAAGCTTGCTTCCAATTAAGTGATTCTTCCATTTCGAACCCCAAAAATGTGACTAAAGAAGGGTGCTGTATTTCGGTACCATTAATCGAAATACCACAATGCTCATCCAGTGCTTTTTGCCTGGGATGGAATCTAAGAAAATTTCTTTTCTTTAGATTTAAAAGTAATTTGTTACCACAGAACCAGCTATGCAACTTCCTTAGCACATCGTTAGCTGCTAATTGTAAATCTCCTTCATCTGCGATCAATATTGATGTGTCATCTGCATACATAGTGATGTCGCCATTATTCAGGTAATTTGGCAGATCGTTAAAACATAATATAAATAATATTGGGCCCAGGATCGAGCCCTGTGGTACTCCAACGTCAATTTCTGTTAACGGCGATCTATAATTAACTCTGCAATTCTCAGACATAGACGTTACTTCGACACACTGCTGGCGATGCCGGATGTAAGACTGAAACCAGCTAGCGACTACACCTCTTATGCCATAGTCATATAGTTTAGAAAGCAAAATTTTGTGATCTACACAATCAAATGCTCAACTCAGATCGCAGAATATTCCTATTGGATATATTTTTTTGTCGATGTTTTCTATTATTTTTGTGTAAAACTGCATAATTGCCGTAATCGTAGATTTACCTTTCTGGAACCCATGCTGGTTATCCGTTATTATTTCGTATCGCTGGAGAAAGCTAAGTAATCTTTTGAGCATAGCATACTTAAACAATTTAGATATGTTGGATAGGAAATCAATAGGTCTGTCATTTGCCATGTCCATTCTATTGCTTTTTTAATGTAGAGGTTTAATAATAGCTACCTTTAATGCATCTGGAAAAATTCCGTGCTCAAAGGAGAGATTGATAAGATAAGTAATAGGCTTTACTAAGTAGTTCCTGTAGTCTTTAAGCAGCGTGCTTGTTAGATTGCATATACCTACAGCCTTGTTTGGCTTAAGACAATTAAAAAGTTCATAAACCTCCATCTCGCTAAACTGCAACAGGCCCATGCATTTAGCATTGATGAAAGTTGCAGAAACCGATGGATAATTTTGTATTGTAGCCATCAATTTCAAAGGGACATTTCTGAAGTAATCGTTAAAGGCCTCTGCCATATCTTTCGGATTTTTACAACTATTACCTTCCATGACTAATTCCTCCAAGTCTTAACCACATAGCTGCAGTTTTATTGCTGGAGGCACTTATAATATCCGAATAGTATTTCTTCCTTGTAGTTTGAAGTAATTGTTTATATTCCTGTTTCTTATGTTTGTACACTGGAGCTAACTGTGGATATTTCCTTTGAACTACATACCAGTCATTGACGATCTCCTTGCTTTGCTGGATTTCAGCCGTTAATAATAATAATATTGAGAGGTGAGTGAAAAGATATCAATAGTCACCAGGTAAAATGAATTGCGAATGACATAATGCTGAGTTAAATGAAAGGCATGAAATGTATTGGGTAAAAATCTAGTAATCTAGTTCCTTATTTTTTTCTCAAATATAGTCAAATAAATTACAGACCAGTCGATGGGTCGTTTACTGTTAATTGTAAAATATTTGATTTGGTGATGACATGATGATAACTCTAAAGACCGGAGATGGCCAACATCTCGAAAATAAAGACAAAAACTCTCATTCTTAGCTATTATCTCCTTTTGAGTAAAATACAATAAAAATCGCTAGTCTAGAAAACTGTTATTTTTGTGAATACAGCTTAAACAATGGACAAACGTGTGTAGTGGGAACAGAAAGTTTGAAAGCTTATAATGAAAAGAATACTGTTCTAACGTGGCTAAGGAGTGTAACCGTGTCCGATAACTGCTGAAAAGTGTACAAAAAAGGGGTGCGATAGCATTATTAGAATCAAGTTTCAAATTACTTTCAGCATCAATTGCTCAAACCAGTCTTTTCAATTTCGAGTTTAAAAAGAACGTCTTTTCTGTGCAAAAAAAATGGACCGAAAACTGTTTATAAACAGAAAGTAAACGATTTATTGAAAACCGTATTAACCTGCAATAAGTTGAAACAATTACCATAAACAATACATTTTTGGAAATTGCTGAAAATAGATATGACGAGTGGAGCAGAGAAATTGGTATGCTTATTAGAACTGTTAGATTAGTTGCAACAAAGGTCCGATACCATAAATCAAGCATTACGAAATGTTGTGTAACTTTAATAGAGTTTCCTGCAAATTCAATTACTAATTTCAAAAAAATAAACTATGTTTATATTAGAACCTTCTATGATGAACAACGGTTCCAAAAATTGTGTTCATCTAGTACGTCGTTTTCGAGAAATATAATTTTATAAGAGCATCGAATTTTTCAGAAAAACGGTAATAAGTCGAAAACTTTAAATTTCAGGCCTATACTATCTTATAACTTTTTGACTAAAAATTATATGGGAAATACAATTATGCAATAATACATAGGCTGTTCCATTAAAATAACTACAACTATGGTTAGCCACCAAGTTATAGAACACTACAAAATAATTTTAAATCGTATTCCTAATAAGTTGCTATACTAGTAAATCGCTTCGAAATATCTTTTCTCATAAAGTCGCAATCTGCCTTCCCCGCGCAGATGAATCAGCCTGTACATATACGATAAATAATATTCCGAAATACCCACACCATCACACGTATACATCCAAGTACATCTGATTACCAACCTCGAAAATTAACATTAGATGACAGCTTAGGTTGGGAGAACCATCAAATTAAACTCTAAAGTAGGGGAGAGTGGGGCAGGTTGTGACATTTTTTTTGTAAAGTGTCTCAACATTTTGCTTATGTTGCTGTTTGAAATGAATCTAGGCTTGCTTGATTCAGTAACTAATCAGTATTTAAATTTGATAATAATTTTGTGTAACCGCCCATTAAAAATTACATAAATGAATAAATTCTGAAAAAAGACGCATGTAACTTTTTACCCCACACCAGGGGCTGGTTGTTACACCACAAGGGGTAAATTGTTACAACAAAAAAAACAAATGTGATATCAGTTTCTTTATTAAGAATAATCATCGTTTCTCTTCTTAATTTGAAGAAAAATTAAATATTATTATTTATAACGAAACACGAAAAAAATTTTACCTAGTCAAAATAATAACATGGTACTTTCTAACTTTAAATACAATTATAATTTTACTTAAATAAAAACCTTTTTTTGGTCTCTCTGCCTTATTAAAACAAAATAAAAAATTTTAAAAAAATATGTTCTTGTTTAAATAAAAACTTAGGCATACAATTTTCATTTGTCTGTCTGCCTTATCAAAACAACATAAAGAAATTTTAAAAGAATAAACAATAAAAATAAGTAAAAATTCTGTAAATTAGATAAAGTTATAGTTTTCTTTTAAACAAAAATACGAGTAATTTTTAGTCTGAAGTTATAAACGTTAGGTATTAGACAAAAATCTTATTAACAACCAACATAACATAAAACGTTGGCTATCAAAAAAATATATATAATTATCTTAAAAAAACTATCAAATCTTAAAAACAGAACAGTTAAAATAAGTTTGAATCCGTTGCTGATATTAGTTGCATTCAATGCCAAGGGTAAAGCTTTATTCACTATAGATGGAATATCGTGGATGGTCATTGTTTTACCCAGATGGCTTCTAAGCCAAGCATCTTGTTAGCTGTCATAGTAATTTTTAAATGGTCTATAGACTCCCACATCCAAGGGCTGAAGCTTATGAAAGCAATGTGGTGGATAGGACAGCAACAGCACATTGTGTTCTAAGCCATTTCAACCACTTCGATATCCAAGTGTGAAGAATGATTGTCCAGTAATAAAAGCACAGGATCGGATGGAGATGGTTTTACACTGTCTATGAAATGTTTCATGAATATTCTCAATTCAAGCCCAGTCATCCAGCTACTCGAGTTACCAGCGCCAGTGCAATCTGCAGGTCCATCGCGAACAAAATATTCCTTGTATTTAATTCGTGGGAAGATGAACATACATGGCACGGAGTTTCCCGCATCCATTCGCTGCTACACAAAGAGTCACAAGAATGCCCCTCTCTGCGGATGTTATGGAGCCAACTTGTTTTGAACCTTTTGGAGCCAATATTTTTCTAGGTTTCTGCACTGTTGTAATACCTGTTTCATCTACATTCCAAATGCGTAAAGAAGAAAATTTATATCTAACTAGCACACCCGCCAATTTAGAAAAAAAATTATTAACATTAGCTTTATTAAATGACTTGGCTTTGCTCAGGCTAGTAGCCTTTGGCGTTCTTATAAACAAAGATTGGTTGCGTGTTAAAAACGCCGTCAACCAATCAACTTCTGCTTCTTCATTATTAAGCCACGATTGCGGCATAACAACATTGTACTTAAGTGCACAAGCGAATGCTAATTGCTTCTTTTGGCGTCAATCCAAAGTAAATTTGGCTACATTTTGTTAAATAATTCACCAAAACGGTCTATTGATCATTGCTAAAAACCTGTCACAACCAGCCCCTGTCTCCCCTATATGTAGTAAACACGTTGATGAAATTAACAACTGTCTGTTAAGTATATTTAAGTATTATTATTCAAAATCGACTTTTGATACGTTTTGATTTTTTGAAATTCCACAACATATTGTAACGAAATGTGTTTACATTAAATAAAAGAATCAGATCTCTCGGCGCGATAAAAACGAAATTGTCACACGCAAAAAAGGGACAGACCGGGCAACGTATAAAAACGCTCTTATTTACACACCGCCATAAATCATCTCGGCACGACCGGTGAATATTGTAAATGCAGCGAGTCATCTCACAGATGTACGACGTAAGCAATGAAGAGTCCAGATTACCTCCAGTATATTGCCGAATTTACTGGTACTTTTCGAGAACATTTCATGCAGGTATATAAGGCGACTGGGTCACCGGGATTCATTCATTGCGGGATCGAGTGCGAAGAAATAAATAGTGGTAGCCAAATAAATAAATATAGTAGTGCCGTCTTATATAAATAGAACTGTTACATAAATACGGACAGAGATATTAGTAATAGAACTAAATAAATACAAGTGTTAATTTTAATTTATTAATAGTAGTTTAAGTGTGTTACGTTAGTTTTTATATTTTTATATTGTTATATAATTTTAAGTATATAAATATACAGACTGTTTAAATAAATAATTGCACGAGTTGTTTATTGGAACCCGAAAACGTTACAATATTTTAGCAATTTATTTGCGCTGTAAAAAGCACAGTTCCATGTGATGCTGTAAATATTTCTTTAAATAACTAAATATTTGCCCAGTAATGGTATTTCATTTGTAAGTTTCCTTTTTTGGAGCACGCCTTATGGGCTTTATACTAAAACTACTAAAATTAAGTAATATTTTTTCAATTATTATTGTTATTAATTTAACTTTTAGGTACGACGGAAGGATTAGGTCTCATAGAATCAATTTTTGAACATATATCATACGCTATAAATGTGGATCCGTTTCAACTAAGGTTAGCAAACATCGATCAAAATGAACATCCGAAGCTTTATAAGTTTTGCAACGATCTCTTGGAATGGGCTGACATAAACGGTCGCAAAATGGAAATTAAAACATTCAATAAGGTAAGAAAATTCTTTAATTACTATGACTTACATATATACATTTATACGTAAAACGTATATGCATATATGCATGTGTTTGAGATACACACATACATTAAGTGCAATTGCCGACAATCGAACGCACAGACACCGGTGTTTCGACCTTTGAGGTTTCGTCAGTGTACGTGGAGACTGTCGACAATGGCTTCAAGACTTAAAACGCTGCTTATGTAATTTTTGCTTGTTAAATGCAATGAGAGTATCACAACGACATCTAACACCCAAAAGATGACACAGATAAAAGCGAATTCTTTAGTTACTTTATTCTTTTATCTCTAGTTGTACACTAAATTATTTTCAAGTATCAAGAATTAACAACAATAAGAATATGTCTATGATTTTCAAAATTATTTATTTGTAATATGTTAATTAAGAAGTTACCTTTCTAATGATTATTAATAAATATCTCGATTTTGATACATATAAAAAGCTTAAATCCCTTAATAATATGATATAAGATGTAATTTTAAGGAGACAGACTTAAAAATGTTGCCGATTTTGCGAGATTTTAATATATTCTTTTGTTAAATCATCATTGTATACATCTCGCATTGTTTTAGGATAACAGATGGAGAAAGAAAGGTATAGCTGTAGTTCCAATGGCTTATGGGTATCACCCTTTTGGTAATTATTCAGTATTCATATCTATATATCAAGCTGATGGTACCGTTGCAATATCTCATGGTGGAGTTGAAATGGGTCAGGGTATAAATACTAAAGTAAGATGAATTGAGATACCTTATTGATTCTCAAACGGAATTGTGTAATTAAAAGTAAAAATGTAAACATTATTTAATTAACACACATTTTGGTGGTTATACCAGACTGATGAAAACAAATAAGTTAGAAACGCGTGTATCTGTGGCTACCTTCTACCTACCAGTTCACATTTTCACGTTTCACGTACACAATTTCGCATTATCGTTTTTGTTTATCTTGTCACTTATGCGTCATTTGACACATAAGTCGGTATTATTTCCGTGGTGAAATTAGATGCTGTCCGTGATAAATCAGGACCTTCTGATCAATCTACATTAATAGCATGTGGCTGTTCTACACCTACATGTTTACATATACCATTTAGTGTTGGTACATACATATTCTTCTTTTAAATTTAAATTCAAAATCAAGTTATATATTAGATTTAATACACTTCGTATTTCATGTTGAAAATATATATGTACATATACAAAAATTTAAATTTTAGGTTATTCAAGTGACTGCCCATGCTCTTGGTATACCAGTAGATAAAGTTTGCGTTAAACCCAGCAATAATTTGATATCTCCAAATACATTACCAACAGGTGGTAGCGTCACAAGCGAGTCAGTTTGTTTTGTTAGTTATTTTTCAATTATTATATTATTAAACGTTTATATAAAATTCGTGTTTATAGGCTGCACTAAAAGCAATAGATATTTTAAACGCAAGGATGGCGCCAATTAAAGCAAAATTAAATAATCCCACTTGGTTAGAAGTGGTAAAAAAATGCCACGAAGAAGACATAGCTCTAAATGCTGTTTACAAGTAATTACTTCTAACAAGACGTAATGTAAATTGTGTTGATTTCAACTCATCACTTCCAGATTTAGCGCAAAAGAAGTCAGTACTTACGATATATATGCTGTTTGTGCTACAGAGGTCGAAGTCGATATCCTGACGGGATTGTATCAACTGACTAGGGTCGATTTATTGGAAGACACCGGTGAAAGTATGAGTCCTCTGGTAGATATTGGTCAGGTGGAAGGTGCTTTCATCATGGGTCAAGGTTTTTGGACCACGGAAGAAATCATAATCGGCGAAGAAGGCCAGATACTTACAAATCGCACGTGGACGTATAAGCCACCGGGTCCAAAGGATATTCCAATAGATTTTCGTGTCAAATTTCCAAAAAATAATCCAAATCCCGTCAGTATTTTGAATTCTAAAGGTAAATATTTTAAATATATATATATATATATATTGTTTAGCATTTTTCTTGGCCGTATTATATTTTATACGATGAGAATTGTCGTGGGTGTAGCGGCCTTCTTTTTGGAAATTTACAGTTTTTAAATAGGTAAAATATGTAATTAAAAACACATTTTTTTTTTCTTTATTTTTTTATGTTACGTTTCGGCTGAACATCTATGTTGCCTTTATCAAACAATCTATAACATTTTTAACACATTAAAATACAATAAAAAGGATATAACTTTATAACTTACATTTATCAGTGGTTTTTTTAATAATTCCAACCGTGAACACAATAATACGACATATATAAAAGTAATATAATTTTTCTTTTGAAAGTCATCATTTCCTTCTTTAGTTTTTTTAACACTTTCATCAAATCTCATTCACATTTAGAGTCTTGTTCTTACTTTTATAGTCATAATTGTCAAGTTTATGTGTCGACTTTTAAAATATATCTGTGACAAGTGTGTGTTTAAAATCAATGTGTATATAAATTCTTCTAGCTCGTGTATCAGTAAAAAGTTGTGTGTATGTTGTCTTGTATTTTGGTTGTTTCTTTTAAATATTTTTTTCCCTTATGCGTTTATTCTTTTAACATTAATAAAATGAGGTGTTACGGTTTTAATCAAACTGTTAAATTATTGAAACGTAAATACTTGAAATGTTACTAATGTCGGTCCTATCATTAATTGAGTTTGTAGTTTTTTTAATGTAAATGCTTTCCAAAAAATTCCTAGTTTTATTATGTTTTTCAGTCGTAATTATTGTTGTATTATTGAAATTGAAGGAGTGATTAGTCTGATTAATATGTTTTTTTAGAGCTGTGCTATTATTTGAAAATTTGTGTCCATTTAGCCTTTCTTTCAGGTGTTGCGTTGTTTGGCCAATGTATACTCCATTACAGTCTCCGCAAGGTATTTTGTAAATTACATGAGTCTTTTTTTCATCCGGTATTTTATCCTTAAGTTTTGTGTACAGGTTATTTAGTGTGTTGTACTTCTTATATGCCACTTTTATGTTGTACGGTTTTAGAATTTTATCTAATCTATTTGAAAGATTTTTAATAAATGGCAGTGGTGCATACTTACAAGCAGTAGATTCTTTTTGTTTATTGTGTTTTTTATTCGAATTGTAGTGTATATGTAGTTGTTGTTTAATGAGTTTATTAATGAACTGTAGAGGGTAATTGTTTTTTTGTAGTGAGGCTTTTATGTTTTCAATTATTTCGGGTCTGAAAATTGGGCTTGTTAAAGTTATCGCTCTTTTTATTAGATTGGTTATTATGTTTTTTTTACATACTGGGGTTTGGCAAGAATTATAATTTAAGTATCTGTCTGAGGCTGTAGGTTTGTGGTACAATTTTGTTAGTATTCTGTTATTGGTTCGTACCAAGGTTAAATCTAAAAAGTTTATGGTATGATTGTTTTCTATTTCAATTTCAAATTTTAATTTGGGGTGGTATGAGTTGAATATCTCTAAAATATTGTCTGTTTGTTCAACTGGTATGCAAGTGATACAATCATCGACGTACCTTTTGAAGAAAAACGGTGTGAATTCTAGCTTGCTTATTATATTTCTTTCTACGTGTTCTAATACTAATTGTGCGATGACACTAGATATTGGGGATCCCATCGCACATCCGTGTACTTGTTTATAAAAGTTATTATTATATTGGAAATAAGTGGCGTTCAAGGTTAATTCTATTGCCTTAATGAATTCATTTAAGGGTAACGTTGTGAAATCCTGCAGTTGATCCCATTGCCCTTTTATTACATCTATGGCTAAACTGATAGGAATGTTGGTGTACATTGACACGACATCCAATGAAATTAAGATGTGGTTATCAGGCAGTTCCAACTTATCCAAAAATGCTTTTAATTCATATGAGTTCTTTAGAAAATATTCGTTTTTAGATGTTATACAAGCAATGGAATCTGCAAGAAATTTGGACAATTTGTAGAGCGGGCTTTGTACTGACGAAATTATTGGTCTTAACGGTATGTCTTTTTTGTGTAACTTTGGGAGTCCATATATCTTTGGTGGTTGTGCATTGCTGATTTTAAGTGTTTTGGCAGTTTCTTTCGATATTAGATTGCTACTTTCCCAATGTTTGATCAAATCATTGTTTAATTTTTGATATTTTAATGTTGGATCATTTTTTATTTTGCTATAGGTATTGTTGTCATTCAATAAGGTGTTCATTTTTGTGTCATAATCAGATTTGTTCATAACTAGAGTTTTGTTGCTTTTATCTGGTTTTGTAATAATGATTTGAGGGTTGGTTTTTATGAATTGTTTTGTAGTTTTTACTTTTTGGTTGAGATTCTTATGGTGTTGGGTCATTTTTAATTGTGGTTTTTGTTTAAAATTTGTTATCGTATTAGTGATTTTTGCTCTTATTACATTTTTATCATTGTTGTTTAAGTGGTCTATTGAGGCTTCAATGTTAGCAATAATATTTTCTGTAGGAATTTTTTTTGGGAATATATATATATATATACTACATAATATGATCAATTAATATGGTGAATATACTCAAAAATTAAAATTTTCCATGGTAAATTAACACCCTGCTTTGTTGAAATTTGTATGTGCCATTTATTTTTATAGTGTCTAATTGAAAATGCCCAAAGATACCTGCTGCAATGTTTCTGATCAATGACATCAATTTATCTTTTGTAGTAAGCAGCTATTTAAAATTGAATATACTGCTGTCTTAGCATTCAAAGCGAGCAAAATGTCTTTTGAAGACTGGTATAACTGATAATGTCAAATGATGTTGGAAGTAGTGTAATGACCTTTACAATAAGCTTTACTGAATGTGGTGTAAACTGGGGACGTAAGTTGGAGACGTCTGGGGAAAAAAATGTAATGACCTAAATAGTCTGGAATCTGCCATACTTGCATTTAAAGGGAATATTAAGGTTTTGAAGAACTTAATTTTGGAAGTATCTCCTATTGGGCCTCTTTTGATACAGAACCTATCATATAATAAATATATGACCGCGAACAACAGAAAAACAACTTAATTGATTTTGGTCTGATGAAGTTGACTGCAAGAGTAGTAATGAGTAGATTGAAATTGACGTCGACTTGGTGAATAATATATGATATTCATTCCATACTGATGATACTACTTTAGGAATTGCCTAACTGTGATATTTTGATGTTTCTCTTAATGATCCTGTTTTATTCTGTGACAAGCGCATCTAATTCCTGTTATCCTGCTACCACCTAGTCGTAAACATAGGCAAGTATGGTGGGGCTTTACAAATAGTCCTGTCATTTTGTCAACAAAACATATTTGGTTGATTTTTAATTTGTTGACAGTTTTGTAAACATGATTAATAACCAGTATTATATAGCTGTGTATCTCGTAAAGTAACAATGTAAAATAGGTGAAAAGATTAGGTAAAATATATATTAATTATTAGAATGCACATCCCAAAGTTCAAGTTAATCCATACAATAGTTTTGAAGATATTAAGCCGATTCTGTATATCGAACAAAATAGTTGCTGCTTACAGATTATTTTCCTCATTGTTTTGATTTTGAAATACACTCGAAAAACTCACATCAATTTGTCCTCATAGTTCTAAACTTTCATTATTAAATTTCTTCTTGTTGTTTATTCCCTGTGGTAATTGATAAAATTTGACAATACACAACAATATACGACATATAGATTTTTATAAAATTTACTATGGTTTTGCTTTACTTTAGCTACAGCGGAGCCTCCTTTATGTGTAACATGCTGCGTACCATTAGCAATACGTAACGCAGTAGCTTCAGCACGGGCCGAAACAGGAACTGGTGTTGATCAATGGTATCCCATAAGTATGTCTGACGTAGGCACTTTATTCTAAAATAAATTATATTTTTTATGTTCACAGATGGACCTTCTACTGTAGAGAACACTTACCTTAACAGCCTTCATAATTATAACCAATATACTTTGTAATGTATTTAAGTTTGTTACACTTTTAATATATCTTTTGCTTTTATTTCTTAGCGGTAGTACATATTTGTAATTTGTGTATTATTAAAATGAGTTCTTAATATTTATAAATGTTATTTTGCTTGATTGTTTTAGTTTTCCAGGATTCATCGTTTTGATTGACCAAATTATTAATAGTAAAAATAGCAAATTGCTTTGCATTTGAAAGTGTCGGAGGGTTTTTAGCTATATTTTTTATTCTATTCAAATTTAGCATTAAAATTGTTAAATGTGAAGCTGAATTATTAAACAATTATTAGACAATTCAGTTTCGATGTTAGATAGATAGATCTGCTACTCATTAATAACTATATTCGAAAATAAAAGTGTTGCCCCACGTTGGGAGCCAAAATTGTCGTTTTTCATTTTAGTCGACAAAATTAGTAATAGTACAACTTAGTCTATGAGTGAGCACCTAATATCACACATTTATAGAGATGTGGCTAGAATATAAGTAGATTACATTTTAAATTAATTGTGGCACATAAATGAAAATGCAACTCTATTTATATGGTTGTAAAATTAGAATGTCCTATATAAGAAAATATTTATTATCCATATATTTTACTAAGGCAAATAACTTTGCGTTTGAAGGAGTTAGAGATCTTTTAGCCATATTTTTTATTATATACAAATTTAAAATTAAAATTGTTAAATATGAAGGTGGATTATTAAAAGTATAATTAGACGATTTAGTTTATATGTTAAATAAACGTTCGTCTATACTCTTAACTATATCTGACGTTTGTGGGAATTGTTTATCTACTACACTTTTTTGTGTTTTAATAACTCCTACTAGGTTTTCTATCATAGCTCTTATATTATCCATTACTTCTGACACTAGCATATCATTTGAATTAGAATTAATTATTTCCATATCACTTCAAGCTTGCATATTCTTATTAGCACTTATTAACAACTAGGTTTGAAAATAAAAAATGCTGCCCCACGTTGGGAGCCAAAATTGTCGTTTTCTCAGGGTACATCGTTTTAGTCGACTAAATTATTAATAGTACAACAACAAAGTCTATGAGTAAATACACATTTATATAGACGTGGCTACTATATAGGTAGATCACATTATAAATTAATTATGGAACATAAGTGAAAATGCATCTCAATTTAAAATAATGATTGTAAAATTAGAATGTCCAATATAAGAAAATATTATTATCCATTTATTTTACTAAGGAAAATAGCTTTGCATTTGCAGGAGTTAACGAGTTTTTAGCCACGTTTTTCATTGTATACAAATTTAGGGTTAGAATTGTTTTGTATATGTATATACACCGTGTTTCATGTAACTAGCACATTAGAAGTTTTTGTGCTTACAACGCGAATTTTTTCCAGAAGTTTTGCCTTCTCACATAATTGACCGCAATCTTTCAAGTTAAAATATTTTTAAACTCGTGCAACTTCCGGTTGCACCGGAAGTAGGCGCCATCTTTGTTATTTTAAATGTGACACCCTGTATTTTATTCGAGATTTGAATTGATTATTTAAATAGAAGAACAGAGATACCGGGTTGGATTATGTCAAAGTCAACCGTTTCGGAGTTATTCAACCGTTTTCCATTTTTAGGGCACTTGAACGTAAATTTTAAAAGTTCTTTATCTGAGACATGAAAAAAGATAAACAATTGAAATTTGTTCCTGAGATAGTCAAAGTATTGTCCTATTCGAATATCACCAGGTTTTGTAATAATATTACACAGGGTGTTCTCTAATTAATTTACAATTATACACATTTCAAATGCAAGAAACTCAATTTTTTCAAATGAAATACCCTGTATATTTTCGCCTCTTCTGAAGCAGAAAAAAATTGTCTTTCGATCCACTATTACATTCCCTATACCTATCTCTAGAGGTTTTTGAGTTATTGGGGAGATCAGCCTGAAGGCCCGATATTTTGCCATTTATCACACACAATTTCAAGAATGCCTTGGAAGTAACAAAATGTTTAGTTGTCAAAATTTCGTTCGCTGTCAGTGTTATTAATTTGATGCTTGGATATTTTTTGTACTTTACTGAATGATTTGATTAGTGCATAATGGAAGGCTATAATAATAATTATCCAAATGAAAGTATCCTTAATTTATTTTACATACACGGAGAATGTAATCGCATAATAAGTAGAACTTGCCGTGTGTTGAATCAGAGATACCCTAATTTGCCTCCGATGAATCGATTCAAATTTGCAAAAATTGAAACACATTTTTTGCGACATTGGAATATGAACACAAAAAGAAATTGTACTAAGCCAGTAACAGGTGAAGAAAACAACGAAATTAATATTCTGGGATATTTCACAGCTCATCCCCATGCTTCGATACGTAAAGCAACGGTGGATTTAGATATTAGTATGACGTCAATTCAACGCGTGCTAGCAAAGAACAAATGGCACCCATATGCACAAAGGAAAGTCCACGAACTGAGAAATGGAGACGATCAGAGAAGAATTGATTTTTGTGAGTGGCTAACTATTCGTAAACAGGAAGATCCGGACATGTTACGAAAGATTTTATGGTCGGATGAATCCAAGTTTACCAGGCAAGGCGTTGTAAATAATAAAAATTGTCATTTTTGGGCAGATGAAAATCCCCACTTTTCACGAGTAAGCCATTTTCAATATCAATTTAGTTTTAATGTATTCGCCATAATAGGGTGGGGAAGGGTATTTTATCATATTTATGATGAAAGGCTAACGTCCGAAAGATATTTGCGAATCATTAGGCAAGTGGTGGCAAACATAGTCAATGACATGCCACACCAAAACTATTATTGGTTTCAACTGGATGGAGCTCCAGCTCACTCTACTCATGCTGTATATCAAGAGTTGACCCAGCTATTTGAGGATAGGTGGATTGGTCCAAATGGACCATGTCTTTGGCCTGCTAGATCTCCGGATTTAACTCCAGTTGACTTTTTTTTATGGAGTTACATAAAAAAAGAGGTCTATGCAACACCAGTTAACTCCAGGCAAGAACTAGAGGATAGGGTGCGAAGAGCATTTGACCAAATTGAAGTTCAAATGATTGAACGTGCAACGACTGACCAGCTCCAAACAAGGTTAAATAAATGCATTGAAGTAGGCGGTGGACATATTGAGCACTTGCTGTGATTTGGTTTTAGATTTGTTTTTGTTTTCTTTGTTTAACTTATACCGTGAGATCAAAAATGTTTTCGCAATTAATAAATTTTTGGTTTTGAACTAGAAGACTTTTTTTCCATGCCCATAACATGCTTACAAATGACTATTAATCCACTCCTTCTATACTTAATCTATTATTTTTTCAGTTTTATTTGGCAAAATATCGGGCCTTCAGGCTGATCTCCCCAATAACTCAAAAACCTCTAGAGATAGGTATAGGGAATGTAATAGTGGATCGAAAGACAATTTTTTTCTGCTTCAGAAAAGGCGAAAATATACAGGGTGTTTCATTTGAAAAAATTGAGTTTCTTGCATTTGAAATGTGTATAATTGTAAATTAATTAGAGAACACCCTGTGTAATATTATTGCAAAACCTGGTGATATTCGAATAGGACAATACTTTGACTATCTCAGGAACAAATTTCGATTGTTTATCTTTTTTCATGTCTCAGATAAAGAACTTTTAAAATTTACGTTCAAGTGCCCTAAAAATGGAAAACAGTTGAATAACTCCGAAACGGTTGACTTTGACATAATCCAACCCGGTATCTCTGTTCTTCTATTTAAATAAGCAATTCAAATCTCGAATAAAATACAGGGTGTCACATTTAAAATAACAAAGATGGCGCCTACTTCCGGTGCAACCGGAAGTTGCACGAGTTTAAAAATATTTTAACTTGAAAGATTGCGGTCAATTATGTGAGAAGGCAAAACTTCTGGAAAAAATTCGCATTGTAAGCACAAAAACTTCTAATGTGCTAGTTACATGAAACACGGTGTATATTAGACTCATTACCTACCAACTATGTTCGAAAATAAAAAATGTTGCCCCACGTTGGGAGTCAAAATTGTCGTTTTTCCAGGGTACATTGTTTCAGTCGACCAAATTATTAATAGTGCAATAACTAAGTATGTGAGTAAACACCTAATATCACACATGTATAGAGATGTGCCTACTATATAGGTAGGTAGATTACATTATGAATTAATTATGGCACATAAATAAAGATGCAACTTTAGTTAAAATAATGGTTGTAAAATTAGAATGTGCAATATAAGAAAATATTAATTATCTATTTATTAATATTTGCATTTGAAGGAATTAGATAGTTTTTAGCCATATTTTTTATTGTATACAAATTTAGGATTAAAATTGTTTTGTATATCCATAAAAAAGGGATTTACTTTCATAAAACTTTAATCCTTTTAGCAGCTACACCACTGCATAAACAATCGGAAAAACATAAAGAGATAAAATCCATGCCGTGACAGTAAAACGAATGATTTTCAATTGTTTTCGGGCATTCGTCTTATATAGATACATTATGTAGGTATATATATACGTATAATATGTAGCTGATTTGTATATAGGATCCAGTGTGTCAATCCCACCCAAGGTGCTCGTAAAAGTCTGTATCTATTTATCGATGCCGTAAATTGTAAAAGATTACGTCAAGTCAGAAGGGATTGACTGTACAATCTGGATGTCCGAAAAGAAGAAATTAATAGTAATACATTAGTAATTTATTAGTCTGTGTACGTGGAGGGTCTAGCGAAAATGAATTTGAATAACACTGAAGTTAAATATACTCAAAAAAATTACGTGAAAGAAACAAGAAATTGAAAAACGTGTCACGCCAAAGGATATAGCTTGTGAACAATATCCAAGCAACAGAATAATTGAAAATACTGCTACGATATTTTAAGAATAATACCGGGTGTATCACGATATAAGTACGTTAGAAATGTATTAAAATATGAAAAAGATTTGATATTGCACTTTGCAGCTGATATGACAGATAAAATATCTTCCAAAAATATGTCACATATTGCTTTCACTTCGAGTTATACCGGATAATGCTACTTTTGTATTATAACTTGAACAGCGTACGTTTTTATTCATACTTCGAAAACTGATACGAGAGAGGCAATACTCTTTTCGAAAGTATGTCTATATTGTTATCATTTCGGGTTGACCCGGAAAATATTTTTAACTGAAGCAATACATGATTTTGTCAATATTTAAATTCTACATGTCGTGATTAAGACACCTTTTGGTACAAACTGTTCTAAAGATATTTCTGCTGAATAATTACGACTCCCGAGCTATTGAAAAAAACCTAGAGGACTCCCTATACCCACCGTGTTCGAATATTACAAATCGGACCAGTTCCTATCAAACCTAGATAAAAGAGGTGCTTACTGCTTACTTCATCTTACGATAAGCAAATAATCAACTACAAAAATAATGGAATTTGGTTAGACTACAACAAAGCCAAAACCTAGTTTACCTACAGCTAACGCTCGACTGATTTCTAACCTATAAAACTATAGACCAAAGTAACTATGAGAAAGGGCAACATTTACATAAACTTTGATTCAAACTGTCTTGCTGTCATCAACTCTTCATTCAGCTGTAGATTATACGGCCCTGTATATTGTAGCTTTATTCCTTTTCTTTCATAAAATTCTGTAAATTTTCTAAATTTATATTCTACACCATTGTTCAGTGACGGCTGCTGCAGGGAGGGCAACGGGGCACTGCCCCCCCGTGACAAATTTATTTTAACAGATACATTAATTATAACTACCTAATTTGTATGCAATTTTTCTGATTTGTTTGATAACAAATAATATGTTTTCGGAAGTAACAGTCCGTCTTTTCAGCGCGTTTAAAAATCGCAGTCTGACGTAAGCTCCGGGGCATCTCGTGCGACTGCCCCGTCTGTATTAGAAATCGAGCGATGAAATGGGCGCGGGTAGCGCGCGTATATATGTAGGCGGTGGGGCACTACTCTATGGTGCCTGGTCCGGGTGGCTGTCCAGTATGTAATATGCAGCGGTGAGTGTATGTTGTAATTTCTATCGGTGCAAATGCAACTATGAATTGCGTTAGTAATATTAAGACAGAATTAAAAAATCTAGGTTTCCCTAAACCAGAAGATTTATTGATTAAACTACAAGATCACAATTTGAAAACTAATAAAACCGTGACGAGAAAATTCAACAGAACCTCTTACAGTTTATCAGCCTGGTTGTGTGGGTATAATGTACAAAATGTTTTTTTCTATTTCGGTGCTATAAAGTTCACTTTACGACATCCGTTTTGGTTGCAAAAGTATTTCTTTATCGCACGCTAATTTTGTTGTTTTGACGTTGGTAACAAAAAAAAATGTAATGTGCAATAGAAGTTGTACAAAGAATAAAAAGCACACATGCTAACATTTTATTTACTAATTAACAATATAAATTGTTAAGCAGAGTTGGATGATAAGTTTTCTGATGCTACTATTATAATTTACTTCCACGGTTGAATAGTACAACTGTTATAAAAGTTTGTTTTTCATAATATGTCGAGACTATGTTGGCGAAAGATTTTGTAAATTGTCTTCTGCTATTTTGCGAATCTCTGGGGGCGTGCAATTATTTATTTCGTCCTTTTTGTTGATAATTTGAAAAAATTTATTGCATAAATCAGCCTTTTTAATGATAATTACATGTAACACCGCCTATATTCAAATATTTAAAATGTTCACGAAGTTGGCCGAAGACAAGGCAAAGCCTTAATCGACATTCCGAAGACGTCCGAATACAAACGAAGTTGGCCGAAGACAAGGCAAGGCCTTCACCGATATTCCGAAGACGTTCGAACACATACGAAGTTTGCCGAAGCCAAAGCAAGGCCTTAACCGACATTCCGAAAACGTCCGAACCCATACGAAGTTGGCCGAAGTCAAAGCAAGGCCACTACTGACATTCCGAAGACGTCTGAGCACAAACGAAGTTGGCCGAAGACGTCCGAACACAAACGAAGTTGGCCGAAAACAAAGCAATGCCTTCACCGACATTCCGAAGACGTCCGAACCCATATGAAGTTGGTCGAAGTCAAAGCAAGGCCACCACTGACATTCCGAAGACGTCTGAACACGTACGAAGTTACAGTTTCCATAGACGTTTTAATCATAATTACATAAACACCGCATATATTCAAATATTTAAAATGTTCGAACGAAACATGTCTCTCATTTTAAGCTTTTTTGAACTTTTAATAACCAAAATAGAAAAAATCAAGTGAACAGTGTTTTTCTACTTTGAAGAGAATAAAAACATTTTCTAGAAATACCATGCGGGAAAGCAGACTATGTGCCTTAGCAATGTGTTCCATTGAAAAACAATAACTGACATCAACACCAAACTTCAATGAATGAGTTATTAATCATGTTGCTGATCGTAAGGAACGGCGGATAGATTTTATTTTCAAACAAGTTAATTAAATAGCATATTGAGTTTATTTTTTGTCTGTACTTAATTTTTGATATTAAACACTCAGACCCCCGGTGCCCTCCCGTCCCAAAGAATCACGGGCCGCCACTGCCATTGTTACATCTAATTATTGCGCTACGCATATTGATATGGGCTTTAACATAATCTTCATATTCTGAAAAGTAATCAAACATTTTTCCTTGATTACATAACAAATGAACCATTGTTTGCGTGCTTTGAACATATTTTTCAGCATTTATGTAATTATAACTTTCATTTTCTTTGATAAGATTATCTAGTTTAAAACTGAATATGTACATATATTTCTATTCTTAATTCCAACAGTTAATAAATTGCTTTTTTCTTAGTAAAAGGGAAAGTTACCATTATAAAAGTATTCTTTAATACATTTTTAATTTTACATGAAATTATTTCTTACCATTTCCCATTAAAATAATAATAATAATAATAATAATAATAATAATATGTCCTTATTGAATACCTTCTAATACAAAAAGTAATAACTATTTAATGTTAATAACATTGAGCATAGAGCATAATGAAATCACAGAATCTAACATCAAGGCAAATCTCAATAAAATTGCTTAATTAATCTTGCAAGAAAAATCACAAATTCATTAATTAGACAATGCCTAAACTTAATCTTAACCTAAAATTCGAGAGTGATACAAAAAATCAAGTAGAAAAAATATTCAAGAAATTTACATGTCTGAGGAAAGAGTATAAGAAATGTGAGAATGCATATTGGTAGTAGCAAGCATTAACTATCTACTTAGATAATAGGTAAATCCTAATTTGACATGCAGTTTATTTCTATACTAAGAATTACAACCGGCACTGTCAAGTTGAACTACCCACCCACCCCCACCTTTCAAAATACTGTATTATTTAGGTCGAAAACATGTGCATAATTTAGAAAAAAAAAATTTCTCAAGTAACCGTTTTTGAGGTATACACAGCAATGCTTGCATACTATATTTATAAAATAAAGTTCCTACACTTTATTTACTGAAATAAAATGCCTAATTATGCACGATAGGCACAATATTAAAAAAAAAGAAAGAACAAATTCAAATAAAAAATGAGGTGTGGGCACCCCACGACTTCCTTGTATGAATGTAAGTTTCCAAATGTGTTCTAAATTAACATTTAAATTCTGTATCTTCTTACTTACCTTTCTAAAATAAACCTCTGAGTAAAAGTGTTACTTCAGGTCAGAACCTTGAAAATCTTTTTATACGGAAATTATCTCAAATCCAGCTCAAAATATATTTATTCTACTAATCAATCTCTACAGTATGCATAGTTCGAGAAATATTTGCAAAAAAACTGCTATTCGATAAGAATAAAAGTGTTACTTCCGGTTAGAATTTTGAAACTTTATTTATACAAAAATTATTACAAATGCAGCTCCACTAATACTTTTGTGTTCTTCATAAACCTATATAGAATACAAAATTTGCGAGGCACTGCTGTTTATTAAGAGTAAAAGTTTTATTTCCCATCTAAATTTTAAAATTTCTTTTATACCAAAATTGTTCCTAATCTAGCTCTAAATAATTTTGCACTTGTAATAAATCTATATAGAATGCGTAATTTGAGAGATATTTTTTCGCTAAGATAAAAAGACTTACTTCTGGTAGGAATTTCGAAAACCTTTTTATAAACTATCTTTAAAATTAACTTTTTAGTACTTTTGTATTCTTTAGAGATTTGTCTAAACTTAGTATCTGACGAGATATTAGTGAATTCTGATTTTATTACTGAAGTAAACTAATACTCTAATCTAATTAGATTTCAAGAAGAAAGTATACTCGTAAGTATAAAGTTTGACATTAATAGCTGTACCCGTTTGACCGCTGTCAAAAAGTGGACATTTACAAAAATTTCGAGATCAAAAATTTTGATCATCACAATATGTACTTCCTTATACTAAAAGAAAGTAAAAATGGCGCCGATATTATTAGAACAAATTACAGCCGCAATATGTAATTTAGATCAAATACAGCAGTATATACGTTGCCAACTTTGTACAATAAATCGGCAAAACACTGTTTACTTGACCGATATAATTCTTCGTCAGCTAATGTTAGTAAATGATTGGTAAGTATTTTAATCTGAGACGAAGATATTGAGCCATAAAATCATATCTATAATTAGCTATGCTCAAGTACTATATATTCAAAATATTTTACTACTTACTCCGTTTTATGGATATTTCAAATTATCGAATAATCAGACAATTTCCTAGAGTGGCCTTCATTTACTGCATTACATAAAAAATTAAATAGATACTTTTCTGTTTACATAAATCTTTAGAAAGCTTTAAATGACACGTTTAATAAACAGCATCACTGAAATATATAATTCTAGGTTTCAGCATTTTAAAATTCGACATTGACCTGAAGATGGCAATTTGCCGAAATCGATACTTGGATTTTTAGTATTATATTGTGTCATACATTTTACTTACAGCAATCAATAAATAAAAGAAAACACCTTGACTGAAATATGAAAAATATTAATAAATAAAATATACTAGGTATTATTAATGAAACGTTCTAGATTATAATTTTAGTAAAATTAGATCTATAAATTTATCAAATAAATTTATGTATGATTTATGAATTTGATAAGTGAATATTATATGTATATATTTTATTTTTAATTCTTAAAATACTTGATCATGCCTAAGTTTGTGTTTTCGCAATAAAGTATGATAAAATCTAGGTAAAATTAATTTAATTCTGATTTGTATATTAAATTCACAAGATATTGGATGTGTCGCCATCTTTCGCACGATATAAAAAGTAAGAGAATTCTGTATTTCAAATGAATGTATGTAGATCACTTTTATTTAGTATCTCAAGTTTGTACATTTGGTTGCATAATGTAATAAATGAAATTAAAATATAGATTACTTTCACTTTTAATTAAAAGATATATGTATGTATTACAATCGCGGTATATAAACAAATTTCTTACTAGTTTTCTTTAAAACTAATTGGTTTTCGTCATACGTATTCTTTGCAACAGTAAAATACCCCTAATGTAATGTTATACAATTTGCGAATAATAAAGGGGAGATTACCATCTTAAAGAAATAATTAACCCTTTAAATATGATATGTCCGGATGATGTATGGCTGCAGCGACCCCACATTATCTATTAAAATATAATATTTCAAACCATTTAACTGTAGCAAAAAAGAAAGGGCTTAAATGCGAAGGAAATCGTATTTCCTTGAGAAATTCTATCTCTTGCCAACTTTGAATTGTTTAAAATTATTCGGTAAACATATCGCTTCTAATTTTATAACTTGCAATCCTACATTAAAATAGAAATTTTTTTT
The DNA here is from genome assembly GCA_963170755.1 of Amphimallon solstitiale. Lineage (NCBI taxonomy): Eukaryota > Metazoa > Arthropoda > Insecta > Coleoptera > Scarabaeidae > Amphimallon > Amphimallon solstitiale. The sequence goes on along the minus strand of OY720677.1, from coordinate 122,840,533 downwards.
TGTCTACATTCTTTATCTACAAATATATAAAACCACACATTTGACAATAATAACACAATCTAAAATTGATTCGGATCCTGAAAAAAAAATGAGGTGTGGCCACCACACGACTTTCTTATACGTATGAAAGTGTTACTTCCGGTCCGAATTTTGAAATTTCATTTATACAAAAAATATTCCAAATCTAACTCTAAATACTTTTGTACTCTTCATAAATATATATAGAATGCATAATTTACGACATATTTGCAAAAAATCGCTATTCGATAAGAGTAAAAGTGGTACTTCCGGTCTAAATTTTGAAATTTCTTTTATACAAAAGATATTTAAAAGTATGTTCTAAATACTTTTATACTCGTAATGTACCTGCCTAGAAAGCATGACTTGCGAGATATTCGCAAAAAACTGATTTTCGATAAGAGTAAAAGACCTACTTCCGGTAGGAATTTCGAAAAACTTTATTAAAACAATGTTTCTCGAATTTAATTTTGAGTACATTTGAATTCTTTATAAATTTGTTTAAACTTAGTAATTGACGAAATATTTGCAAAATTCGATTTTTTCACTGAAGTAAACTACTACTTCCGGTCTGCCGATTTTGCTCAAAATCTAATCAGTTCTCAAGAAGGAGATTATACACGTAAATACAAAATTTGGAATTGATATCTACAATGGTTTGACCGCTATCGTGGTCACACACACACACACAGAGAGAGAGAGACATTTTTTAAAAACCACTTTTTTGGTATCAGGGGACTTTAAAACGTGGACATCTGCAAAAATCTCGAGGTCGAAAATTTTCATCACCACAATACTTCCTTATACTACGTATAAGAAAGTAAAAAAATTAGGTGTGGCCACCACACGACTTCCTTATACGTATGAAAGTGTTACTTGCGGTCCGAATTTTGAAATTTCATTCTTACAAAAAATATTCCAAATCCAACTCTAAATACTTTTGTACTCTTCATAAATATACATAGAATGCATAATTTACGACATATTTGCAAAAAATTGTTATTCGGTAAGAGTAAAAGTGGTACTTCCGGTCTGAATTTTGAAATTTTTTTTAAACAAAAGATATTTAAAAATATGTTCTAAATACCTTTATACTCGTAATGTACCTGCCTAGAAAGCATGACTTGCGAGATATTCGCAAAAAACTGATTTTCGATAAGAGTAAAAGACCTACTTCCGGTAGGAATTTCGAAAAACTTTATTAAAACAGTTTTTCTCAAATTTAATTTTGAGTACATTGGAATTCTTTATAAATTTGTTTAAACTTAGTAATTGACGAAATATTTGCAAAATTCGATTTTTTCACTGAAGTAAACTACTACTTCCGGTCTGCCGATTTTGCTCAAAATCTAATCAGTTCTCAAGAGGGAGATTATATTCGTAAATACAAAATTTGGAATTGATATCTACAGCGGTTTGACCGCTATCGTGGTCACACACACACAGACACACACAGACACACACAGACACAGACACACACAGACAGACAGACACACACACAGACACACAGACATTTTTTAAAAACCACTTTTTTGGTATCAGGGGACCTCAAAACGTGGACATCTGCAAAAATCTCGAGGTCGAAAATTTTCATCATCACAATACTTCCTTATACTACGTATAAGAAAGTAAAATGAATCCACAATTGATATTTCAGGAAGTTTAGGTATGTCTTTCAGGCATGTGAAAGATAATATATATAACTTTATAAATTTATTAACCAAAAGTCAAATCCACAAAATAAATAGAAAAGTAGGTAGGTACTTAGAAGTGATAAATAATTATTATTAATTAAAAAAATCAAATGCACGCACTCATCATAGGTAGTGGTATAGCGCTACCTCTAATATACTTGACACCCTCATTTAACAATAGATGGGCTGTCTACAAATATGTTTCTCAGGAACAACTGGGCCGATTTACCTGATTTTTTTTTTACATGACCGCTGGGGCGGGTCTAGGATGTGCGTCAAAATAGGGTTCACGAAACCAAAGCGCCAAAGTGCCAAACATTGCGAAATTCGTCAAATCGTCAATTTTCACGGTAGACGGCTGGAATTTTGCAGTTATATTAAAACATGTCCTACAAATTACACTTTTTTCGTCAATTTTTGAAATAGAAAGTTGAAGCCATAATACTAACTTATTCTACGACTCAAGCTCTATCAGGAATTTTTTTCCGTTTTTAAAAATCATGTCTAGATTAGATTTATTTAAACTTTAAAGTAAAAAGAAGTTTTCAAAAATTTCAGTTTTTTCAAACCTCATGCACTTTATGGCAGGTGGTTGAAATCCGACTGGCATAATTTATTTTGTTTTTAACAGTCAGTTTCTGTGTTGTAAATAACTCAGTCTGTCTCTCATGAACTGGATGCTAATGGCCAATTAGACGTGATCTACACTGACTTTGGTCGCGCGTTTGACACGATAGATGATGGTGTACTTCTGGAAAAACTCGCAGCAATTGGATTAAACCCATCTCTGCGCAAACTTCTGCATTAATATTTGACAAATAGGCGCAATTATGTCTTTTACAATGGATTCAGGTCATTTGAGTTTACTCCCTCATCCGGGGTGCCACAGGGCTCTAACTTAGGGCCTCTGTTACTTACTCTATATACCAACGATTTGCTTCAATCAATAACATTCAATGTACTCGCATATGCGGATGATATAAAGATCTACTGCTCTGTGCGAACTTGGAACGATGTACCTCATCTTCAATAAAACTTGAATCGTACATCAACTTGATGTTCCAACTTCAATTTGAAACTAAATGTAAGTAAATGTTGTTTTGTGTCCTACTCTCGCAAGAATAACAATATACCATCTAGCTATTCTATTGAGAACAACCAGCTCAGGTGGGTGGACAACATAAAGGACCTTGGCGTGTTTATTGACACAGGCGAACTAGAAGGCCATTTTATGTCAGTGTTTCTTGAGATGATGCGATGTCAGAAAATTATTCTCAGAAGCCCAATTCAGGCCGTTGCTTTGTGTGCAGTAACTCAATTTTGTGGAAACCACATCTCAAGCATATTCTCCACTGCAGGGCGCACAATAATCATGTTTCGATGTCGATCATACGGCTACAGCATTGACTTCATCATCTTCGAAAAGTATGGCCTAATGATCGTTTCTGCCGCACCACCCAGTACACTTCACAAGATGGAGTTTGCGCTCATGCATGGCATGTAGGTTTTGATTGTCCCAAAACTGATAACTTTGTTTACTAACAAAGCCATTAAGTGAAAAATACGCTTCGCTGTATTCGAACTGTATATGCGAGTCTTTGGCGGTAATCTATGTGTATTCGCCGTTGCACAATTTGGATTTTGTAAGGATAGAGGTGCAAATCGATTTTCAGAATTCACCGAAGAGACATCCATGCCAAATCCAGCTGGCCAGAACGTTTTCGTGTTGAAGTTTCTGCATCCTCATCAACACTAGCATGCACTCGTTGGATGTTGTCTTCTGAACTTGCCAATGTTGATCTCCTACGTCGTGGTAAGTCGCCAACTGAGCCCTGTTGTTTGAAGTGTTGAATCAAACGACGAATCTTGGAATTTGATGGTCCAATTTTGAAGTTCAAATGGTGGCGATATACTCGTTGTGTAAGAACAATTGGCCTCTTCTTTTCAAAGTAAAGCTCCACAATTTTGATTGATTCCGTCTTTTCTCCGCCAGAATCTGAAGGAGAAGTAAGAAAAATTAATCACCAAACAAATTATCACAAATTGTATTCCATACTTGTAGTGTAAACAGTTTTTTTTTATCTTTAAATTTGTAAAAAATCAATGGATACTAATGATAAATACAGCAGTTATTCACAGTTATAACTAGGCTGACCATAATCATCAAACTTTAAACCGGGACAGAAGCAGGAGGTAGGAGAAAAAGAAACAACCAAATATATTTTATTCAAGGCAATTAGTGATCTGTTAGCAATTTGTTCTTGGTAGGTTTTAATTGGTTGAGAAACGCTCGCACGGTAGACTCCAGCATGCGGCTTCCGTCATCTGACCAAATGTGGTTCATCACCGAGAAGACGCTCTCCACAGATACGGTCGTTCATGACAGATATACAATATATTTTTACCAGGAAAGGTACATCGATATGTTTCGCGTAAAAATATTTGAATAATTGAAGCTATTTGTCGGCATAATCAACTTGGATCGTCGTTGAGGTCTACACTTCATTGTTTGAGGCAAAATAACCTTTTGCGAGTAAAAACTAGTCAAAAAGATTATTATTATCCTTTTGTTTGACCATAAGAACCGTATAGATATTTCATTAATAGTTTCAGAAAACTCCTTCCATTTCAGTATATTTTACAATGCGACCCATGGGAATACTTCGGCGCTACCGAAACTATTTTCCCACAATTCGATGTAAGTTAGTATCCAGTCTTTCCTGATGATTACATTTCAATAGATTTAACTCCAAAATAATGTCTGTGCGCTTGCTTCACTTTTTTTCATGAGCAGAAGAGTCTTGTTAAAATTGGTTAATTGTCCATACACAAACCAACGATATAATTCACTCAATGTCGGTCGCCAGTTCTCTTGCGCAAGGAAACCACCGTCAACGGATTCAAAATATAGCAGTTTTACTTGTATGCTTTTCAATGGTAAAAAATATTTTACAACAATGGGCCATTGGCGACACGTGATTTTTTGGGAGGGTACCGGGGGGTCTGAGTGTTTGATATCAAAAAATAAGTACAGACAAAGAAATAAACTCAATATGTTATTTAAGTAACTCGTTTGAAAATAAAATCCATTCCCCGTTCCTTACGATCAGCAAATTGATCAATAACTAATTCATTGAAGTTTGGTGTTGATGTCAGTAATTATTTTTCAATGGAACACGTTGCTAAGGTACATAGTCTGCTTTCCTACATGGTATTTCTAGAAGATGTTTTTATTCTCTTCAAATTAGAAAAACACCGTTCACTTACAGCTGTTGTCATCGGTATGGTGCAAATTATTTTCAATAGCTTCACAGATTCGGCAAATGAAGTTGTTAAATTATTTTCATAGAAACATTGCAGTAATGTTAGAGCAGCTGAAGCAGTTCCAAAATCTGATCTATTATACGAAACTACCAATTCATGCTTGAAAGCAATTGCTTCTAAATTAAAAGTCTTCACGGCCATCTGGAATTCAGTTTTGGGGAAAGAATTTTGATATGTTGAAAATAAGTGCGGTTGAAAAAGATTGACATAGATTGGTGATCAGTAAACAAAAAACGGTCAACAATATTGTTATTAATAATGTCTCACACTTCTTTATCAACAATTTTGTGTTTGTCTTCATAACGGGGTCTGCTGTTCCGTTGTCGGGAATGTTCCTCTTCTTTTTCATCCTTATCACTATTTTCATTGTAATAATCTTAATCAGTTGACTTCCTCACATGCTGAATTGACGATTTAAATGATGACACACAAGACTGTATTTTAATACTGTCAATTGGACGACGTTTTAATTGGTTGTAGAGAATTTCGCAATGCGGCATGATGTCATTAAAAAAATATAACCAGTAATTGAAATCATAATCATTTAAAATGTTTTTCAAGCCTACAGCTTTCCTTATTGTTGATTGGTCACTAGATTCATCATCTATGATTCGCGTCAGACATGCGATAAGATCTTTTTTATATCTGAAGACACTCACAACACATCTTGATTTAAAGTTCCATCTGGTTGGTGAAGCCGTCGAAGTCGATTTTTCACAACCTCATCCAGTATAGCAGTACGCTTTGGGGATCTTGTAAAAGAAGTAGAAAAATCATCTGGATTGCAAAAGAAAACTTTCATTTGTTTGTTATGTGAAGCAGCCCGTTCAACTATCAGATTAAACTGGTGCGCGTAACAGTGAATATAATTTGCATTTTTGAAAATATCTTTAATTTTTGCCTGAACGTCGTTGTTTTTACCACTCATTACTGAGGCGCCATCATAGCTTTAAGTTACTAATTTTGCACGTGTTTGGTTCAATTTAATTTTCCAAAGTTCTTCCAATAAACATTTGCTAATTCCATCGGCAGTATGATTCTCTGGTCGCAGAAAATAAATCGTTCTTATATATTTCCGTTCAACTCGTATCGAGCTATAAAAGGTAACTGGGAAAATGAAGCCAAACCTGTCGTCTCGTCTGCTTGCATAGCGATATAGTGGGTATTTGTTAATTTCGTATAGAATCAAAATGCGAGAAACTTCGTAGATACTGTCCGGCAGTTTATTTTGAATGGTTTTTGACAAACCCATAAAAACTCTAATATTAGGCTTGTTGATGTGGTCCTTGAGGATGCTATCATTCCTGCCAATAAATTAACCAATCCACAAAAAATCCCCGGATTCGTCATAGCCCCTTAAAGGGATTTCAAACATGCCACAAAACTTAATGCAGTCTATTAATTTTCTAAGAATATGTCTGTTTTTACTGACGTTTTCATTGTACTGAATTATATTTAATCTACACCGTGTTTCATGTAACTAGCACATTAGAAGTTTTTGTGCTTACAACGCGAATTTTTTCCAGAAGTTTTGCCTTCTCACATAATTGACCGCAATCTTTCAAGTTAAAATATTTTTAAACTCGTGCAACTTCCGGTTACACCGGAAGTAGGCACCATCTTTGTTATTTTAAATGTGACACCCTGTATTTTATTCGAGATTTGAATTGCTTATTTAAATAGAAGAACAGAGATACCGGGTTGGATTATGTCAAAGTCAACCGTTTCGGAGTTATTCAACTGTTTCCCATTTTTATGGCACTTGAACGTAAATTTTAAAAGTTCTTTATCTGAGACATGAAAAAAGATAAACAATTGAAATTTGTTCCTGAGATAGTCAAAGTATTGTCCTATTCGAATATCACCAGGTTTTGCAATAATATTACACAGGGTGTTCTCTAATTAATTTACAATTATACACATTTCAAATGCAAGAAACTCATTTTTTTCAAATAAAACACCCTGTATATTTTCGCCTTTTCTGAAGCAGAAAAAAATTGTCTTTCGATCCACTATTACATTCCCTATACCTATCTCTAGAGGTTTTTGAGTTATTGGGGAGATCAGCCTGAAGGCCCGATATTTTGCCATTTATCACACACAATTTCAAGAATGCCTTGGAAGTAACAAAATGTTTAGTTGTCAAAATTTCGTTCGCTGTTAGTGTTATTAATTTGATGCTTGGATACTTTTTGTACTTTACTGAATGATTTGATTAGTGCTTAATGGAAGGCTATAATAATAATTATCCAAATGAAAGTATCCTTCATTTATTTTACATACACGGAGAATGTAATCGCATAATAAGTAGAACTTGCCGTGTGTTCAATCAGAGATACCCTAATTTGCCTCCGATGAATCGATTCAAATTTGCAAAAATTGAAACACATTTTTTGCGACATTGGAATATGAACACAAAAAGAAATTGTACTAAGGCAGTAACAGGTGAAGAAAACAACGAAATTAATATTCTGGGATATTTCACAGCTCATCCCCATGCTTCGATACGTAAAGCAAAGGTGGATTTAGATATTAGTATGACGTCAATTCAACGCGTGCTAGCAAAGAACAAATGGCACCCATATGCACAAAGGAAAGTCCACGAACTGAGAAATGGAGACGCTCAGAGAAGAATTGATTTTTGTGAGTGGCTAACTATTCGTAAACAGAAAGATCCGGACATGTTACGAAAGATTTTATGGTCGGATGAATCCAAGTTTACCAGGCAAGGCGTTGTAAATAATAAAAATTGTCATATTTGGACAGATGAAAATCCCCACTTTTCACGAGTAAGCCATTTTCAATATCAATTTAGTTTTAATGTATTCGCCATAATAGGGTGGGGAAGGGTATTTTATCATATTTATGATGAAAGGCTAACGTCCGAAAGATATTTGCGAATCATTAGGGAAGTGGTGGCAAACATAGTCAATGACATGCCACACCAAAACTATTATTGGTTTCAACTGGATGCTCATGCTGTATATCAAGAGTTGACCCAGCTATTTGAGGATAGGTGGATTGGTCCAAATGGACCGTGTCTTTGGCCTGCTAGATCTCCGGATTTAACTCCAGTTGACTTTTTTTTATGGAGTTACATAAAAAAAGAGGTCTATGCAACACCAGTTAACTCCAGGCAACAACCCTCTAGGGTGCGAAGAGCATTTGACCAAATTGAAGTTCAAATGATTGAACGTGCAACGACTGACCAGCTCCAAACAAGGTTAAATAAATGCATTGAAGTAGGCGGTGGACATATTGAGCACTTGCTGTGATTTGGTTTTAGATTTGTTTTTGTTTTCTTTGTTTGACTTATACCGTGAGATCAAAAATGTTTTCGCAATTAATAAATTTTTGGTTTTGAACTAGAAGACTTTTTTTCCATGCCCATAACATGCTTACAAATGACTATTAATCCACTCCTCCTATACTTAATCTATTATTTTTTCAGTTTTATTTGGCAAAATATCGGGCCTTCAGGCTGATTTCCCCAATAACTCAAAAACCTCTAGAGATAGGTATAGGGAATGTAATAGTGGATCGAAAGACAATTTTTTTCTGCTTCAGAAAAGGCGAAAATATACAGGGTATTTCATTTGAAAAAATTGAGTTTCTTGCATTTGAAATGTGTATAATTGTAAATTAATTAGAGAACACCCTGTGTAATATTATTGCAAAACCTGGTGATATTCGAATAGAACAATACTTTGACTATCTCAGGAACAAATTTCAATTGTTTATCTTTTTTCATGTCTCAGATAAAGAACTTTTAAAATTTACGTTCAAGTGCCCTAAAAATGGAAAACAGTTGAATAACTCCGAAACGGTTGACTTTAACATAATCCAACCCGGTATCTCTGTTCTTCTATTTAAATAAGCAATTCAAATCTCGAATAAAATACAGGGTGTCACATTTAAAATAACAAAGATGGCGCCTACTTCCGGTGTAACCGGAAGTTGCACGAGTTTAAAAATATTTTAACTTGAAAGATTGCGGTCAATTATGTGAGAAGACAAAACTTCTAGAAAAAATTCGCGTTGTAAGCACAAAAACTTGTAATGTGCTAGTTACATGAAACACAGTGTATATGCAGTGTTCAGCTGGCACATTATATTTACCTTCCCCAAAACTGAATATTCTACGATATTATTAAGATGTTTTTCACTTACTTTATGTCTCTTTACTTTTTCACGAAAGTGTTTTAAATCCCTAATACATTTAGAAGTCCAGGCAGGGCGCTTTGTGGAGAATTCCTAATTAAGCACACATAATAAAAAAACATTTTACACATTACACCCACACAACCAGTCTGATAAACTGTAAGAGCTTCTGTTCAATTTTCTCGTCACGGTTTTATTAGTTTTCGAATAGTGATCTTATAGTTTAATTAATAAATCTGGTCTCGAGGGACCTAGACTTTTTAATTCTATCTTAATGTCATAGCTCAGTGTGTTATTTTCTATCATTTCGATTATGTTACTAACGCAATTCATAGTTGTATTTGCACCGATAGAAATTACAACATACACTCACCGCCGTATATTACATACTGGACTTGCGTTACCGGCACCGCAAAGAAGTGCCTTCTCGCTGACATATGCCCGCTCTCTACACCCGCCACTTACATCGCTCGATTTCAAATACAGACGGTAGAGTCGAGCGAGATGCCCCGGAGCCTACGTCAGACTGCGATTTTTAAACTCAGCGCTGAGTAGACGGTCTGTTACTTCCGAAAACATATTATTTGTTATCAAACAAATCAGAAAAATTACATACAAATTACATATTTATAATTAATTTATCTGTTAAAGGAAATTTGTCACACGGGGGGGGGGGGGGGGGTAGTGCCCCGTTTGTTTTACGTGTTTTCTATTTGAAGTATTGACGGCAACACTTACAAAAAACGTCTTCTGTAAGTCAGCATGTAATTCTTCCACAGACAAAGGTGCCAGATGATTTGCGGCACCTAATTTTGGTTCAAAGAATGTTGAGAACTATTTGGACATCCAGGCAGAAGTTTTGAAGCTCATATCATGCCTCGCTGTGTGAAAAGCAAGTGTGTGGCCTTTTTACGGCATTAACTAAATCATCTTGAACTCGATCATAGTTTTTAAAACATGTTTTTATATATGAAATGCTTGCAGCCACCGTAGCACCAGCCTTGTGTTTCGCAGACTTCAACTGATCCTTAATATCCGATCGTCCACAGTGTGCAATAGAAAAGATTGCCGGAAGTTCACTCTGCTATCCTCACTGTTAGCTTTTTAATAAATGGATAGTCCTTTTGCAGTTCATTGATAAATTTGCATTTTTTTCCGATATATTAAGCTTCAACACATTTAGGTTAAAATCTAAATTTAATAAAGTTCACAAGTTACGCGTAGTTTCTTCCCTCGGTCAATACGCAATTGAACTCACACACCGGTTGAGATTGATGTCTAAAACCGGGACAATCCTGGTTAAACCGGGACGTATGGTAAGCCAGTTATAACCCTTTCGTGACTTTTGGCCCACGCTGTATATCAGGGGAAACATATTATAATTTACTTTTTCGTAAAGCGTCACCGTCAGTTGCAAAGAAACACGACCTGATCAACAAACTTATTAGAAAATCATAGAAATGACATGTAACATTCGTGGGCAGACGAACTGTTAATTATAGACTAAGGTCAGTATTAAAGGTGTTCTTGATATTTAAAACTGTTTTTGCGAGACTGCATCTAATGTCTAGACAATGCATGTCATCAGAGAGACGCGGTGTTATTGACACACTCGATGTTTATGAATTCAATTAAATCTTTTATCGTACCTTCGCTGTAGACCGATGTAGGAACCTGAAAATTACTTGCTTATTTTCAACACAGTCTGTAATTAAAGAAGAACTAACCGCTATAATTAATATGTGTCATTAAATTGCATATATGCTGCTGAAATACTGCATATATTATTGTAAATTAATACCCGAATAATAGGTTGTTTATTCCTACTTTTTTTTTGTGATTTCACTAAATTCCGAAAACATGTCAGATAATATATGAAAAAGGTAAGCAAAATATGAACAATGGCCTGTAATAATTATACCTGTAAAATAAAAGGATAAACATGTAGAGGTCGTTAGAAATATATGTGTATAAGAACGTCAATGTAAAAAATGTCTTATTTATATTGTTATTGCTACATGAACTAAGGTAACTGAAGGTAATAAGGCCACGCTGAGACTTTTATATACAGTGATGTGCAAATGTATGGAACCAAGTAAATATCTCTGAAGTTTCTAGAGATGTAGAAATTAAATTTGGTGGGTAGATATTACACTATATTTTGTATTTAGTTCGAATGTTTTTATCGCAATTCAACTTCCAGTTTAACCGGAAGTAATGTCAGCTTGAAATTTTTAAATAGAACACCCTGTATATTATTTTAGTTTTGAATAGAACACTTTATTGCAAGTACAAAAATAATGGGTTCGATATGTTTTATTTCATGGCCAACCGTGATATTAACAAAAGAGTGATTTTTGTTACAATGCTAAGATCTAGTATTTTGCGAGTGTAAATCACAAATGTAACAATAACATTAAATACCAAAACTGAAATTGAGTACAACAGTACTTAAATTACTGAAAAGGGCGCTAAACATAGTAAAATAAAACATGACTACGACAAAGCGTTAGGATACCGTTAGTGTATTAAATGTTCAAACTGAGCACCATTTACCTCTTGACAGTAGGCCAGTCTATTTTTAAATGCCATTGTAACATTGGCCTTTGTTTCTGGTGGAATTCTTTGAATCTCTTGAGTTATTCTCTCAGCTAATTCTTGCAAATTATCTGGTGGATTAAAATAAACTTTGGACTTCAAAAAACCCCATAGAAAATAGTCCAGTGGATTAAGGTCTGGTGATCGAGGAGGCCATTCTATAGCACCTCTTCTTCCAATCCACCTATTAGGAAATGTCCTGTTTAAACGATCTCGAACAATGCGAGCGTAATGAGGTGGTGCCCCATCTTGCTGAAACCAGATATTATTTGGCAGTTGTCCATTTTCCTCCAGCGCCGGAATTATTTGTGCATCCAAAAGTTCTAAATACATGTTCCCGTTCAAATTTCCTTCTAAAAAGAAAGGCTCAATAATTCTGTTATTGTAAATACCGGCCCAAACGTTCAGTTTTTGAGAGTGTTGCGTATGAGCTTCTTGTACCCAGTAAGGATTATTTTGGGACCAGTAACGGCAGTTGTGTCGATTAACTGTACCGTTCAAACAAAAAGTTGCTTCATCAGAAAACACTACATTTTGTACAAAATTATCGTCACGGTTACAAATATCCATAACTGATTCACAAAATTCTAGCCGTCTGTTGAAGTCGTCGTCGGAAAGTTCTTGAACAAGGCGAATTTTGTACGGGTAATATCTTTCTCGTTTTAATATCCTCCCTACTGAACGACGGCTAATTTCGTGCATATTGGCCAGTTCAGTAGTAGACAAATTATGATTTTCCTCTAAAGATATAGCAATATTTTGAGCTACTTCTTCATTTGTAGCAGTATTTATACGTCCACTTTTTCTTAAATTTCCGACGGTGCCATTTGTATTGTACCTTTGCAAAGTCTTTGTAACTATCGAACGTGTTATTTGCCTATTCGGATGAATATTGTTAAAAAGGTCACAAACTTCTTGAAGCGTTCTTCTTCTGTCGCCAAATCCAATCATCATTAGTATTTCAATTCTTTGTCTTTCGCTTAAATGAGCCATTTTTGCGTTAAAACTAAAATACTACTTATTTTGACAATAACTGTCACTGCTACAATTATTACATGGACTACCAGATATTATTACATTTTCATTCAAAAATATTTTTTTTTTTGTTAATATCACGGTTGGCCATGAAATAAAACATATCGAACCCATTATTTTTGTACTTGCAATAAAGTGTTCTATTCAAAACTAAAATAATATACAGGGTGTTCTATTTAAAAATTTCAAGCTGGCATTACTTCCGGTTAAACTGGAAGTTGAATTGCGATAAAAACATTCGAACTAAATACAAAATATAGTGTAATATCTACACACCAAATTTAATTTCTACATCTCTAGAAACTCCAGAGATATTTACTTGGTTCCCCATACATTTGCCCATCACTGTATATGTTTTTTGAAAAATAAGCAACGTTTACAAATTTTATTAGTGGTTTAGCACGTATGACATGCTTGCACATATTTAAAAAAATTATAAGTTTAATTGAAGGCACTGTTTCTGTTTTTTTAATTAAAAAAAAGACATAGCTTTTAGCCATATTGTCAACACAATGTTGGTAGTATGACCATACTTGTAAATAGGGCAATTCTCATAAAAGTAATATGGCCATACTAATATCTTTCATAATTCAATTTGCAAATAATATTTTAGTGCTAATGTTTTTATTTTCTGAACATAAAATATAATTAATCATAAAAGGAACAAAAAACAATAAAAAACCTTATTCTTAAACTTTGAATAATTAATCATCACAGTCGGGACAAAGAAAAACTTTTGGTTTGTCATTCGCAGTAACTCCCATACACTCTTCATGCACATACTCCTTACATGAACTGCGTAGTCTCATATCTATTTGGCTATCATCATTGCACAACTTGCAGAACCATAATTCTATATTTTTTTCTTTTTTACTTGAAGTTTTCCTACTATTGACGCCTTATCTTTACTTTTGCCACCATTTTTTATCATCAAAAAGATCCTTTCTTATCACTTGAGCATGGCTATTTAAAGCGGGTTTTCTTCTTTTTCTATCGTTCTTTTTGACATTGTCTGGAGTTGCGAGTATTTCACTAAAAGATAGGTTCATTGCCGAAAAATCATTGTTTGATGTATTTTCGTTGGTACTGGAATGTGACTTTCGGTTATAATCAATACTAGAACCATCACATTCATAATCGCTGCTACCTTCAGGTGGCGACAAGCGTTTTCAAGAGCTGTCAGCTTTTTTTTGTTAAACCCGAAGTTGAAGTGAGCGAGATAGGGTATCTTCGTTCTTTATTATCGATTAAAATATCTTCTGTCTCTTCAGATTCTTGCTGATGATCTTGTTCTGTGGTGGTGCTAGGGGAATATGCTGTCTCAGGAATTGCATCTGCATTAAATGGATATTTACCAGTGGCTCTAAATCCTGATTTTATATTAGTCGGTGTCATGGTTTTATCCCACACTTTGGTAAAAATATTTCCGAAGAGCATCTTGTTGATCGTAGTGTCTTCTGGATGTGCAGAGAAAAACTTGACAGTCCCAATGGTACTCAAACGCTCTAAAAGCTGCTTTCTCTAGAGGTTGAAGCTCTTGTGTGGTGTTGCTTGGCAAGCAATATAATGTGAAGTCATATTTATACACAGTTTCATAAATGGTGTAGTTTAAATGAAATTTTGCACTATCGAAAATAACAAGGCAAGGTCCAAGTACTTTGAATTGTGCTAAATGCTCTATCCAGCTGCAAAATGCTTTTTGAGTCATACTGCCTTTTTCAGTCATCAGTATTTTAGTACCTGGTGGCATTGAATCTTGCCATTCGCGTTTTAAACGTTTCCGATTAAATAAAATCATAGGCTGTATTGCTGTTCCAATTGCATTGACACAGGCGACAATTGAAACGTTCTGGCCATCTTCGTTGGTAACTATGTGCATCATTCTCGGACCTTTCTTTGCTAAAACCTTCTGTTGGTGATGGTGGCACAACCTACAGCCTTTATCGTCTATATTATGAATTGCTTCTGGTTTATCCTGAATTTACATTTGTTTCATTATTGCTTCTAGCTTTGTGAAATGGTCCTGCACAATGAATCTGTTCATTTTTTGCGCTCTTGCAGGGTTTAAGTTTTGAGCTTTTCTTGTGCGAATTTGCGGATTTCGTTGCATAAATTCCTTGAGCCAATAACATCCTGCCATCGCTTTCTCGTCGTAGAAAGGATTTGGTATATTGTTGGTTCTTGTATATTGAAAAATACAACGACGAATTACTTTTGCTGTAATTGGGTACCCAATTTCAGAAAGACGAATAATTCTAAGTGCTAATTCTGTTTCTTGTTCTTTGTTTAAAATTGTTTTAGGCCCTAAGGAAGACTTTTCTTTATTCTATTTAGTTAGGTATCGCCTCAAAGTTCTTCTGGGAATCGCATATGTAATACTAGCTCTATTTACAGACATTCCATTACCCACACCAGTTATGGCACTTGTCAGATTTTCATTTTGCCTCGTACACCTCTGGAACGATAATGTGGCATACTTTATGCTTAAGCCTATTTATGCGTGGTACGCGCACTATAAAAGAAACAAAGAGATAATCACTAAATTTGTACAGCAGTCGGTGTAATGTAGACCAATATGCCCATGGCCATATTTCCAACATAATATTTGTCCATGTTGTTCTCAACTGTATGCCAAATATAACCTCACATTGGGCTTAAGTCAATCTAATTGCAGTATGATACAAACTAGACAGTTTACAAGCTTTAATCCTGTGTGTCCAGATGCAAAATTACTGACCTGAATTATTCTCTTGTTGAATTATTTGTTAAGCGTTGCTTTAAAGTGTTGAACGCGCCAACTCCAACCGGACAATTGACTCGGTATGATATCGTAAAATATCGTAATTTCACACTTTCAACGGCTGTTGTCCCCGTCAAGTATACGGTCCACATATACACTTGTAGTGCCATCTATCGCTAAATAGCAATACTTGTTGCAATATACGCAGCTGGTCATATTGCCTTCTTGGTCATATTACCTTCAGATACCTTAATAAAACAGAATTATTTAAATTTCAAAGCCGTATTGAGAATACTACATTTAGTAACTACGATTTTGACTTCATAGTTTAGTAATCTGTTTTTGCAGTGTTATTGATATTGTAACGTTTTCGGGTTCGCAATAAACAACTCGTGCAATTTATTTATTTAAAACAGTCTGTATTTTCATACACTTAAAATTAATTACAATATAAAAATGTTAAACTAATGTATCACACTTAAACTATTAGGATTTAAATTAGCACTTGTATTTATTTCTATTACTAATATTTATGTCCGTATATTTAAATCACTTCTATTTATATAACACTCTAATATTTATGTATTTCCTTCGGCTACCACTTAAAGAGCTATTTATTTATTTCTTATATTTATTTCTACTTTGGTCTGTGCGTCGACTACTTAAGGAACTTCTTATTCCGAAATTATTCCTCCATCGGTGAGCCAACCGCCTTATCTACACATACGAAACATCTGGAAGCATTCGCGTAAACTCCATCTTCCTCTCGATGTTTGTAGAACATTCCATAGACATTCTGTCTCTTTGCAGTACAACGGAAATGGATGATTTATTGCTTTATGATGTTTACCAGTCGAGTCGAGATGATTTACAACCTCTTTTTATTGTCGCTCGGAAGTCTGCCTTTATTTTGTTGTCGCCCGGACGTCTTCTGGTTTCGTTACAATATATTAAAAATAAAAATTTCCCAAACTTCTGTAATATAGAAAAAAAAATGTACAAAGATTCTTTGCGTGTGATGAGATTCGAATTTATTAATTCCGTTTACATGACGGATGCTTTAGCAAGGAGTTTTGAATTCAAATATTTACTCACGTTTTGAATCATATCAATGTATACTCAGTGACATTAGAAGTGTTACTTCTAGAAGGAATAATTTGTTCAACTTTATTTTATCAGAATGACTATATTTAAAGCATGCTATGGCAACAATGTGAACTGTTTATCTCTGATAATTTTTTGTGATAAAAGAATTTTATCTTTTATTTTTTATTTTAAGAAACCTGAGCTGACACACAATGTGAACCACGTAACACAGGGAGCCTTTGACTGTAGTTTGCAATGTAATTATCACATGGAAACGCAATGGTATTCTATAATACCAATTGAAGGCGGTTTAGACGTATTTTCATCAAGACAATTGAGACTAGTAAAGCGATTGTGTTAAAACTTTATATTTATACTAATAATGAGTCAGTGAATACGTTACAACAGAGATCTCTCAATACCATCCAGCCCCATCATTCCACTAACTTAAAAACGTTTCTTCGTATTCTACCAGCTGATCTTAAACGTTCATATAAGACTTTACCAAATTCATTGTATTGATCCTCTGCTATGAGATAGAGGAACAGATTTTATATTATCGTTAAATGTACTTTAGTCAGATAAAAGTAGTATGAAATAATTTAAGCAAACCCATTTTTCTACATCAGTATAATAAATTTTATATAAATTCAAATTGTCATCATTTTCGAAGAAGCATTACTATTTTATATATAGTTCTTCGAACTATAAGTAAATGACATGATTTGCATCTGACGAGGCAGACAACACATCGACACGAAACAAAAGAACAAAAATAATTGACTAATTCAATTCGAATAGCGTTTAATAATTTTAGTGTTCTATTCGGCGGTATGTGAACAGCCGCCCACCTAGATGCGTTTCTTTGGACATTCGTCGCTGTCATTATATAGAGAGTAACGTAATTTTACATATAACAACCTTGAATTTAAGCAACCATGACCCTCCTAACTATAATAACAATATATCGTCAGGATTTGCAAACTTTCTGAGAGAGAACAACTTGATGATGACGTGTAACAGCACATTAGGCCAACAGTAAGTGTACATAGTCTGTAATTATGCAGAAGTTATCTAATTTTCTTAAGAATTCTTATTGAGATTAATTAGAATCGCGTCTAGTAATTTCTTTATTACCGTATTTAACTGAATTATGATAAATCGTATTACTTTTGTGCATTTATATTTTTAAAAAAATATACAGGGTGAGTCATTAGTAGCCGCTTCTTCGATTACTCTTTTATGTATTGAATAAAAGAAACAACAATTAGTGGAAGATTCACGGTTTCTTGGGGCGCATATTTTAAAAATACCTTCAGATCTGACACACTTCCGTTTTCACCGGAAATGCATTAAGCTTATTTTTTGTAAATGACACTGAACATATTTTTAAATTTTCTAGCACTGGTTTAAGTTACCTATTCAACTCTTATGTCCTATTCAAAATTGAGTCAAAATTTCCTGAGTTATTAATTTCTTTTAAATTTTTGATCAAAACACGTGTTCAGAAAAAAAATCATATTTGCATGGTTTTTAAAAGTAAAAACATTAATGTTGGTGATGCATGTAGCCAAGAAAATTTTGCATCATTTGGTATAAGTTACACTCGGCAATACCTCAGAAAACTTTGTTTTTTCTAGGCCTACTTTCCGAAATTTTCACATACACATTTTATTATAGCATTTTGTTCGTCTTTTTCTTTTCTTTCATTTTTGTTTGTAATGTCCTATACCTGTCTTTTGTAATTTCTGAGATAATCACAAGAGGAGAAAACAGCGGGCAATTAAACAACTACGAGCGTTGTTGTTCTATGCACCCAAATATTCGTTCAACCATTGGGAAGACCCGACTATCTGTGTCAATTGTCAAAAAGAGTACATGTTAACCCAACTATTTCAAATGTCATAATTTTACAGACTATTACAGTTTCAGTGCATTTTTTAATTCCAGCAATGTTTACATACAGTATTTTCTTTTTCAAATTACTAGACAGCGGACGTGCCAGGTTTAAATTACGACGGAGCAATGAAATAATGTAAACAACACGCAGTTACTGAATAGCACTATTCATATGGTGAACCGCAACATCTGTTATTGTCCCAAAACGACAGTAAAAATAGTCGTCTTACCTCATAAAATTCGTTTCTTCATCGGCGTAGGCAGGAGCGTGAGGGGTTTTTAAAATGTATTATATTTACCTTATATTTCGCATGATAAATAAAGTTATATATGTATACTTACGTTAGTTTCGTTTTTTCATTGTTTTGACTGTTAATTACGTACTACGTAATTTTTGTAATAGTTCCTGTTTAATACCGTTTCATTGAATCTATTTCTCCTAATTATCTTGACGTAAGTGTGCATTGGATTTTGTTAAGTTTCAATAACATACGCACACATTTTTAGTTATCATTTATTTAGACCTAGAACATTGTTTATGTTACTATGATATGGAAGAACGTCGAGAATGACATTGTAAAACGATAGCAAGTTGGATTAAGGGTCATACTGATTGTATGTCCTCCATTGTCAGTGATTCCGAAATTTATTGCATTTTCTGTAAAATATCGTTAGAGAATGCCCAAAAAGGCCACGTACAACGTCACTTAGCATCACACAGAAATTGGACCCACTGAAAGCTGACAATTTTAACGAAGAACTCTGTGAAGCTTTAATGGCTGCTAATATCCCATTACAGAAACTTGACAATCCCACTTTCAAAACATTTCGTCAAAAATATGCTGGTCGAAATGTTCCTGATGAATCTACCTTACGCAAGTATTATGTTTCTAAGTGCTTCACGAAAACAGTAGAATGCATTAGAAGACATCTTTCAAATCAGTACCTATGGATAAGTGTCCACGAAACTGTCGATATATTTGTAAATGTTCTAGCTGGTGTACTACATCTAACTATTCCATATAACGCATATGTAATCTTATAAAGACAGTTGATGCGGAAACAGTTGCTAAAACCATTGACGTAATTGACATAATTTGCAAAAATGCTTCATTTGGACGACAGGTACTGAGAAAAAATACTCATATTTGTTAGTGACAGTGCCGCATATATGTTAAAAACAGGCAAATACAAGACTGCCAAATATTCTTAAACAACACGAACTACAGAATAATTTGGCATATATTATATGCAATTTTAGTTGTATAACCGAAACCACAAGAGAGTTGGAGAGTTAGTTGAAACAAAAATGGTACAGATTTTATCAAAGAAGACGGGATAGGTACCAAGAAATAGAAAAAAATCTCTTCTATTTCGATTGATGAAAATGTTCCTGACTTGAACATGGATGCCGCTAATAAAGCTGCATTTAAATACGCGCCAATTACGAGTGTAGACGTAGAAAGAAGTTTTTCGTCGTGCAAAAACATTTTAAATGACAGAAGACACAATTTAACTAACAGCATTTGGAATAATATTTAATTGGCTATTCTTTTCGGTATGAATAGAGTGAGTTTATTTTTAATCTAATTTTTATTTCTCAATATAAATTAAGTTAGATTTTTGTATTCTTAATATGAATTTCTTCTAATGTTTTTAATGTTGATTTAAATTTATATTTTTATTGTAGTTTTAAAGAGTTTGCATAGAAATAGCTGTCTAATTTTTCTTTTTGATTACTTACTGTTTTTTTTTTGTTGCTGCATCGATCTTGCATCAAACGATAGACAACTTTTCAAGTTAAATAAGAACCATATAAAGCCGCTTTACATCAACATTGGAGTTGCGTTGTTCTTGTTGCAAACTCCTCGATTGAAGCGCTGATTTCCAAAACAACGTAAGTCCAAATATGAAGTTTTGAGTAAATCGATAAAAACTATTTACCTTAGTAATCGTTCAACTTATATGTTTCAAAAATATGTTTGGTAACAAATAATAAGTTTCTAATAGTAATATGTGGCAAACCACTTTGTCAATTTACTTGTGTTAAGCAAAATAAAATGAGGTGTGGCCACCACACGACTTTCTTATACGTACGAGCGTTTCAAATTAAAGAATTTTAAGATTTTTTTTTATTCAAAAATTATTCAAAATCCCATTTTAAGTACTTGTATTCTCTTAATAAATCTCTATAGAATGCATACAAGGTATTCGAAAAAAAGTGCTGCTGCCTAAGAGTAAAAGTGTTACTTCCGGTCCGAATTTTGAAATTTCAAGTATACAAAAAATATTGCAAATCCAGCTCTAAATACTTTTGTACTCTTGGTAAATATATATAGAATGCATAATTTACGACATATTTGCAAAAAATCGCTATTTAGTAAGTCTGAATTTTGAAATTTTTTTTATACAAAAGATATTGAAAATTATGTTTTAAATACTTTTATAGTCGTAACGTACTTATCTAAAAAGCATGAATTGCGAGATATTCGCAAAAAACTGATTTTCGATAAGAGTAAAAGACCTACTTCCGGTGGGAATTTCGAAAAACTTTTTTAAGACAATTTGTCTCAAACTTAATTTTAAGTACATATGAATTCTGTATAAATTTGTTTTAACACTGAAGTAAACTGCTACTTCCGGTCTACCGATTTTACTGAAAAGCTAATCAGATCTCAAGAGGGATATTATACACGTAAATACAAAATTTGGAATTGATAGCTATTGCGGTTTGGCCGCTATCGTGGTCACAGACAGACAACACCCAGATAGACAGACAGACACACAGACATTTTTTAAAAACCACTTTTTCGGTATCAGGGGACTTCAAAACGTGGACATCTGCAAAAATCTCGAGGTCGAAAATTTTCATCATCACAATACTTCCTTATACTACGTATAAGAAAGTAAAAATGAGCAATTGAACATATTGTAACGTTTTCGGGTTCGCAATAAACAACTCGCGCAATTTATTTATTTAAAACAATCTGTATATTCACAAACGTAAAATTAATTACAATATAAAAATGTAAAATAAATGTAATGCACTTAAAACTACTATTATTTAAATTAACACAGGTATTTATTTATATTACTAATATTTATGTCCTTATATTTATGTAACACTACTGTATTTATATCACTTCTAGTTATATAACACCGTACCACACAAGGAACTATTTATTTATTTCTTATATTTATTTTTACTTTAGTCTGTTCCGCGCGACGAGTACTTAAGGACTTTCTTATTCCGGAATTTATCTTTACTTTGGTCTGTTCCGCGCATCGACTACTTAAGGAATTCCTTATCCCGACGCGCCGGCTGTATTATATACGCACACAAAATTCCAGAAACATTCAAGCAATCGTCCAGCGGTCTTCTCGATAGGCCTAGAAATACACTGGGAGAAACTCCAGACATTCTGTCGCGTCGAGATGATTTACAACTTCTTTTTATTGTCGCTCGGAAGTCTGCCTTTCTTTGTGCACTTGTTTCGTTACAATATGTTGTTGTTCATTGAAAAAAAAATTTCTCTGCTATAAACTCGTTTAGTTTTTGAATTGCACTAAAACTAAATAAAGTTTAATAAGTGAAAAAATAAAATAAAATAGATTCTTTAAAAAAAACTAATTTCTTTACTCAAAAAAAAAAGAACAAAATTATGAACTTAAATGAAAGGTAACCTAAACCTCGAGCCATTCGAGTTTTCTACTACTGGCTGTCTATTTCCATGGGGGAAACTCCTGCGAAAAGATTTTTTCTTAAAATTGCTTGTTTTCAGTATGTTCGAGAAATCCCATAATGGTTTTGAGATTTTACCGAACTTTCTATTGACGATATCGGAATTACTTATGAATACAGCGGAAAATCAATTGATTTGGACTGTAAGATATTCCTAGATTTATTAATAAGACACAAAACGGTTATTTGGAAACTAAAACGTTTTGTATAATAGAGATATTATTTTTATCAATTAATTAAAACCTATTAATAATGAAACTGTAAGATATATTTGAAAAATATTTTTATACGAATGTCTTGGCGGCAAATTAAGCTACGCGCACACTGCACCGACCGGTACGACCGACACGGGCGACCGGGATTTTTCTAAATGTCAAACGCATGTTTCTCTATTGAGGCGTCCGTTCGTACCGGTCGGTGTGTAGTGTGCGCGCCTTCTTAGAAAAACATGCATTTGACTTTTAGAAAAATCCCGGTCACCCGTGTCGGTCGTACCGGTCGGTGCAGTGTGCGCGTAGCTTTACACTACAGAAACAAATTGTGTATTATACGTTTGTTTGTTAAAAAATATTTGTCAAATATATTTTCATTGTCCTGGTTTGTAATAAAAAAAGAAATTATCAAGTTTAAAGTACCAAAAAAAGTGTATGAGCATTGCTGCTGTATCAGGGATGTATTTCTTACTGTCAATTTGACTTTGATGCAACCAGTAGTTACATTTATGCCACAGGCGGACAATTAAACGAACAAAGCAACGGCAGCGCAACAAAAACACATCTCCCTATGCCGATGTGCCCGGTGTGCAACGAGCGAGCGAATCTCGTCGACCTTTAAATATAGACATTGCGTTTGTTTTTCGATGTAATTCCGATTAAAAAATCGCCATGACCCGCGTGACCTTGGTCGTTGCATGGTCGATGGTCCCTCTTGTCTGATGACTTATTATTAATGTCTCTCTCAAAGTGAATGCATCTTAAATTCGTTTGTTTTCCGTCGATCGACTTTATCGACGCCCACTTCGATCGCATCTCGTCTTTTTTCGAAATTACTCGCATTCCTTTTCGCTTTTTCGATGCGCGCTACCATCGTACAGCGATGAATCGCTGATCGCGATGACCCACAAGCCCATAAACATATGATAATGTTGACGAATGCAGAGCGCTTGGTATGAACAGCGTGCAATTTACTTGCTCTTTACGGAAGAGCATCGCCGTTGGTTTTGCGGCAAAAATGATGAAAAAATGCGGTTTACCCGGCGAATTGAGTTTATTTAACGGTCTTAATAGGTAGTAAGTAAGATGGTACTGACGATTGATGTTCGTTCTTTCTCGTTCTTTTCATCTATTTACTGCACTTATGAATTGTTGGATGTATTTACATATATCACATGATAAAAGAAAAACGATTCACCTAGTAAAAGTATACGTCACGAATATACATACAGGCTGGTTCATTAGTGTGGGGAAGCCCAATTTATTTGACATTATAAAAGTTACGAAAAAAAAATATTAAGGAAAGGTGTAGGTATTCTTAAGCTTCATATTTTAAAATTAGGTACACATATACAGGGTGTTTTACAACTCAGTTGTAGACATAACTTTTTTTTTTAATAGAATGCTATACTTCTTTTGCGTATTTAAAACCTGCTTACTTTTGGGAGCTTCCTCATATTGGGTTTGCTTAATTTATTCCGCGTGTTTAAAAAGTTATGACCATTTTTACGTCTAAATTAAGAAGTTTTCAGAAGGTTAGTTTTGGTAAAACTTAAATAGAATACTATTTATTTTTTATCACGTTTTGATAGATATTTATCGGCTCTTTCAATTTTGTTAACCATTCTCTATTCCTAATTTATGGTGGGATTCTGAAACCTTCTTGGAAGCTGCGCTTATCGTAGTCCCTGGCAACGAAGTGATGTTATATGACGATTTTCAGAATTTTTACAGTTAGTGACCTAGAAGTGTCAATTTACGATTTTTTGTACATAACCTTTATGTTTAACATGTAAACAGACATATCATCTCGTAAATATATACCATATATACGAAAATTGTTTGAAATATAATATGTATAAGCGAATGCTAACATTTTTTTTAAAGAAAATGTACGGAAAATTTTGTAATGCCAAGACATAGTATAAACATATTGCCGTGATCCCTACATTGGTCAGGCATTGTAAGATAAATAAATAATTATGTAATAGAATAAGTAAATAATTTATTAGTAGTAAGTGTAATTATGGAAAGATGTATCATGAGTTGCATAACCGCAACGGCGTAACATTATAATGTTAGGTAGATGACAATTAATAATTGTAACAAAGTTTATTTTAAAGGTATAAAAATAAATACAAAAATAAAGTTCATGTATTCTATATTTGTAGAAACGAGGAGCACAAGATGCAATTTCAATATACAAAGACAGAACCAAATTTTATGCATTGTGTGAGAGTCGCATTAAATATTTTGAACAATAAACCACTATTTAAAATGAATAACGTATTAAGAATAAATAACAGAGAGAGAGTTATGATGAAAGATGGTGTAGTCAAAAGAGTTAGTCATTTAAATGCCGTAAAGTTATATGAAAAAGGTGAAATTAGATATTTACGAGATGAAAACATCTTTCATCATGAATAGACGTAAATTTGTAAGAGATTGTTATTTGTTTGACATTTTATGGTCACATTTAGTAACATGATATATACCTGACACTTATATCTAAGTATAATTTTAAAAGGAATATGTAAAAAGGTATATTATTTTCATTCGACACAATATAATGTGGAAAAGCTTCAGTGGCAGGTTTAAATCCAGTTTTATTCAGGAAAAATTCCGGAAATAACACATTAAAATTGATAAAATTAATAGAATCTACGGTTGGTTCTTGGTGAAACATTATGAATATTAAACGAATAAAACACTTGGTTATATTGTTTCACTTAAGGACAGATTTATTGTACTCTGACACGTGTTTCGACCTCTCGGTCATTAACGAAGAGTTTACAGACTTAAACTAAACTAAGAAAGTTACCAATACCTATTTATATGTGTGGGCTAGTGTCTTAAGTACAGTGTCAATAATGGGGGTGTTTATGAAGTCCAGTTGTGTGTTTGTGACATGTTTATTTGCTGTTGTAGCTTTTTTAATTTCTAGAATTTCTAATAAATCTAATTTCCTTCCTTTATAACTATTATGTAATAATGTATAATTATTGGTATCAAATACATGTACAAGGTCTATGCAATGTTCAGCAAAGCCTGTATTTTTATTATTGTTTAAAATTGACTTTTTGTGTTCATTAATGCGATCTTGTACGGGTCTGCCTGTTTGGCCAATGTAGATTGCGTCACAATCACTGCAACCTACCTCATAAACACCTGATTTGTCACACAATTTTGCTTTTTCTTTGTTATTAACTAAGATTTTTCCTAAATTTACTTTGTTTACTTGGATAATATTTAAACCTAACTTTTTTAATTCGTTAGAAACTCTGCTGCTAAGACCTGGAATATAGTTAAGAGAATGATACCGCTTGTTGTTTGTATGTTGAGTTTGTTCAATGTAAAATTTTTTTATAAAGATCTTTTTTTGTTTCTTTTCAATCATTCTGTCAATGAGTTGTGTGCTATAACCATTATTTAATGCTATAGTTTTTAAAATATCTTTTTCTTTTTTGTAGTTGTCAGTATTTAAAGGAAAGTTGAGTAATCTATGGATTAAACTGTGGAAAGCTGCCATTTTTATATAATGTTGCTATAGTTTTTAAAATATCTTTTTCTTTTTTGTAGTTGTCAGTATTTAAAGGAAAGTTGAGTAAAATTTAAATACTGACAACTACAAAAAAGAAAAAGATATTTTAAAAACTATAGCATTAAATAATGGTTATAGCACACAACTCATTGACAGAATGATTGAAAAGAAACAAAAAAAGATCCTTATAAAAAATTTTTACATTGAACAAACTCAACATACAAACAACAAGCGGTATCATTCTCTTAACTATATTCCAGGTCTTAGCAGCAGAGTTTCTAACGAATTAAAAAAGTTAGGTTTAAATATTATCCAAGTGAACAAAGTAAATTTAGGAAAAATCTTAGTTAATAACAAAGAAAAAGCAAAATTGTGTGACAAATCAGGTGTTTATGAGGTAGGTTGCAGTGATTGTGACGCAATCTACATTGGCCAAACAGGCAGACCCGTACAAGATCGCATTAATGAACACTAAAAGTCAATTTTAAACAATAATAAAAATACAGGCTTTGCTGAACATTGCATAGACCTTGTACATGTATTTGATACCAATAATTATACATTATTACATAATAGTTATAAAGGAAGGAAATTAGATTTATTAGAAATTCTAGAAATTAAAAAAGCTACAACAGCAAATAAACATGTCACAAACACACAACTGGACTTCATAAACACCCCCATTATTGACACTGTACTTAAGACACTAGCCCACACATATAAATAGGTATTGGTAACTTTCTTAGTTTAGTTTAAGTCTGTAAACTCTTCGTTAATGACCGAGAGGTCGAAACACGTGTCAGAGTACAATAAATCTGTCCTTAAGTGAAACAATATAACCAAGTGTTTTATTCGTTTAATACATTAAAATTGGTTTAACCTCATTAAAATCTACAAAGAAAAACAATGTTCAATATTGTTAACAGCTGCATACAAATCAACCTACAAGAAGACGAGGAAAGATGGTTCGAAGATATAGATGAAGTTGTCAGGGTCCAGGTTGATAATAACATAATTAATGAAAGGAGAATTCCAGTCGTATCCAATGTTTTTCCTGTTATTTTCAAAGGAAACGGCTGCAAAAGAAAAATACCAATAGTGTTAAATAGTGGTAGAAGAATATATTTAAATAATGATGAAAGAAGCAACGAATTCATCTATAAACATAATGAAGGATGGCGTTAATGAAAAGGAATGTACCTACCAAGATAAGAATATCGCAAATGTGCATTGACATTAACAATAACAAACAATTTAAGTGCGTGCATAATTTGTATAATTTCGAGATGTCAAACAATATTGGTGCAGGTCAGTTTAGGGAGAACGTCAAGAAAATAAATCTGAGCAGGACAATGCCAACATAAACGTTAGTGCGGAGTTTGTGGCGCTGCGAACGATGTATGGTTTTTTCTGATGACCGAAAATGATAAGAAGGCAAGTACGAGAGAAGTACGGGAGAAGCTGTCGATATCTAGAAGTGAACAAGCTGCCTCAGCAAAATGTATTAGATTATTTTATTTTCAATAAGTAATTTTTATTTCATAATTAATTTTTGCCATTAGTTTAATTTCATTTATTTTTTTTAATTATCACTTTGATGGATCAATATAAGGAAGAATTTGATGAAATATATAAATATCATGAATAAGTTTCACTTAAAATAAATTATGCTAAAGATGCTATGTGGAAATATTCATCTTTAGCGAAGAAAAATTTATTTAATATTTTGGATGCGATTATTATCTTCTTTGTTATAAGTAGACTAAAGTAATAAATAATGGGATTATTGTTAACAATGTAGGGAGGCATCGATGACACAACGTGTGAATGTTTGTTAGTGATGTTATCTATGCATTGTTAACAAGTTATAGATACAAAATTTTATGGGGATTGCAAATATATTGATATACGTAAGGATGGGAGCATTTTGATGGACAATAGCCAATTTATGATATGTACAACGTGTGAATGTTTGCATATGGTGATTGGTGACGGTCTTATCAAGGTGTTTTCTGTTTTGCGAGTTTTTGTATTTTCAAAGATACTTCGTGAAAATGAATGTCTTTGGTAACGCAGAAATTTAGTGTCGTATAATAAAATTATTATTTCTTTGAAACTATGTAATGTTAAAATTTGAATATAGCAAAGAGTGATATCTATTCTAAATCTATATGTTATATTTGTAATGTAATCTGTTTTCCGTATCTTTATAAAATACACGTTTTTTTTTTTACTTGTAATGGGAAAGTAAAAAGGACAATTTCTTTTTACGGCCACATCTGGCAAGAGAATTATTTCTTCGATGATGTTATTATAAGATGTTATAATTGAATATGAATATTTTATGAGATTTAGTTTTTTTTATTAGTAACCTTATCCTATTAATTTTGAATAAGAAATGTTGTGGGAAAAACAGAAGGAATATCACTGCTAGAACCTGCAAGAAATATATGAATGTTGATGGAGATTGAACTTATAAATTTAATAAAGAATTTTTTTTATAACAACGTTATCTCTACATTCGTAATAAATTATGCAGCTTTGTATTATTGTAGTTTGATTAAATTATGCCGGTGCAAAATTATTATATTTAATTTGAAAACAAGGCTATAGCAATATGTTTATACTGTAGCCAAGGTAGCACGAAGCACTTTGGAAAATTTCAGCAAGAACTACTACCATTAAGGCTGTACGCCCGGCCTCGAAATCGTTTTTCCCATTTCCTAATCGTATTTTTCATGAAAACCTTACCGAATTTACACGCTAATTTAAGAAAACAACGCCTTTCAATGGATAAATCGTAATTTCTTCGAAATTGTCCAAAGGGCCCTAAATAAAAATAAAAATGTAAGAAATTTCAAAAAACAAGCCTTTATTTAACATTATGTAACACTCAACAGCAATACATAAATTTTATTTTTTCTTAATTTTTAAAAATAAGGTCACGAAACGGAAAACAAAATTTTGAAATTTGGGCGAAATTCACTGAAATCAAATAGAGTATGTGGTACGCTCGCACATTGTGTCGAGAGGTAGCTCCGCCTACCATTTCGGGCAGTTTCTACGCAGTTTGCAAAATACTTCTGAGATCGGTGTTTGTTAAGAAAGTAATCGTTACTCGGACATTATTTTATCGAAACCGTTGATATTTTCTTTACAATATAGTGTACATATACAATGTCAGCGTCACAATACTTCCTTATAGTACGTATCAGAAAGTAAAAGCAATATCTCTTCCCGTCCCTAACGCTATACCTGCTAGAAGCGCATGTTAGGACTCACACGGCTTGCGGGCTGGGAGTATAATTATTATATTTGACTCGCAATAATTTGCTTCTGAAACGATCTAGAAATTTATTTCTTGCACAAAAAATAATTTTGGAATGTTGGCTTTATTTTGTTTCACATATATATGGGTAAATTCTGAAAAATAAGATTAGTTACTCGATAGCTGAAATATACGTTACACAAATTGGTCGTCTACTAAAACTTTTTTTTTTTTTATAAAATTTACACACCATAAAGAAAAATCGAAAACACTAGTATCATCCAAATACTTTAGGGTATAACCTTTAAAAAAAACAGATCCCTAGCTCTCTGCATTGCTAAGATATCACGAGATAAGTATTAAAAATTGAAGAAAATGAAAATTTTAAAATTTTCACAAAAAAACGATTTTTCGACCTTTTTGCGATTTCGATTTTATTTTCCAACTCAAAATTTGAATCCGGCAGGTGATTTTACATATTCAGCTTCACCTTTTTTGTGTGTTTGAGAAAATATAGATTATCTAATTTAGGGGGGGTTGCTTCCCGACTGCAAACGTGTCGGCCAACCGGCGATTATCTGAGACCACAACGCAGCCATAAATTACAGGCAGATTAGATTAGGTGACAAGTTCTTTTCTCTATCTTTTTCCTCAGCATAAGACAGAGCACGCGGACCCTTAAACATTTGTCTTTTATTACATTTGCACGAAGAAAACAGTGGTACGCCTATTTCAAATCGAACTCAGCTTGAAGCGGGCGTCCAGCCTTAAGAGAGTTTAAAAGGACGTATTATCATAGTAGTGTATATTGAATTTGCAGATAAATGTCTTTTCAGGCACATCTGTGGATGATGAAATGTGATTTTTCTATGAAGCCAACAAGAACAGGTATTCCTATAAAGTGGAGATTGTTTTTCTTACAAGAGTACCTAAACACAGTAAAGTACATAAACCCAGCAGACAATATCCATACAACATAACGCATGCGAAATGTGCACAAACTAAATGTTCGAAAAAGTCTATCATGGTGATCACAATAACTTCACAATTCAAACTTGACGTTTTCATAAGAAGTCAAACCACAAAGATTTTATCAATATGTAACTATATTGAACGATTAATGTTTTAGGCTCCACAAAGGTAACATTAAGTTTTAATAGCATAGGGCAAAGTGTATAAATGGTTGAAGGATATAGATGATTTTGTACTTAGAAAATTGACCAATCTTGTGATATATGGTTGCACTTGGTTTCGATATTGTTGTCTGTCCCAAATCATTTGTATTTTACTAGCTGTAGGAATGTATTACCTGACTAGAAAAAGGCTTACACAATAACATTTGATATCGAGTACACCAATCATTCAATATTATTGCAGGGTTTTGTTGTCGAGCAACTGAAGATATAGAAATTGAATGTTATGTTTATGTGGAGTTTTAACAGGAAAGTAATATTCAGTAGCTAAAATTGACACATTTTCAACTCGAAAAAACGATAAGAATATAAAAATTATTGTTTAATGGTTTAAAAAATATACCAGAATGTATTATAAAATAATGAAGACATTGGACTTGGATAATTATATTAATACTAGATATGAATTATGTGTTTCCTTTTAATTCTTAACAATGTAGCTCAAAAAGGACAGTTATTACTTATTTATTGAAAAATAAAAGATATTTTATTGCCAAATATATTTTTTTATTAACACATAAAAAGCACATATATTATAATGGTGAAATTAAAAAAAACAATTAGAGTACCTGCAATATAAACAATACTTAGAAAAGAAATATATATGCAAATAAATGAAAGACTCCAAGCAAAAGTATTACAAGGTAAAGTATATAAACTTATGAGATATATGTGAATTACAGTAGAGGCATATTTCACTTTAAAATTTGTATCGACTGATGGACTATAATAAATTATTCCATCATTTTTTTAAATGCACTGAAGTTGTTATATTTATATGGTAAATTTAATATTTTACCAAATACTTTCAACGGATTTTCAATATAGTCCAAGATTTTTCATAAATCCTTTACACAATTTTCATATCCTACTTCTAATATATTTAATATGTGCATTATTTTCATGTTTAGGGTTTGGTTCATAAGACAACCTATTTGTTTTAAATTAGCTGTAAATACTTTTATATACATTAAAAATGCAAGAGCATGCTTCCAGTCACTTTGTGATGCATCACATTCTTCCAATTTGCAAATAATTTTTCTAGTTTTGAACTAAAAGATGTATGTATATACAGGGTGTCCAGAAACTCTCCTGACAAACGAAGACTGGAGATTCCTCGGATAATTTTAAGACAATTTAACCCAATTCACCCTAGTCCGAAAATGCTTCCTAAGGTCATAGGCGTCCGTTTTGGTTAGGTAAACGGCTATTTTAACGCATAACTTTTTTGTCTTTAACTTTTAAGCATTTGTGACACTAGATTATTAAATCTTCAGGTATTCTAGTACTAAAAGGTACTCTTACTTTAAGTCGGTAGGATACACCGTTTTCTAGAAAAATCGATATGAAAATTTTTCGTTTTTTCGTCATTAAAATTCAATTTATTATTTTTTGCACTAATTCGCTCTGAACTGCCAACAGAAATAAAACCTACGTTTTTAATTGTCAAATTGTTGTCAGTTCGCGAAGTTGAAATGACGAAAAAACGAAAAATTTTCAAATCGATTTTTCTAGAAAACGGTGTATCCTACCAACTTAAAGTAAGAGTACCTTTTAGTACTAGAATACCTGAAAATTTAATAATCTAGTGTCACAGATGCTTAAAAGTTAAAGACAAAAAAGTTATGCGTTAAAATAACCGTTTACCTACCCAAAACGGACGCCTATGACCGGTACTAGAAATTCGCAATTGATGGAATCGATTCATCTCTGGAGGATAAATAACATACCAGTTTTTGTTTTTCTAAATAGAATCGTTCGGGAGATATTAAAAAAAAACTAATTACAAGGCGCCATCTTCAAAGAGCTCTAGCTCCCTTAGAAAGCATTTTCGGACTAGGGTGAATTGGGTTAAATTGTCTTAAAATTATCTGAGGAATCTCCGGTCTTCGTTTGTCAGGAGAGTTTCTGGACACCCAGTATATATACGAGTTATATATACATAATGAAATATAGAATATAAGTCACAATTTCACCGGTAATATGTTGTTCGTCATTGCCTTACGTAATTGAAAATTACTCTTCAGTGCCATGATATACAATATTTGTAAATTATACTAGCTATTTTCACAGGATGGTACATTAATGTGCAGACTGTGGAGCGACACCAATAACAATTTTACATAATAGCATTTGTCATTTCGATAATATTCAATTCAATATTAAGCACGCTTCCGAGGAATTATTGATTGGGTTGCATAACCATAGTTCCATAAGATAACCAATGTTATCTGCATTGAAATATGTAAATTACATTATTAGAATGTTATCGTACAACATAATTACCCTCGCATAACATTTTTGGATTCACAGTTTACTGGAAATTTTATCTGCTCAACAAATTTCCTCATCCTGTGATCTTATGAATTACACAACTAATTGATATCTGACCAAATAAAACAAGCTATTATTCTGGTAGCTGCCAAATAATGTAAAATATCCATAAAATATTGTTTAGATCTGTAACAAAGATATTATGTATACTGTATAGGTATAGGCACTTCAAGTAATCTTCAAATGTAACTACATATATGTATATTATTTAGCTGGATAAGGCTCTGAACTCCTAAACTTTTGCTTAAAATGCTAACTTTACATGATCGATTAACTGCTTTCATAAAACGGCATATAATTTCTGGAATAAAGCGAATATATTACACTCTATAAATATATTTTACATAGACAATCCTTACCTGTTGTGGTCTACATCTAACAATAATGCTATAAAGTCATATTTATATTTGCAAACAAGAACGATAGTAAATATGAAATATAACCTATAAAATCTTCATTCGTGAACGATGTGACAACTCGACGTCACTAACCATAAAAATTCTGAAATCGTCATCGCAACGTGAGTTCGTTGCCAGGGCCTACGATAACCGCAGCTTCCGAGAAGGTTACAGAATCCCACTATTAGATAGATTAGAATTTAACAGACTTTTCTATTTAAAATTTAAAATTGATTTTTTTAGGATTTCTATTAATTAATAAGTTACACGCGCTGCGTTATCGATAAAAGAAACGTCAATACAATGTTGGAGTCGTTGGTCAAACGATAGACTAACCTTCCTTAAGAATTCTGCATCAATACTCTGAAAGGCTTCTGTTATTCTTTCCATCATATCTGCTCGTGTTGTTACCGGTACTTGCTACACAGGATCTTTTACGTAGCCCCAAGGGAGCTGGCCGTATGAATGGTCCTCCTCATCGAACCCACCTGTAGGAAAACGTTGTATTGAGGTGGTTATGGATTAATGAAGTGTTATGTATCGGAGCTCCATAGTGTAAATACCACATTCTTTGACGTATGCTCAGAGGTTTTCTAGATATAATGGTAAAATTTTCTGAAGAAGTTCCAAATAAACTAGATCATTTACTCGTCAACCAAAGAAATGTGATCCAATAACCACCTAGTTTGGCTATGACTTTGTGTAATATGGGGAATAGTAATGAAAGTTATGTTTATTCACGTTTCCATTTTTATGATTTGTTGCTTTTTCTCCAAAAAAAAAAAAAAAACATTGAACGAAATCTATCCAATCATTTATTTGTTGTTGAGCAACTGAATTGGCAAAATCTTCGTCCAGCAACTCTAGGTGGAACTGAATGTGGTATAGATGGTATTTGTGCTTTTTTAGTATTCGTTGAACGGACCTTCGACAAATATTTTGTTGCAGCGAAATTTCACGTTGATTACTATATTCTATAACGCCTGCTATCACATTAAATTCATTTTCTCTGTAGTGATAGTTTCTTCCCTTTCACTTCTTTCGTACTTTATTGAACCAATAAGGTTGAAACGGTTTACAAACCTTTCTAATGTTTCTCTTTTCGGTTGTCTTCGTGCGGGATTTCTCGCGCCCTAAACTCTTTTTGCAAGAACGCAAACTTTTGAACTTCCTCCAAATACCCAAATCATATCTGTTAATTTACCAACTGAATAGTTATTTTTTTTGAACGCATTCGTATGAATTTAAACTGGCGTTGTATCAGTGCCTGCGCGGAAATACAAAAAAGGAAGGCTCAGTTAACGTTTGACATTTTCGTGGAGTTTAGATAATAACCCTTATAGATTACCAACACATGTTGCATCAGTATGCAGAAATTCGTGCAGAACGCGTCATCAGCTCTCACCAGTTATTGGTCAGCTTGTACCTGCTACTGTTTTCTAAAAAAAATATCTTTAAATATAGCAATGTAATAATTTAATCCCGGTTTGGGTGGTAATAACGCAATTTTTCACTTTTCATTCGAAATATCTACTAAACCAAACAGTTGGGAATAGGTTTAACAAAATTTGTGTTTTCCGGATACTTACAAACTAATTGTTTAAAGTTTCACGAAATTATTTATTGAGTTGACTTACTCTGTCAGCAAACGATGCGGAATAAGCAATTTCATGCATTAAACTCAAGAACTAAGATTTGGTAAAAATTGGAGTTGGCCGGTTTCTGCACCGAGCCCTTCAATTGCCTTAAAAACTTACTTATCTTGAACAACAGCCTTATGCAACTGCAACTAATGTATGATTGATAAAAAATGGAGTGATATTGCAGCCAAATTATGGGCAATTTGTCTATACATAGTATAAGGAAATATTGCAATAATTGCAATTTTCGACATCGTGATTTTTGCAGATGTTCACGTCTTGAAGTCCACTGACGAAATTTACCAATATTTCGTCATCTACTAAATTTAAACAAATTTATAAAGAATTCAAATGTACTCAAAATTGAAGCTTATCGAAATTCTTACCGTAGGTCTTTTACTCTAATCGAAAATCATTTTTTTGCGAATATCTCGCAAGTCATGCTTTTTAGGCAGATACATCATGAGTATAAAAGTATTTAAACCTTTAAAGTATTATCCCACTGGTGATTTGGTGAAGAGCATATCTTCTAAGGTTACAGCTTAACCAAAAATACTAAGTTGAACACTCTTTTTTGTTTTATACAGATTTCTACTGAAGATGGCAATTTAGTTGCCGAAATACGTATATAGATTTTTTATATATTTTTTTGTGGTAAGGGTTTTTTTACTTTTGTATTTTATTTCAGATTTTTAGCCACAGTCCCTACCCATTATTGGTTCTTTAAGGTACTTCAAAATTTAAAATTCGGACCGGAAGAAAAGTCTTTACTCTTATCAAAAAGTATGCATTCTATAAAGATTTAATAAGAGATTAGAAGTAATTAGAACAGAATTTTGAATAATTTTTATATAAAAAAAATTCTCAAAATTCAGACCTGTTAGTAACACACAGGTTTACCTTTTTAAGAAGATAAGAATATTTAAAACTTAATCTAGAACAAATTGTCTACAATTTCAAAAGCACTATGACCATTTTATTGTCATAGTGTTCTATTGCTATGACCATTGTACATTAATGTATTTAAAAAATTTTTTAAAGATCTATATATTTTAAAAATAAAATATATTAAGGTTCACGCATGTATCTCAGGAAATTAGCCTTATACTAATTTTGAAATTTTACAACTTCTACAAAAATGTGGGTTAGGCAACGTCGCATCTCTCTAGCTCAGATAATAGGATCACATAAGATGATAAGATCTCACCTCAGGGGCGGAAATATTCTTTCTCCAAAGAATTTACTCTTCAGCTTTCTTGGCAGGTCAGACATATTGAATAAAATACAAAAAATATCTTACAAAATTATTTATTATCATACTTCAATCAAAATAACAAAAGTGAAACAAATAAATATCCATATATTCATATATATAATTTCATATATAACTTAAAGATATGCATACATAATACATAATATTTTAAGTATAAATAAATATGACCTACTCGTACGAGTTGAGCTCAATGGTTCATACACAAAACAAAAATTTAATACAGATGATGACTCATACCAGATATCGTTATAATAAGCAAAAAGAAAAAAATTAATACGACAAATGCATTAGAATACAGACTTCGCTTTGATGTTAATCCTATTCAAATGCATTTTCTCACTTCTGGATAACATCCCCAAAGCAAATTCACGCTAATGTGTCAATCAAGGCTCCATCCTATGAGTTTATATTTTAAAACTTACCAAACACACCCTTGATTCATGCCACCACGTATCCTAATTTCTAATATTCAAAAAGAATAAATAAATGAAAATTATTAAATAAAAACTCAAAATTTTTTTTGCAAAAGGTGTTTTAATGTACATTAAAACGTGGACTCTGTGCTGATATTAATCCCATTCAAATGCATTTCCTCACCTCCGAATGACATTCTCCACACAAATTCATGTCATAGAATCAATTAGGGTTCCATTCTATAAGTTCATTATTGCAAACTATCTAACACATCCCCAATTCAGAGCTCAACATGTCCCGAAATGTTCCGCGCACCGTCTTTTATAAAAATCTTCCTTAATAAAAATGTTTAAGGCATGCCCGGTGAATCGACTATCCTCACTTTTAAATACATATAGCCAACTTTATATTATCAAAAAATCACCGACAGCAGCGTGAAATGAGTTGATGCGTTAAGGAATGTAAACAAAGAAATGTAAAGTCAAATTATTGCTAGTGCATCAATCAAATATATAGAAATTAAAAGAAATTTCAATTACTACTTGAACTCCATTTAATAAGGTAGATATAACAACAAATTTATGCACCTCAAACATTATTTGTATGGTTAAATGATATATTATTGCCATTCAGAAATGAGGTTATAAATCGCTCTATTACTGTTACAATGATTTTTAAACTATCTTTGCATCTTATTCGGACTCCTAATTCTATTTTTTGTCTTCTTATGCATATGAAACAGAGGGAAAATGTCCGTAATCGTTGGAATGCGTTTTCTTAAGCAAAATGA
Source organism: Amphimallon solstitiale (assembly GCA_963170755.1). NCBI lineage: Eukaryota > Metazoa > Arthropoda > Insecta > Coleoptera > Scarabaeidae > Amphimallon > Amphimallon solstitiale. The sequence goes on along the minus strand of OY720677.1, from coordinate 122,803,173 downwards.
TTCATGTGAGGTTTGAACAGCTTTTTCGACCACCTACTTCGGCCCCCTCATGAGATTCTACCCATAAAATGGTTTTAGGTGACACACATACCATATATAAATTTACTGAATCCTAACTTACTGTAATCTTACAGTAAATATTTATATACATTTTTCATTATTTAATTTTAATCTAAGACTAATTTAAAAAGGTAAAATAAAATGAAATTAACATAAATCTAGTTGTGGTCTTGACAATATTTATATATAGCCTATTTCTAATAACAAGACCACAGCAATATGTCCCTAATAAGTAAATTCTAACACGTTTGTTGTTGTATTTGTGTTTGTTCATAAGAATAGTGTAATTACGAATAAGAAAATTAACCTCAGCATAAACTTTCAGTTTCCGAAGTGGCCCAAATCCACTCCGGTTATCCAAAATCATAATAACCGGATGTCTACTGTATTATTAAAGTTTCATCTAACCTAACGTAAGTAAGTACATACATGCGTACATACATCGACCGTTATATTTTAGTGCAATCGTTCAAGTTCTTCTGTTTTCAGCTACCCGGTTTACTTGCGTTTACCTTGAAACGACACAAATACGACTTTGAGGTGACTTCGATCGAATCCAGAAGAGATCGAGATAAATCGTTGGCTAATAAAATGAAATTAAAATGCAAAAAACGACAACGTAATGGTATATAATCAAAGGACATTGAGCGCAATTTTCAAGAACGCATGTACGTACCCACTTAATTGGTATGGAACACTTAATGCTATATTACGAGAAAGTCATTCTGCTTCGTAATAACGCAGTAATAATGCAAATTCATTAATATCCTTATTACATTTTGCGAACACGAATTATTTCCACGTCGAATCGGTAATTTATAATGAAACGGTCGATCAGCACATGCACAAAATGCCAATAAATTCTACCGTTTAGATCAATAATTGCACAAATTTTCAGAGAGTGACGGCTGTCTGTAATTGATTTACGCACTGCCATTTAGAAATTCTCATGTTATTAAATTGGAAAATTGGAAAGATATACATTCGTTTGTTGTACCGCCAGAGCCGTGCCTAAATCATCCGAAGACAGATTTACAAAATAAACATTATTTTGTAATCATATAATGATGCGTACATACATCATAATCTGTAATTTTAAATATACAGGGTGAGTCATTAGTAGCCTCTTCTTCGATTGCTCTTTTGTGTTTTAAATAAAAGCAAGAGCAATTAATAGAAGATTCATGGCTGCTTGGGGCGCATATTTTCAAAATACTTTAAACTCTGACGCACTTCCGGTTTCACCGGAAATGCATGAAACTTAATTTTTTTTAAAAGATTCTATAGGTATATATTTTTGGATTTTATAGGACTGTTTTAAATTGTCTATCCAACTGTTTTTCTTTTTCAAAATTGAGCGAATAGTTTTTAACTTTAAGCACAGCGATACCTGGTAGAAGTCAATCGAAGCCAGAAACCTTCGAATGGTTTGAGTGAACAGAAAGTATTGAATATGAAGATAAGAGCGGACAAAATCAATAACTGGGGAGGATAATAAGTTCATGGTACTTGCGAGTGTAGTCGAACACCCCCATACTAGTACTACGAAAGTTAGTCGTCTGTTAGATGTATGTCAAATTTGAGAATCCAGGATAATTAGAAAATATGTAATTCATCAGTAGCATATTCATACACAGGGTTAGATGAAATAAATCTTCAGAATCGCTTACATTTTTGTCAATGGGCAGCAGATAAATTAGCCTGATTTTCTCAATTTTTTCTTGTTTACCGACGAAGCCAGCTTCTATTAAAATGGATACTTTAATCGTCACAATTGTCCTTATTATAACACATAAAAATGCTCCCTTTATCACACCGACAAACTTTCAAAATCGTTGGTCAATAAATGTGTGGGAGGAATAATGGGTATTTACATAATTGGACCTTATTTCTTTTTTACAAAAATGTTAATGGTAGTAATATCTTCATTTTCTACGGACGGTTTCTCAAAACTTGCTGAAGACATGTAGGTACATTAAAATCGGAGAAGCGTCTACAAGAATATGTCGATACGTTTTATGCAACGTTAGTACTTCTTTCGAAACCATAATTCACGTGCATTGCATAAAGTTGTGGTTTTGTTGAACATATTCTTTAATGAAATTTGTTTCTCTTACTTTTGATTGTTGTTACATTGCTCAATAATTTTAGGTTATTTAATTTTGTCGCTAATTTTTTTTCTATCAATGCTTTAGGATATCAATTTCAAATTTTGAAAAACTACAGCCATCTCTTATGAAGAGCTTCAACAACGAAAGAATACGAGCAATTAGGAGAATTAAATTGAAGATAGCAGCATTGTTTCATGCACCTTTTACTGGGATGACATCTTCAAATATGGCAGTAAACATAACCTTTATTTTATTTCCTTGTTAACCAATAGTATAAAAAATGAAATACTGCAACTGGACATTGCCGAAATTAAAAAATTGAAATGCGATACCCTTCAATCTGTAAAATTATTACTTTTATGATACTTAGATTTAACCTTTACTTTGTTTGACAGTTGACTAAGGAGGTCGGCCTCCATTCCAACCTTCAATTTGTTGACCGAATATTTGGGTAGATAGATCAACAGCGCTCGTAGTTCTTTATATGACCGTTAATTGCTCCTATATATAGTGATTATCTCAGAAATTACAAAAGATAGGTATAGGATATTGTTAACATAAATTAAGGAGAATAAAAAAACGAACAAAATGCCACAATAAAATACTGGGAGTTTCATTAAAAAAAAAATAGGTTTTTGGTATGTGAAAATTTCGGGAAGTTAGTTTTGAAAAAACAACGTTTTTTGAAATATTGTCGAGTCCAACTTATACCAAATGATGCAGAATTTTCTTGGCTACAGGCGCCACCAAAGTTAATGTTTATACTTTTAAAAGCAATGTGAAAATGATTTTTTTCTGAACACTTTTGATCAAATATCTTCAAAAAAAAAAATAACTCAAAAACTATTATCTCAATTCTGAAAACGAAAAACCTGTTGAAGAGACAATTTAAAGCAAAACCAGAAAATTCAAAAATATATAGGGTGAGTCATTTAAACAAATTAAGTTCGGTGCTTTTCTGGTAAAACTGGAAGTGCGTCAAAGCTTAAGGTATTTTTAGAATATGCACCACAAGCAACCATGAATCTTGCACTAATTGTTTTTTCTATTATGTAAACCTCAAAAGAGCAATAGAAGAAAGGGCTACTAGTGGCTCACCCTGTACATTTAATTAAAATTGATAATTCATTTAAACAATTTTTAAGATCATTGCTTTAAAATGCGCTCATGGAATTATACGAAGTGTATAGCAAATGAATTCCCGGATTCTGCAGTTCTCGAGTCACCTGAAATAGAACCAAAAATAAAGCATCATGTAATAGTTCATAGTTTCACTAATAGATGCCGGTCAAACGAAGATATAACAATGCCAACTGGAGGTCGCTATCTCTGCTCGATATATCAATGCCGTAATATAATGAGATTTTGCTGATTCAGCTAACTTAAAAATTCAGTCATCTACCTGGCGTTATCTGTCCAAAGCATTATAAACTATTTGATAATCGCAAAACATCTTTAAAATCTCATACTAAAAATATGCAATAACATTCGATTATACCAACAATTTAATTCATCTGTCAAAAACATTTCATTTTAATTCACGTTATTGTAGTTTGACATCGGATAAACTAAAGTATGTGTGAATAAACTGCATGTAGATCTTCCCATGGTAACGAGAATTCAATTCTGACAGTATCGTTCATATAAACATCATACTGAAGCGCTTGGTATTTTTCTTTTCCAAAATAAATTGACAAATTCAATTTTTTCACTGAAGTAAACTACTACTTCCAGTTTACCGATTTTACTGGACAACTAATCAGATCTCAAGAGGGTCGTATCCATTATTAGAGTCAATAACCAAGTGCAATTTTCAATTTACCACAAAGTATCACATACTGACATAACCATTCATAACAAATCCAACCATCCATACCAACACAAACTAGCAGCTTTCCACAGTATGATCCATAGATTAATTAGTATACCTATGTCCACTTCAGACTATAGGAAAGAATATAACATTATTAAACAAATTGCCTATAATAATGGATACGACCCAAATTTAATAGATAAATTAATTTCTAAGAGAATATTCAACAAAACGTTACAAGAAATTTATCCAATCACTAAAGACAATACAATTAAAAAGTTCAAATCTTTCACTTACTTAGGGGAGGACCAAATAAAACTAACAAAATTATTTAAAAAAGAGAAAATTAACATTACATACAAAACTAACAATAATCTGAAGACGAGAAATGGGACATACTACAAAGAATACGTTATCAAAACTATCTAGAACACTACAGCAAAATATATTCAAGAACAACATTTGAAAAAATTTGCCATTATTCTTGACCCTTTAAAAAATATTATTTTTCAATCAACTTTCAGTGTGAAAAACGCAAAAAGAAAATAACTGCAACGCAATCCCAATAAAAGAAAAACGAGTGCTATTGCTAATTAAGAAATTATAAAATGATGAACTTATGGGACGAGAACACACCAAATGAATTGCAAACAAAACCAGATTTTTATCACCAGGCGACTTCGAAATGTAAACAACTGAAAAAATCTATATGTCGAATATTTTCGTTAACATTATACTATTAATAGGTATTACTGCTACCGCATTCTAATAGAAAAGCAAGATATTGAGTATTCAGTTACCTGCAATACGAATAATAAAATTCATGTAACTTTTTGAAACAATTTATTACAAGTAAAAATTGAAATAACTTCAAATTGAGTTCAAACTTTGAACTCAATTTGAAGTTATTTCAATTTTTACTTGTAAATTATGGAGTTTCAACACGTATCTCCGTCTTCAATCAATAATTTATTACAATTTACAGGTGCACTTTTTTTTTATTTATAATAATTTTATTAGTCAGTTATTGTTACTTATTTTATGGGATTTTTGTGTTGGTCAATAGAATAGATAATTATTATTATCTGCCTAAATGTCTTATTCAGTTGTACGAATAATTTTGAGTATGACAGTCAAATAAATTAAGAAACTGGGATGTACATTGAAAGTCAATAAATGCATAAACATGCAAGGATGAAAAACTCAACAACTATAGGTAATTTTGCATAATATAATTTTCTTATATTGCGTTGGCACAGATTTACGTCGTGAATGACTTAAGCGACTGCTATAAAACTTCTATACAGGGTTGCGATTGTGTATTGAACCGGGCTTGTTATGCTAAGAGGGTTTGAACTAGAATTCCAAAATTTTAAATAGATGTAAGACTCAATTAAAATTACTTATTTTTTTCTTTTGTTTTGATCCATAAGTATTTTAAAAATGGCTTAAATGAAACATCGTTAAAAAGGTTATTTTTAGCCGAATTAAATGGTATAATAGGTTTGATGATTCGTTTGACAGAATTTTAGAAAACAAATTATACTTAATTAAAATAAAATAAAACACCCAAGATGCAGCCTTTGTCCATCCGTCAAAAATTGGAAGAACTTAACAATAGATGCAGAGAATGTCCAATTGCCATTATCACCCCTATCATTTCCTATTGAAACACCAACAAATGCCTGCAATGTAACTAAAATAAACAAAACTAAGCAAAACAACAAACATTTATTAAAATGTTTCAATTAATATTTAGACAAGGTGTTAATAATTTCTAATCAAAACTTCACTTCAGAATTTAGGTTATAAAATATGTTCAAATTGTTCTCCATTTACTTCCTGATATTAATGAAGCTTGTGGATAAATCCGTCTATTTTGAAAAATATTTTTGATTTCTGTCTGAGTACGTAATTTTAATTCGTCCAAAGATTCTCGTTTGTTGTTGTTTCCACGGCACTTTAGATATCCCCATTGGCAGATAAAAGGACTCCAAGTAGAATTCTGGGCTGTATGAGACTAAATGAACGCGAAGTGACAAACACTCAGGTTTCGCCAATGTTTCTTCGGATGCCTACCGTGGCTCAACTACCAGTGCTAGTGCTGATCTAACTGAAGTTAATTGTGACACTATAACCATTCAACCATTCAACTATTCAACCATTCTCGTCCAGTGAAGTGCTGCAGAGCATTGCGAAGCTTAAAGCAAACTTCACATCTGGCCATGATGATTTACCGGCTTTTTTCGTGAGGGATTGTGCAGTTGTATTCTGTCAGCCACTTACGGTGTTATTTACAGTAGAGTCCCGATTATCCGAGTTCCGGTTATCCGAGGCTCCGCATTATCCGAGGTACCACTGCTTGTCGTCGGTTCCGGCACGGTTGTTGTAGGGAAGCTCCTTCATTACATTATTTAACGTAGGGACTTCCCCTGTTTATCTATCTGGCAGGACCTAGTTATAAATACACCTGCATTACTATGTTGTGTACATTACTTTTCTAGAAAGTACATATGTATTGCTAAACATTTGTGGCGTATATTTGAAAGGTTATGAAACATAGTGAGCACGAAAAGATTTCAGAAGCATTATTTATTTGGTTTACTCAAATGCGAGAGAAAGGTAGCATATTGACAGGACCGATTTTACAAGCAAAGGCTTTAGAGTTTTACAAACTTCTTGAAGATGGAGCAGGAGAATTTACAGCAAGTGTTGGTTGGTTGGATCGTTGGAAGAAAAGGTATGGTGTGAGACAACTATACATTTCTGGAGAAAAACTCTCAGCTAACAACGAAGATGTAGCACCCTTTAAAGAAAAATTGCAAAAACTTATTGAAGATGAACAGTTAAGTGTCCAACAATTGTATAATTGCGATGAAACCGGATTGAATTAAAAGATGCTCCCAAGAAAAACACTTGCTTCTAAAGAAGAACGGTCTGCTCCAGGGTATAAGAAAAGCAAAGAACGATTAACGGTTTTGGCTTGTTGCAATAGGTCTGGAGACAATAAGCTTACACTTTTGGTTGTGGGAAAGTCAAAACGGCCAAGAGCTTTTAAGAATGGTAATGTTGCAAATTTGCCTGTTCTATATACAAACCAAAAAAATGCATGGATGGATTCTTATTTGTTGAAAAAATGGTTTCACGAAACATTTGTTCCGAGCGTGAAAAAGTTTTCCGATGATAATAATCTTCCACATAAATCTATCTTTATTTTAGATAATGCTCCATCTCATCCGGACGAAAGTGAACTGATTGATGGACAAATTCGTGCACTTTTTTTACCTCACAACGAACCACTCTCTTATTCAACCTCTTGACCAGGGTGCACTAGAAAATTTGAAGCGTGGCTACCGACGACACCTTTTAAGGCATATTTGCTCGACTTAGACAATAATCCAACCGTAACTCAAAGCTTAAGATAAATTAATATAAAAGACGTGATTTATTGGTTGGCAGACTCTTGGACTGGCATTAAAGAGACGACAATTATAAAAGTTGGAATAAGATTTCTACTAACCAAATGGAACCTGACAGTGTAGAAGATGCAGCTGAAAAATCGCTTTTAGGCCTTGCTAACAATCTCGATGTTTCAACTACGTTAAATGAAAATGATATAGCAGAATGGATGAACGATGATGACAACAATTAACTAAGTGATGGCGATACTGTAAGCCTTAATAGAACCCAAAAAGGTATTGAAGACGAATTTGAGAATGAAAATGATGACTATGAAATCTACAAAAAATATCTCATAGCGACGGATTTAACGCTATTAAAACATCTATTTTATACCTCGAACAACAAGATGATACAAGTCCAAGCGATATTTTGGTACTACGACGACTTCAAAACACTGCTGCCAAGAAAAGACAAACACTTATGTGTCAAAAATCCATTACAGATTTCTTTAAATAAGTTAATTCCTTGCAGAAGATTTATTATGTTCAATATGTTACATTGTTCAAAGTAAATATGTCATTAAATGTTTATTTACAGAAGACTTATTAAGTTATATTATGTTACATTGTTTTTCAAGATTATACAATAAATTGAAATTTATTTTGTCTAGTATTTCTAGTTTTATTTAGAATTAATTCATTTATGTTGTAAAGGAATGGGTCAGATATAGAAATTGGAAAACACATTGTTCTCAATCAAACGGCAATCCGTATTATCCGAGTTTTTGCTTATCCGAGGCACCGTCGGTCCATATTAGCTCGAATAATCGGGACACTCTACTGTAATTTAATACTTAAAACATGCGTGTTTGTTGAATTATGGTTTTCAAGAAAGGAGATAAATCCGATGTACTGAACTTTTGACCCACTAGCATTATTAGCAACTTTGCTAAGATATTTGAAAGTATTCTAAATCAATAAATCTCCCGCAATTGCATGTAGGTCAAAGCTTGCATTTCAGCAGCATGGTTTCATCTCGGGTAGATCCACAGCAATGAACTTGGCAGAACTAACTTAATTCATAAGTGTCGCTCTGGATAATCGCAAACAAGTGGATGTCATCTACACGACATTGCGAAGGCCTTTGATTCCATTGACCATTCGATACTGCTGTCGAAGCTGGACGCGTTCGGTTTTTCAAAAAACCTACTGCAACTTATACCATCGTACGTGACCTGTCGTTACAACTATGTGTGTTCGAATGGTTTTCATTCTAAAAAATTCACCCCAACTTCTAGGGTACCTCAGGGTTCCAACCTGGGTCCCCTTCTCTTTATCGTCTTCATCAACGACCTGTTGCTATCATTAGATTGTGAAGTATTAGCCTGGGCTTATGATCTTAAAATTTATTCTCGAGTATCTTCTTTAAGAAACTGTGAACACCTACAATGGAACCTTCAATATATTGTTGAGTGGTGTGATCGAAACAGTTTCACTTTAAATGTTAATAAGTGCGCGGTTGTTACTTACACTAGAAATTCAAATCCGTTTCAATTCCGCTATGGTGTGAGTCACAATCCAGTGTCTAGAAAGCATAGATTGGTGGATCTGGGTATTATTTTCGACTCCTCCCTACGTTTCACTGATCATATCCTTGTAATTTGTGCTTCGGCAATTAGATCATTGGGGTTTCTTATAAGCTCTTCTAGAAAATTTAATAATCCACTTGCATTAAAATCTATTTACTATGCACTTGTAAGGTCTAAGTTGGAATACGGTTCTATAATATGGTATCCGCATTATCTATACCTGTACATGGCTCTTGAAACCATTCAGAGACGCTTTTTAAAATATCTTTCATGTAAAAGAGATGGTTATTATCCGGAAAGGGGAGTGGATTATACAGCTCTCCTTGACAGACATTCCGTCGATGCTTCAGGCAGCAGAAGAGAACTGAGTAGTGCCAAGTTCCAAGTTCAATTACTTCAGAACAAAGTAGACTCCCAGTACTACTCCAAATAAATATTCACGTTCCCTTAAGGGCAACCCAATCAACCGAAATGTTTGCGTATTCGAGAGCAAGAACTAATAGTTTAATAAAAGCTCCTTTGTCGCATATGATGATAAATGCTAATGAGTACGTCCCTGATACTTTCTTGTGATAATTTATTAATTTACAATTTTGTTCCTATGTTTTGCATGTATTTTTTACTTATTGTCTTATTTACTTTTTGTAAGCAGTCGTAAGTAATCATAACGAAAATGAAAAGTGTAAACACATGAATGTTAAAACTAACATCAAGCAGTAAACAAATACTGTGACTTTCATATATACATTTATACGTAAAACGTATATGTATATATGCATGTATTTGGGATACACACATACAATAAGTGCCATTGCCGACAATCGAACGTACAGACACCGGTGTTTCGACCTTTGAAATCTAATCAGTGTACGTGGAGACTGTCGACAATGGCTTTAAAACTTAAAACGCTACTTATGTCATTTTTGCGTGTTAAATGCAGTGAAACACCCTGTATTGTTGATACGTCACGAAGTACCATACTGTATATGTATTAAATTCAAAACTTTTATTTTTGGCGGCCATCTTAGTTCCTGCTATTGAAACACCCTGTATGGTTGATACGTCACGGAGTACCAACATTGAGGGGTCCAGCTATACGTCATCTACCGTGGACCTTCACTTGTCAGATCACAATGCGCAATTCCTCTCCTTCGAGACATTTAAGCAACAAAGGGCTGAAATAAAAACAAAAACCAAGATAAGTTTCAATGAGCACAATATCAATAACTTTAAGAACGAATTAGAAAGTTAACTATACTTATCGATGGCAATACCAGATGCCGTGGAATCTTTCACCTGCTTCCATACCATCTTCATGAGCGAGTTCGAGCAACACTTCCCTGAAAAGAAAGTAAGGGTACCGAATGGTATAAGGAGTAGTGAACAAATACATAAGGAAGAATTTATCAATATGAAAAATACACTGGATGCCTGGGCATTGATGGCTAAAACGACCAAAAATCAGGAATGCTATACCATATACCGCCAGCTTAAACAGGAATATTTGAAAATGATATCTGACCACAAGCGCCACTCGAATGCACAGTATATAAAGGAGTCAGATAACAAAAGCAGAGCAATATGGGATGTAATCAGATAAGAGACAGGGAGTGCGGGAGAGAGGAAGAACAACCTGACTCTGGAGGCCTCGAAACTGAATCAATATTTCTGTTCTATTGGTGAGAGAACAGTAAAAGATATTAAAACGACTGACACACCGAAAAGATACCTGCAAAATCTGTCTTTGGAGAACTCTGGCTCCTTTTATCTTGAGCCAGTTATTAATGAAGAAGTACGTAAAATTATCATAAACCTCAAGGCGAAGCATACCAGGGATGTATACAATGTGTCAAGTTATTTACTGAAACAAATCAGAGACGAGATAAGCACACCTATTGCGGATATCCTTAATAAGTGTATTGAACAAGGCACCTTCCCAAAACAACTGAAATTAGCAAAGGTAATCCCTATATACAAACACGGTGATACAAGTTCGTGTGACAATTATAGACCGATAAGTGTTCTGCCAGCTGTATCAAAAATCTTTGAGCAGGCTATTGCTCAGAGATTAAGGCACTACCTTGAAAGAAAAGGATTCCTAACCGGCAAGCAACATGGATACAGGAAGAGACACTCTGTAATAAGTGGCATGGCAGCAGCCTTGGATTACATATTTGAGGCACTAGATAATAGGATGTGTGCAGAGATGAGTATGCTTGACCTTAGCAAGGCTTTCGACTCGGTGACTCCAGGCATACTATTCGAAAAATTGGAACATCATGGGGTGCGTGGCCTCCCCTTAAAACTACTAAAATCATACATGTCAGAAAGAACTCAGATGACAGCATGGAACAATAGAGTCTCTGAGATATCCGAAATAAAATACGGAATGCCTCAGGGGTCAATACTTGGCCCACTTCTGTTTCTTGTGTATATCAATGATATGCCAGTCAATGTTCCGGATGCGGAGTTGTGTGTATATGCCGACGATACGTCGCTGCTGGTCAGAGCCGGGGAACAGGATGAACTGCGGAGAAAATCCACTGTAGCCGTACAACATGCCGAGGAATGGGTTGCAGCAAACAGATTGAAAACGAACCCTGACAAAATACAATCCTTGACATTTACCACAAAAACATTAGAAGAAGGTGGGAACGCCAAATTCTTGGGCTTCACTATGGATTCATACCTAAGATGGAATCTACATGTGGACGATCTGGCTGGGAGATTGACTTCCGCGGTGTTCGCTATTAAAAGATTAAAACATATTGCTACCTATGAGGCAGCTAGAGTGGCCTACTTTTCGTACTTCCACTCCCTACTAAGCTATAGAATCCTTTTTTGGGGACATACGGCGGGTGCGGCAAGAATATTCGCTTTACAAAAGAGGGCAGTTAGATCGCTGTGCGGCTTGAAGTATGGTGAGAGCTGTAGAAACTACTTTAGAGAGCAGGGGATACTTACCATGCCATCGGCATTTATTCTTGCGACGGTGGTGTATGTTCACACTAACAGACACTTGTTCGATACCAATGGGTACAATCACCAATATACTACCCGAGGGAGAAACCAACTAAGAACTCCCCATCACAGATTAGCACGTTCCCAACTGTCTGTGGACCACTGGGGCCCAAAACTATACAACCGCATAAGCGCAGATATAACAACGCTACCTATGACCTGTTTCAGGAGGAAGATGAGGGATGTACTAGTTGATATGGAGTGCAATAGCAGACTTTCTTGCCTGAAATTTTATGTACTCTTTTGTATTGTGTTGTAATGTGTTGTATTAATCTTTTGTAATTTATTGACGATGCTCTGTAATATTTTAATTACGAACTATAATATAAATATACAAATCTACAAATATACCATGCTGTATAAGTATTAAGTTCAAAACTTTTATTTTGGCGGCCATCTTGGTTCCTAACTTTTGAAACACCCTGTATGGTTGATACGTCACGGAGTACCATGCTGTATATGTATGTATTCGAGCGTCGCCACCAGCGCCATCTCTAAAACCTCGGTGGCCGCGTTCGGAACTAAAAATTTTGTTGTGTGGCAGTGGGGGGGAGGGTAGTGGCGCCAGAACCGGCGAATTATATCTACTACATACAGGCCTCTGCATAGCAGAACATGCGGTCAGAAGCCAGCCTTTTTCTGTGTTGTCTTTTGGGTGTTAGATGTCGCTGTGATACTCTCACTGCATTTAACACGCAAAAATGACAAGTAGCGTTTTAAGTTTTAAAGCAATTGTCGAAAGTCTCCACGTACACTGATGAGATCTCAAAGGCGAAACACCGGTGTCTGTGCGTTCGATTGTCGGCAATGGCACTTATTGTATGTGTATATCCCAAACACATACATATATGCATATACGGTTTACGTATAAATGTATATATGCAAGTCACAGTATTTATAAGTAATCATGTTATAATTTTCATTTCCAAAAACTTGTTTGCCTTTTTGTTATTATTTATATAGCTTATCATATTATTAGATTATTGTTATGTACTGTATATTTAATTTTTGTTCTGTAATTGGAATTTCTTCTGTTTGCACAATCAAAATTATTATTATTGTTACTATTATTATAATAAAATGTCTTGGGGATTCAGATCAGGGAAGCCAGCCGACCATTCTATGTATTATTTATGTAATAAAATACTTCACGTTAATCGTGTGGTGGAGCGCCGTCGTGTTGAAACCAAATTTGATTGTTGTAATTTGGGAAAAGATGTATAATTTGAGGAACAATATTTTCTCGCAATAATTGTAAATACTTTTCAGCAGTTAGATTTCTGTCTATGAAAAACGGGCGTATAATATTATGGCCGATAATTCCGGTCCATGCATTGACTTTTGGTGGAGATTGGGTATGTACCGTCGCCATTCAATGAGGATTACTATCAGACCAATATCTACAATTGTGCCTATTTACAATACCATATAACTGCAACGTTGCTTCGATTGAGAAAACAATCCTTTTAACAAAATTTTCATTGCCGCCGATCATCGTCATCATTCTTTCACAGAATTTAAATCTTCTGTCAAAATCATCCTCGTTGAATTCATGTTCTAGATAAATTTTGTATGGATGGCACTTTGCTCGTTTTAAAATATTTTGAATAGATCTTCCAGACATATCTTGATTTAAAGCCACTTGTTTGTAGTACAGTCGTTTTAGAGTTCTCCGCGATGTCTAATAAAATATTACAAGAAATTTCTTCATTGATGCATGTTCTTGGCCGCCTTAATTTAGATTAGTTTTTCACACTACCGGTTTGATTAAATCTTTTTAATATTTTGTCACTGTTGAGTTGCTTATTGGATTCCTATCTGGATGGGTGTCGTTAAATACTACACACACTTCTTGGTGACTTCATTTTATATCTCCATGCCAAATTATCATGAGAATTTTAATTCTTTCAGTTAAATAATTTATAAATATATTTTTTTTTGCTTGTACAACGTCAACTGACAATTAACTGTCATGAATTTTATGTTTGACAGATTTGCAAAGGTTGCATGATTTGCGTATTTATTTTATTTTAATAATGTTTTAATTTTTTTCTAAAATTCTGTCAAACGAATCACCAAACCTATTATACCATTTAATTCGGAAAAAAATTACCTTTTTTTCAAAAACTTAAGGATCAAAATAAAAAAAAATTAATAAGTAGTTTTAATTGAGTCCTACGTCTATTTAAAATTTCAGAATTCTAGCTCAAACCGTTTTATACATAACCGCAACCCTGTATATAAATAAACACCAATTATGAAAACCCAATATTTGTTTTATTGTAAGCAGAATTTCCTAGAAAACAATTTCGTATTATAATAAATAGCTTTAAGCTTAAACAAATACGAATTTTACTTGCGCAATCTATAGATTCGTTCCAAAAATATGATTGTTTCAAGCAGTATTCATAATAAGCGGATTCAAATGTACAGAAAATTTTAATCATCTTCCGTATAATACATGTACATAAAATACAATGTACGCGAGTAATAACATGTATAACACTAAATAAGTGGATGTCAGCGAAACCAAAAAAGGAAAACGTATTCCCAATTGATATAAGTATGATTTATTGTTATTGCCACCATCGTTCTCACATTCAATTTGTGTGAAATGATTGTTAATTATATGATAGTAAAATTGAATTGGCGATTAATACCCATATTTATATTCTGCTTAGTAATATCGATACATTCATATATAAAATTATTACTTTTTGTTTTACAGAAGCTACCGAATGCCTATAATTTATACAAAAATTATATTCTACTAAAATTACCTGTTCATGCATTTGAGAGTACTTAGTAAGTACTTGCACTGCAATTTGATGTGTTTGTAATTTTCTATATGAAGTATTTTCGCGTATAACGGATCTAGAATTAATTGAGAAAGTTAGTGATGGTAGACATGGTGGGGATACTAAGGATTAGAACTCTGTCTAAGTGATGCAAGTTAAAATAAAATAGTCTAAGGTGCATATTATAATCGTTCAGCATTTCTTTGTTGGTGGATGTACTTATAATTTTTGAAAGACTACTTTTGAAGTTTTGAAAAAATTATAAGAACCAAAACCCAGTTTTTCGAGAATATCTTCTTTATAGCGTCACATAGGTTAGAAATAGTTATTACAAAAATTATAGAGCATAAAATTTCCTGTAATTTCTGTAATAAATATTTTCCTATTAGATGAATAGACCACGAGTTACAACAAGTTTCTACAATTCGCAAAATCACTACATTTTTTTCTCGAAATTTCAGTAAATACCAATTACTTAATACGTATTATATATTTTCTTTAGCTGTTTAACGAAGAGGGAATGTGCAAGTTAACAAAATCTTCATTCTATAAAGCTTTGACGTCTATGCCAGACGATACTAAATCCGGAATTTGCAATTATGTCATAGATGTATCTCTTATGGTTTTCGAGATCCCCATGCAAATAATGAAAAAAATTCACCCTGTATAATAACAAAAAAATCTATACTTGTCGCACCCTTCTCCTGATTTATAGAACGAACAATTTCTATTGACGTTCAACCGTTTATAGTTCCATCCCAATTCATGGCAATGAAATACGAGTTACACAAGATTATGAGCACAGCTCAAAACTGAAAATCGAAATGTGCATTGATTTAGTCTTGTAAACATTAGTAATTAATTCTTAGAATATCATGAGAAAACAAATATTTTAATCGTGCGCCTGTTCAGGCGACACGAATCGTATAAAGTACGATTTTTACAATAAAGTTTCTGTCATAAAATTATCGGTCATATTGATGTCAAGTGTATTAATTAATATACATCATTACATGTCGATAAAATCGTACTTTGTAAGTAATCTATGTAAGTTGCTTTACGGATTCATTACGTTTTAATTAAATGGTATATTCTTGAAGTTAAATATCAATGTAAATGAATGCATCTTCAATGATATTAGTATTAATAATAGGCATATTTTATATCCGTAATAAATGTACAGTATCAGCTATAAAATATCTTAAAAGTGGATTTTGTGCAGTTTGAGTGATTGTACTTTCATATCATAAAAATAGATAACGATAAAAAATTAATGCGAATATAAATTAAAATGCGCCTTCTTCGGCTTCACTATATCGCATGTGTCAAGTAACATTAGCCATAGCGGATCTGTGTATACGTATGTATGTACGATGTATAGATACCACGATACTATATTGGTTAGGCATTATAAAATAACTAGATAATTAAGTAATAGAATATGCAAATAATTTTTAGTAGTAAGTACAATTATTGAAAAATGAATTATGAGTTGCATAACCGCAACGGCGTAACATTACGATGATAGGTATATGGTAATTGTAATTGTAATGAAATTTATATGAAAGGTATAAAAATAAACACGAAAATAAAATTCATGTATTCTATATTTATGGAAACGAGGAGCACAAGATGCATTTTCAGTACACAAAGGTCGAACCAAACTTTTTGCATTGTGTAAGAGTGGCACTAAATATATTAAGAAGTGAACCACTATTGAAGCTTAATAATGTCTTAAAAATAAACAACAGAGAGAGAGAGTGATGATGAAAGATGGAACTGTGAAAAGAGTTAGTCATTTGAATGCTGTAAAATTGTATGAAAAGGGTGAAATTAGACATTCACGACATGAAAACATCTTTCATCATGAATAGACGTAAGAAATAAAATAAGCTTATAAAAGATTGTTATTTGTTAGATATTTTATGGTCACACTTAACAGTACTATAAATACCTGACACTTATATCTAAGAGTAATTCTAAAAAAGAATATGTAAAAAGGTGTTTTTATTCGATACTATATAATAAAGCAAAAAACTTCAGAAATAGCAGGTTAAATCCGGTTTAATCCAGGGAAATTACAAAAATAACGGGATAAAATTGGTTTAATCTGAATGAATCTACAAAGAAAAAACTATGTTTAATGTTGTTAACAGCTGCATGCAAATTAACCTACACGAAGACGAGAGAAGGTGGTTCGAAGACAGGAATAGAGTTGTCAAGGTCCAGGTTCCTGACAAAGTAATTATTAAAGGAAGGATTCCATCTATATGCAATGTCTTTCCTGTTATTTCAAATGGAGATGTCTGCAAAAGAAAAATATGGATAGTGTTAAATAATGTAAAAAAAAAGTATTTAAATAATGATGAAAGAGGCAACAAATTCATTTACAAGTACAATGAGGGATGGCGTTAATGGAAGAAGAATATACTTACTCAAGATAAGGAATCGCGAATGTGCATAGACATTATTAATAATAAACAATTTGAGTGCGTGTATTTTTGTGCGATTTCGAACTGTCAAAACAATATAGGTATAGTTCAACCAGGAGAAAAACTTGAAGAAATCAAATATGAGCAGGACAATGCCAACACAAACATTAGTGCGTGAATTGTGGCGCTGCAGACGGAGTATTGTTTTTTCGATGACTGAGAAGTGATAAAAAGCCGCGAACGATGGTGAAAGAGGAGAAGCTGCCGATCTTTTAAATTGTTCGAACGCAAAAATTTTGTTTCATGATTGCAGGCGTACAGATACACTGCATAAGATCATTTTTAGTTAAATGTATTAAATAATTTTAATTTCAATAAGTAGTTTATTAGATTATAATTAATTCATTGTTATTTTGTTTGATTTTCATTATTTTATTTTTACTATCAAAATGGTAGATAGAAATCAAGAGGATTTAGATGAAATGTATGAACATTATAAGTTTTCTTGAAATAAATTATGCTAAAGATGCTATGTGAAAATATTCATTTTTAGCAAAGCGTTTAACATTGTTAATATTTTGAATAAAATTATTATTTTCTTTGCTATAAGTAGATTAATTTAACAAATCATGGGAGTATTGTTAATGATGTAAAAAGGGCATTGATGGCACAACTTGGGAATGTTTGCCAGTAATGTTAACTGTGCATTATTAACAAGTCATTAAATAAATTTTAATAAAGATTTCAAACATATTCAAATACGTAAAGGTATGAGCATTTTTGATGGACAAATAGCCAATTTGTGGTATGTACAACGTGTAAATATTTGCATATGACGATTGGTGACAGTCTTATCAAGGTGTTTTCTGCTTTGCGAGATTTTGTATCTCCAGAGGCATTTAGTGAAAATGAATGTCTTTGTTGGAGCGAAATTCAGCGTCGCAAAAGAAAATTTTTATTTCTTTGAAACTATACGATGTTAAAATTTGAATGTAGCAAGGAGTAATATTTATTTTGAATCTATATGATATATATAAAGCAATGTGTTTTGCGTATTTATAAAGCAACGTGTTTTTCGTATTTATAAAATATACATTTTTTTTGTTTGTAATTGGAAAGTAAAAAGGACAATTTCTTTTTACAGCCACATGTGGCAAGAGAATTATTTTACCGATATTGTTATAAAGCATTAAGTTGAATATAAATATTTTATGAGATTTAGTTTTTTATTAGTAACCTTATCCTTTTTAATTTTAAATAAGAAATGTTGTCGGCAAATAACGGAGAGATCACTGCTAGAACTCACAAAAATAATACAAATGTTAATAGGGATTGAATTTATAAATTTATTGAAGTAATTTTTTTTTACATGTCAACGCAATCTCTGCATTTTATATATTATGCTGCTTTGTATTGACATTGTTTTGGTTAATTACTGCTGGTATAAGATTACCATATTTTAATTTGAAAACACAGCTATAGCAATACGTATAAGCTGATTACCTATGGCTAATGGTATTTGACATAACCGGTATACTCTATGCATATGACATTTAATTTTTTATAGATATGTAATTGAAAAACTAGTTTTTACTTACCTACTTATCTAAGTTCTCCTATTCTGGTAAGTATCAAGGTTAGTTATGTTTAAAAAAAAAACCTTTCTAAAATTTCGGTTTTTGCAGTTTCCGGTTTCAAAAATTTAGCATACTATTTGCTTCTGAGTTGTTATTTGTCGGCCTCGTCGGCTTTACCTCTCACATGCTGCCTCCCTTACTTCTTTCATCAGCTTATTACCTTTCATTCTAAGAATGTAACTAAAATTTCCTACTTGTCATTCCTCAGTAGTGTTGTAATAGGGATCACTTTCAGTGATCTCTGCAGAATGGTTAAATTTCGTCAACTACTACGTTTAAAACAATTTATAAAGCATTAAAATCTACTCAAAAGAGAATTTGAGCAACATTTTTTTAGGCAGTTACATTTTGAATATAAAAGTATTTAAAGCTATATTTCCAGTACCTCTGTATAAACCAAAATTCTAAATTAAGAAGAGCGTTTATCTATCGAAAACTATCGCCGTTTTGCGTTTTTTAAATTTATTTTGTAATTTTAGAATCTCAAATTTGGGTTACGGATGCAAAAGGCATAAATTTATAATGTCAAGGCCAGTTTTTGTATTAATTTATCTTCTTAAAAAAGTTATGCGTTTTAGAAATAACTACAGAAGTGCATACATTTCACTAACTATTTGCTAACTAAGGCTGGTACACAAAAGAAAAAAACAACCTCTACGCGCCAGCTGCGTATTTGATGAACGATATAAAAACAAGAAAATGGCTGTGCTTAGAACCGCACGGCAGAAGTGAAGACTTCATCAAGGCGAGGTTAATAATACGAAATCCGACTTTTTTTTTCGTTCTATATTACATTAGGGTCATCCTGCATCGACGAATTCAGTTGCTGAGCTTTAGTGTGCTTCTTTTGACTATATTTCTTCACGCGCGTATTAGACAATTTAATATTTAATATTCTCAACGTTTCTGGTTTGCATTGGTATACAAATTATAGTAAATGCGTGTGGACGTTATTTAACACCCGGAATATACTGATCAGTTTCCGAGTCATCCATATCATTTTAATAAACATGCTAAAACTTACATGAGCGCGAAATATTATATTATATTATTATAGAGATAATGTCTCATACACACACAACAAATTTTTTGCCTAACCGTCCGCGAAGTTACCAATTAGCGAACGCAACACAGTCCTCGAAATACAATTTCACGGCCGCGATATATAATCGCGTGTATATATACCATAGTCGTCAAAGTTTAATTTCGGTTTGCACTTCTATCATATGCAGAAGATGACCTTATGATATGCAGCGATGCCTGCTTGCTAACAGTGGTGGGAGAGCAACGCAGTGTCGATGTCGGGGGATCCTCACTCAACGTTTGCCGAGTGTACTTTCTTGGCAGCCTCGCTTATGTTTGTCTTTAGTTTATTTCGTCGCGCTCTTTTCCTCTTTCTACTTTCGTATCAGAAATTAAAATATCTCGACCCCGGTATATAAATAGACGAGTTCCGCGCTGGTTTGATGCTAACGTGCCGGCTTCTCACCCGTGCGGCTCGGGATCGAATCTGCTCGGGGAC
Source organism: Amphimallon solstitiale (assembly GCA_963170755.1). Classification (NCBI taxonomy): domain Eukaryota; kingdom Metazoa; phylum Arthropoda; class Insecta; order Coleoptera; family Scarabaeidae; genus Amphimallon; species Amphimallon solstitiale. The sequence goes on along the minus strand of OY720677.1, from coordinate 122,782,789 downwards.
ATGAATTTATTTATTCATTTAAATTTAAATTTAATTGAAATTAAATACCTCTGTATGATATATTTCTCTCGTTCCCTTAGTTGACTCGAACCGACTTTACCCGAACGAGCGTTACATAGCCGAGCGTGACTTGTTCAGTGGCCACAATCAACGCAACGCGCCCAAAGAAGTTTACACTTCAAAAATCAAATTTATATAATTGTATTTGAAGATAAAAAACATTAAATAGTAAACATTGTCACACACATTTCACACCAGAGCTAAGCAATTACTTTACAAAAAGGAATTAGCAATTACAAATTACTTTAGAAACCAATAATTGTAATTAGTAATTAATTTCTTTGCCTTTTCAAGTAATTTGTAATTATAATTGCTTGAAAAATCGCGAGGTATTTGTAACTTAAATACTTCTAGTTTTTTAAAAGTTCAATTACAAATTACTTTTCCAATTACTGGATTGATTTGGATTACCGTAGATAAGAGTCTCATATGCCTTGTCGTGTGAGAGATTTATTGGTGTGCATGATCATAAAAGTATTGCTGAAAAGTTAAGTAATTTACACAAAAATTTAATCTCACTACAGAAAAAAATTGTTGCAACAGTTACTGATAATGCATCTAATTTTTTAAAAGCATGTGCAGTGTTTGGTATTCATGAGTATAACCAACAACACATTCAAGGTCACGATAATATACCTGATTTGAATTTTGAAGAAAGTGAATTACAGGAGAAAGAGTTTGTTTCCATCACAGTTTTCGTAAATCAGGGTCAAATCAAAATGAATTTGAAAATACTATTACATTACCTCACAATAGACTGTGTGAGGTGTGTTAAAACAAAGCAAATAATTATCTACAGAGAAAACTTCATGCATAGAAAATAAGAGCAAGTTAAAAAACTAAAACTTACCTCAAACTAATTTTTTTTAACAGTGACGTAGTGAGTAAAATTATAAACAGTGCCTGTTGAAATGTATACACTAGTATGTCACTATATTTACACAAGAACTCAGAAAAGCATCTTAGAAATACGGGAAAATGTCAACAACGAGATTGCGAGTTCTTTGAATAGTTTACTGGGCAGTGTCTTAGAAGATCTAGTGCAACACGTTTGACAAGTCATGGTGGTGATTTGTTGACCTCAAAAAACTTTGGTTGGAAGTCCTCCGTTGTAGCTGAGGGTTTTATTGAATATTCCTTAAACAAAAAAATTAAAATATCTCATGCTCGGTTCTCAAACTAATACAAACATTTCGGAATGTTCAAAAGAAACCACTACAATTGATGAAAATAACAGTTTTCATCAAAATATTCGTTCAACAAGTACGAGTAGTTTGCCTGGTGTTACTATCAATGGCCAAGATATATCTCATGTATCTACGAGGGCGTATTTTTATGTTATCTACCTAGCCATGAAAAAAAGCACATAAGAGAACAATTTTTTTTTATTTTTCTACATAACTCCCTTCAACACTAATGCACCTATTCCATCTTTTTTCCAGTTGCCCCATACCCTCAGAAAAAAATTGCTTCGGTAACCCTGCAAAATATTCTTCAACAGCTTCTTTGAGTTCTTCATCAGAAGCAAACACTTTCCTCTGAGATGCCGTTTTAAATTTTTGAATAAGAAGTCTGACGGAGCTAGGTCGGGACTATAAGGTGGATGCCTTAACTCTATAAACCCACAGTCATTGATTATCTGCTGAACTTTGTTTGCCTCATGAACCCGACAATTGTCGTGCAGCAACAAGTTTTTTTGTGGATAAGAATGCGGGCGTTTTTCCTCCAGAGCAGTTTTTAAATTTTTAATTGTGTTTCCGTAGGCCTCTCCATTTATAGTAGACCCTCTCGGCATATATTCAATAAGCAAAACTCCTTCAGCATCCCAGAAAACAGTTGCCATGAGTTTTTTTACAGAAAATTGTGTCTTGGCCTTTTTTGGTGGTGGGGAGCCCTTATGAACCCACTGCATGGATTCTTGTTTAGTAGGAGGGTCCCAGTAATATACCCAAGTCTCATCCCAGGTAATAATTCGAGATAGAAATGTTTTGTTCCTCTCCAACTTAACCAAATTTTCTTGAGAAACTTCTTTTCTGCACAGTTTTTGTTCAGGTGTAAGCAATCTGGGTATCCACCATGCAGACACCTTCTTCATACCCAAATCGTCATGCAAAATTTTGAGAACACTTGTTTCGGATATACAGACTTCATTGGCAATGACATAGATCTTTCCACGCCGATCTTTCAGTACCAAATTTTCGACTTTTCGCACAATGTTTTCAGTTCGAGCTTCAACGGGTCGTCCGGACTTTAGGTCATCATTGATTGACTCTCCGCTCCATCGAAAGAGTTTAGATCAATATTTTACTTGGAAATAAGATAGTGTATCTTCCCCATATACAGCAACCATTCTTTCATGAATTGCTTTTGGACCAATGCCTTCCTTTGTCAGGAACTTTATTACGCTGCGATGTTCAACTTTAGTTTCACTCATTTTATCGAGAAATGGACCGTCTCAAATCTCTATACACAGCATAAACTAAACACAACTTAGCACATGTACTTCTAACAGTGACAGCAATTTTTCAATAATTTGTTTGACATCGTCACTCTTTTGTTTCATGGCTAGGTAGATAACATAAAAATACGCCCTCGTATCAATGTATCCGGTAACTGTACAATTCAAGAACATAATTCAAAATAAAATACTTGAATAGATTCTTGTTGAAGAATGGATCGTTGCAACTTCATTTTATTCATTTTCCCCGTTGTGATATACATTTCTACAACTTGAAAAATTGTCGATGAACATCGTCCGCACAAATTATTATAGTTTTAAAATATTTTACTTCGTTTAATTTTTATACATATTTTACACATCGATATTGAAAATATAGATTCCATTTTGATTTTTTGACATTACAATTACAAATTACAAGTAGCCGCTCTCGAAAAAGTAAATTGAACTGGATAATCTATAAACGCAAACTGGGCGTTTATAAGTAGATTTTTTAAACTTAGATTTTCATTCGAACAACGTTCTTCAAAGTATAAAATGTTATCAAGAAATCATAAATAATCGAGTGTTATCTACAATTTTGAAACGAAAACATTTCGCTTTTAACCCAGCATGGATATCGTGCTCAGTAAGAAGCGCATATGATTTATTGTAGACCTATGTATATATGTCCTTGTCTATGCTCTATGCTTAAAGGAGAAATTAAATTACTATAACAGTTGAGGAGTCATTCCACTTGATTTATTGTTTATTCATATCGAACTAACACTGTGCTAATATACTGGTCATTCAATCCTTTAATTCAAACTTAATTGGAAAATATATTTTTAAACTTTGTTTGTAATTTATAGCCCATCCGAAATGGTGCATAATTATTTCGTTGAGCACAATTGCAAATTGCATCAGAACGGATGGTTAAACTGAAGTTAGCATTGCGTTCGAGAAAATAGAAATAAAAGTATTTGCGAATTGCCTGTGTGCATAAAAATATTTAGGTCAAACTAATAAACGCATAAGTGGTCGTTGGAGAACAAAACAAGAAGAAAAAAAGCAGCAAGAGAAACAATCTTTAGAATTACTTTCACTGCTTTTTTCTTCTTTTAGTTTGGCCTTTGAACCACATTTATAACGCGATCTTTAGTTATGTCTTTCATGTGGTTCAAGCTTGTATTCAGTATGTCTACAGTAACAATAAAATTCTGATAGGTCGTTTTCATATTAAAGATAGATATATCGTAAATATATTTTTTATATAAATGATATGTAATAAGAAGAATCAATATATTAATAAATGTATTCAAACAAAACTTTAAAAGCTGTCTAGATTAACTTTGATAAATCATGTAAAGAAAAACTTTTATACTTCAAATAATATACTGAAAATATAACGTTTATACGAACTCAATTAAATAGATTGAAATATTTCCAAAACATTTTATATTTCACATTCATGTTAATATTGGGATTTTAAATAAAAATTAAAGATGAGGAAGTTCCACTATTTTGTTTGTTTTTAATTCTTGTCAAGTGAGAAGATTGACATACTAAAGAAACATTATTGCATAAACATATATGTATTTTAATAAAATCTAAAAATATCTATATATATATATATACAGGGTGAGTCATCTAAGCGGGTAAGGCCGATTATGCCTTTATGAGTAAAGATATTCGAAGCGGTTTTTTCCTTGTGATAGCTGTTCATTAGGATCACATTTTAAAAATATTTTGTATTATACAGAGTGTTCCATAACTTGGTGGCTAACCATAGTTATAGTTTTTTAAATGGAACACCCTACATATTATTGCATTTTGTATTCCCCGTATAATTTTTAGTCAAAAAGTAATAAGATAGTATAGACCGAAAATCTAAAGTTTTTGACTTATTCCCATTTTTATGAAAAATTCAATGTTTGTATAAAATTATATTTCTCGAAAACGAAGTATTAGATGGATGCATGTGCAGGAAACTGGATAACAATTACATGACACGTTTTTGTATAAAACGTCAATTTTTTTAAATGGAACAACCTGTATATCAGCTCATTTTTGAATTGTTATTAAATTTCATGTCAGAAATATGTAAGACGTTAATACTATTACTGACCTACTGTCGTTTTTTGATATGCTTTTGTTAGTTTTTTCAAAAAAGTAAATTTTTTCAAATGGAACACCTTGTATATTATTACATTTTTGAATTTCTTATTAAATTTCACGTCAAAAATATGTAAGATGTTAAATACTTTAAAAGTGACTATTACTGAGCTATTGTCTCTTTTTGATATAATTTTGTCAGTACTATACTATATTAATAAAAAACCACAAAACTGAAAAAATGATATCAAAAAGAGACAATAGCTCAGTAATAGTCACCTTTAAAGTATTAACGTCTTACATGTTTTTGATGTGAAATTTAATAAGAAATTCAAAAATGAAATAATATACAGGGTGTTCCATTTGAAAAAATTGACTTTTTTGCAAAAACTAACAAAAGCATATCAAAAAACGACAGTAGCTCAGTAATAGTCACTTTTAAAGTATTAACGTCATACATGTTTCTGATATGAAATTTAATAAACAATTCAAAAAAGAAAAAAATTGACTTTTATACAAAAACGTGTCATGTAATTTTAATCCAGTTTCCTGCACATGCAGTTAGTAACTGTAAAAAAATAAAACATGATTCTCTTAGGACCTGTTATCGTAAACAATACTGCAAAAAATCGTGTCCATCTAATACATCGTTTTCGTGAAATATAATTTTATGCAAACATTGAATTTTTCAGAGAAATGGGAATAAGTCAAAAACTTTAGATTTTAGGTCTATACTGTCTTATTACTTTTTGAGTAAAAATTATACGAGGAATACAATAATTCAATAATATATAGGGTGTTCCATTTAAAAAACTATAACTATGGTTAGCCACCAAGTTATGGAACACTCTGTATAATACAAAATATTTTTAAAATGTGATCCTAATGAACAGCTATCACAAGGAAAAAACCGCTTCGAATATCTTTACTCATAAAGGCATAATCGGCCTTAGCCGCTTAGATGACTCACCCTGTATACTCGACCAAAATACATACATATATTGTGTGAATATGACCCAAATCTACCAAGTCCTTCAAAAGTTACCTAAATTGGCCAAGTCGTTTAGAAGTCTACACAATCACTAATAATATATTGCCACGGACATTTTTAAACTTACGTAAAAAAATAAAAAATGAGGTGTGGCCACCACACGACTTTCTTATACGTATGAGCGTTTCAAACTATACAATTTTAAACATTTTTTTATACAAAACTTATTCAAAATCCTATTCTAGGTAGTTTCATTCGCTTAATAAATTGCTATAGAATGCATACTTTGCAAGATATTATCAAAAAAGTGCTCCTCGCTAAGAGTAAAAGTGCTACTTCCGGTCTGAATTTTGAAATTTTCTTATACAAAAGATATTGAAAATTATGTTCTAAATACTTTTATACTCGTAACGTACTTGTCTAAAAAGCATGACTTGCAAGATATTCGCAAAAAACTGATTTTCGATAAGAGTAAAAGACCTACTTCCGGTTGGAATTTCGAAAAACCTTTTTAAGACAATTTGTCTTAAACTTAATTTTAAGTACATGTGAATTCTTTATAAATTTGATTAAACTTAGTAGTTGACGAAATATTGGCAATATTCGATTTTTTCACCGAAGTAAACTGCTACTTCCGGTCTACCGATTTTACTGAAAAACTAATCAGATCTCAAGAGGGAGATTATACACGTACATACAAAATTCGGAATTGATATATACAGCGGTTTGACCGCTATCGTGGTCATAGGCACACAGACAGACAGACATTTTTTAAAAACAACTTTTTCGGTATCAGGGGACTTCAAAACGTGGACATCTGCAAAAATCTCGAGGTCGAAAATTTTCATCATCACAATACTTCCTTATACTACGTATAAGAAAGTAAAAATACATAAACCGGCTTTATAATACATCTTTTCATTTGCGTGGTCGTATATAAATATGTGTATGTCTTATACATTTTTAAATATTTTATAAACAAAAAATTAGACCTCTTTTAGATCTCGCTTACTTTGCTCTTCCCTTTTTTAGTTTATTTACACAAGCGTTTATAATCTACTACAGTCGACCAATCTAGCTCGATGCCCTAGAAAAGGAAACGCATCATGAGGTGTTTTACATCTAAAATCAGGAAAAGCTGATATTATTTAATGTAATTAATAGACTCTACGGTTGGTTCTTGGTGAAACATTATGAATATTAAAACGAATTAGCACGATAATGACCGAGAGGTCGAAACAAGTGTCAGATAAAAATAAATCTGTTCTAAGTGAAACAATATAACCTAGTGTTTATTCGTTTTAATTATTTAATGTTATTGATATACATATTTGTATACAATATTAACTAATTTATGCATCACTAGTGTGGAGCTATTCGTATACCGTAGTCGACATATTTTAATTTCTGATATGAAAGTAGAAAGAGGAAAAGAGCGCGACGAAATAAACTAAAGATAAACATAAGCGAGGCTGCCAAGACAGTACTCTCGACAAATGTTTCCTATAAAATATAAGGAGTGATGGTCTTCCGACACTGCGTTGCTCTCCCACCACTGTTAGCAAGCAGGCATCGCTGCATATTATAAGGTCATCTTCTGCATGGGATAGAAGTACAAACCGAAATTAAAATTTGACGACTACGGTATATACGAACACCGTCAGCTGGGCTGCGTTGGATTACAAAAAATGACCGAAGCATCCTTCGGGGCTCAAGTTTCACACATCGCGTTCGATATTTTGGCTTATAAAAGTATGTGCAGGTGGTTTTGGATCTCGTGAGTTCTGTTCCTCTTCCGGTGTACCGCAGGGTTCCAATCTAAGACGATTAGTTTTCAATTTATTTCTTAACGATTTGCTTGGTTCATTGACGTATCCTGTACTTGGGTATGCCGATGACCTCAAAATCTATAATCCTATAAAATCTGTGAATAATATTTCTTGCCTTCAGCAAAACTTAAATACTTTATCAAGCTGGTGTTAGAGTTACAAATTGCATTTAAATAAGTTAATGTTGTTTTATGTGCTGTACCGTGTGGCCAACTAAGAATGGCCGCCGGCTATATCTCAGAAATCAGTAGTCATATTGCTTCCGGGTAAAAAAGTTTCAAATAAAAGTGCCCACGAGAAAATGCTGGAAATTATTTTAGAGTTTGTAAAATGTCCGAAAGGGGGCGTAACAGTCGGGATCAATGTTACAATTTAGAATTTCTTCATATTTAAAAAGTTTTCCTAAACACGAAAAAGTAAACGAAATCAATGAAAAACTGATATAGTATTTATTATTTTGATAACTCCTCGTTATTTATTTTTTTATAGCTTACTAATTTTATTTTTAATAGTATATTTTTTGGATTAAAGTAAGTATTAAAGATAATCTTGCTTTATTAAGCAGGGTCTTTCAAAATTGTATAATATTTTTCTTGATAATAATAATAATATTATAACAGTGTAGCTCAAAATTGTAGGGCTTTATATAAATAAGGCCAGTGAAACAGGAGAATTCATGCATTTTCATTTATTTTATCTATATCTCATGTTCAAAAAAACATACAAATTTGGTTTTTTTACCGAAATGTTGAGCTTTTAATTCTTTATTAGCCTATGTAAAAGGAAATATATCATTGTATTTAACTTTTTTAAATAGAAGCCTAATATTTGCTTACATTTTAGTTAACACCATCTACCGGTCACGGCAAAAGTCCGTGATACAAAAACACAAGTTCAGTTTGTAGAGCTAATAACTTTTAAAAGAGACTAAACTTGTTCAAGTCGGTTAGGCTAAACGGGAGTAATCCTAGTTTATTTAAATAAACAGTTGAACTGCCCCCACCACTTTATTTCACTAGATAGTAAAAAATGTGCAAGACTAAAAGTATTAAAGAAAGTGTAAGAAATAAAATTTATATATTTTTAATACCTCTCAATTTGTAAAAATATGAAGAAATTTTAAATTTTAACATTGATCCTGACTGTTACGCCCCCTTGCGGACATTTTACAAACTCTAAAATAATTTCCAGCATTTTCTCTTGGGCACTTTTACTTGAAGTTTTTTTTTACCCGGAAGCAATATGACTACTGGTTTCTGAGATATAGCCGGCGGCCATTCTTAGTTGGCCACCCGGTACACGTAAAGTAGATTATACTAACTTTATAGATAGTGTTCCGTTGGAAAAGGTAGATATTTTCTGGGATTTTGGAGTCCTTTTCGATAGCAAATTAAGTTTTTCCAACCATATAAATTATATTTGCGCCTCACCCTCAATATCTTTGGGTTTTGTTATGCATTGCTGTAGATTCTTCAGTAACTCGTTAGTTTTGATAAAGTTATATTTTAGTTTTGTGATCAGCAAGATGGAGTACGCTTCACAGGTTTGGTCTCCGCAGTATATTTACTTGCACCTCTCAATTGAGAAAACTGAGCTGCTATTACTTAACTATCTCTCCTTCAAGATTTCCGTGATTTATTCTCTGCGAGGTGTTGGCTACCATGTTACTATTGGAAACTTATGACCTTCAGTTTTTGAAATACCGACTCGATGGATGATCGACTGCCCAGTTCTTCTTTTCTTTCTGAACTTTTTCACTACCAGGCTGTACCAATTTCTCATTAAATAATTTTTTGCAAAAATAATGATTTCAAGCTATTTGAATAAGGATGAGCACTTTTCAATTATCCGCATATTATTTGAAAAATCGTCACGCTTGACGTATATAAATTTTAGATAGTAATAATTTGTTTTTCAATATACCTGCCACTTTTTCTTAACAAAATTGTTATAAAAAACATTCATGTAATATCATGTGTGTCGAAATGCTCTCTATATCTTTGAAGTCTTTCATTGTTTCTCATGAAAATTGCTCTACTATTAACTTTTTTTTTAATATTTCCTTTTTTCATCTACGAATATTGTTTGCTGACGGCGAGAAAAGTAAATTAGAAATATTTCGGAGTACATAGTTTTTTTTGTATTATTTTAATATGACCTAGTTTTTGGTTATCCGCCCTGCGTTGAAAGTGACTTTATTTGAATTAAATTTCTGGAAAAGTACATACTATATGTGTGCTTTGACATATTGAGGATTTGAAATTCTAGGCAATCTGGGCAGAATTTTACGTAGTATAAATATGTTCGTATTTTTTTATACCGTATTATTATAAATGTCAATTACTACCCTATTTAATCGAAATGTGATGTTTAGAAAAGACATTACAGCGAAGAGATAAAATGTTTTTATTCAGATATATACATTGTCAGGAAAGAATGTGTATTTGTTATATTTTTTAGACGTACATATAATATAGTTTGAAAAGATATTATTAAAATCCAAAACGTGCCCTGGGCACTATGTAAAATATTACATTACAAATATGAAAAGTTACGGAAGGATTTAAAGTTTGTTCAGTGACAGATAAGTATATTTCACATGTACAATCTTGCGAATATAGGATGGAATTCATATACTTATATAATAAAAATAAAATAAAGCATTTCTTTACATATTCCCTGTATAACTGTGGTCTGTACCCATCCCTATGCAACACCTTGGTAGCTTCTCGAAACATACTGATTAGCATTGGGAATATACGAACATAAATTATGTATGGTGATTATGGTTGACAATGAATCGATGTTTCCAAACCTAAATTACCAGTGGCAATTGATGTACCGTAATCCGGGGTGTATTTGAACGCACAGTTTGAATTTAAACATTCCGCGGCGGTTTTGTTTTTATGAAATTTTAACGGATGCCACTAGGTGCGTCGAAATGAAATAAATACTATTCCGTAGTAAACATTCTGGCCTATCACCTCGTGGTTAGTGCAAGCCGAAGTTAAAACAAGGTAAGTGACAAAAATATTGAAAAACATGGATATTACGTCATTGTTCACATACTCCTGAAAACTACTTCTGAAACTTGGGATTTTTCAACTGAATCGAGCTGAATTTTTGCAAGGCCCTGTGGGTTTATGTTCTCAACACATACCTAACCTCAAAACGATCCCAAAAATGTAGATTAAAAAAAAATTGTTAAGTGGAAAATCTTCTTTCAGCGAGGTGAATTCGAACGACATAACGCGGATCTACAAAAGGCAGGTGGGACAAAAGCAATACAGGAATTATCAAATAACGAATATTGAAAGGGCAATTAGGGATGTCACAGCGAGAAGGAACACTATACGAGGTGCAGCAGAGGAGTACGGGGTCCCTGCTTCCACGTTATGCAATAATCTGAAAGGGAAACATCCATCAACACATGGAGGGCAAACTTCCTTGCAGAAAGAAGAAGAAACTTTGCTGGTGAACGGCATTCTAAAGGCATCTGAGTGCGGTTTTCCATTTACCAGGCACGATATTCGTTCCCTGGTTAAACAATATCTTGATAGAAAAGGAAAAACGGTCAGACGTTTCAAAAACAATTTCCTAGGAGAAGAATGGTTCTATCATTTTATAAAAAGACACAGAAATCTCTCAGAAAGGCTTTCGCAAAATATAAAAAGATGTCGGGCAGAATTATCCATACAGATGATTAATGACTATTTTGCTTCAAAAGGAGAGAGCCTGGTCTCGTCATAATTCACTATGTTAGAAGGGGGTACCCCTCCCTTCTAACATAGTGAATTATGACGAGACCAATTTGTCCGATGATCCCGGCCGAGTCAAGGTCATCACTAGAAGGGGCGCCAAGCGAGTTGACAGGATCATAGATTCCAGCAAATCTAGCACTTCCGTTATGATAGTTGCTAGTGGTTCTGGGACATTGCTTCCCCCATATGTGGTGTACAAATCGATCCATTTATACCCGACCAGGACTGAAAATGGACCACCTGGAGCTGTATACAATCGATCGAAGAGTGGCTGGTTTGATGGACCGATATTTGAAAATTGGTTCCAAGAAATAGCTCTACCGTATTTCAAGAAGTGTGAGGGAAAAAAAGGGTTAATTGGAGATAACTTGACTAGTCATGTCATGTGATTCAAGAATGTCAAAAACATGACATCTGTTTTATTTTACTGCCACCGAATGCGACCCATTTGTTGCAGCCGTTGGATGTCTCCTGCTTCGGCCCATTTAAGAAGAGCTGCCGAAAAATTTTAAGCGAATGGAAATTGAGGAATAGAGGCGTTGTGCCAAAATCGGAATTTCCTGGTTTACTTCAGAGAGCCCTGGATGAAATCAATGCGAAGTCTGAAAATAATATTCTCTCAGGCTTCGGGGCCTGCGAAATAGTGCCTTTGAATAAAAACATAGTCCTGGACAAATTACCAAAATCGACCCCACAAGAACTTGAAGGCGCTGAACAACAACAACAACTTGACAAAGAGTGGTCGTCAACATTTGTTGATTTCCTGCAAGGATCTCGTGTTGTTGAAAACCAAACAACGAAGAAAAGAGGAAAAAGGCTCAATGTTGCCCCAGGGAAAGGAATTACTTCGACTGATTGGAATAAGACTGATCCAAAAACTTCCACCGTCTCGTTTCGTCAGAAACAATCAAAATACTCCATGTCATCGTCTGATAAATCTGAGGAGCTGCAAGGGGCTTTATCTTCTGAATCCGAAAACGAAGACCTCGAAGAAGACGTTGACGTTGATGAAGACTATAATCATGGAACTCAAAATGAAACGCTCTGTGACATTTTACCTGAAAATAACTTCAATAGTGATGACTTTGTTGTAGTTAAGTTTACATGTCCAAAGAAAGATAAATTGAAATATTATATTGGTAAGATAACCGAAATTGTTGATAAAGAATTCTTGCTTGTTAACTTTATGAGGAATAAGAAATTGACAAATTCAAAGGTAAAAAATAACTTTTTCTTTCCAACAAATAAAGATGAAAGTTTGGTGAATTGTTCTGATGTTGTTCTAAAACTAAAGTGTCCAAAAGACTTAAGGAGAAATAGATATGTTTTTGAAAATCTCCGAAACTTTAATATCGAATGATGAGATTTATCTTATTTTATATTTTTATGTTCTATATTTTTTTGAAATTGGTCAGAATTGTTTTTTTTTGTTTTATATTTTGTTACTTACCTATGTAATAGGTATTACCTAGGTTTTATAGAGCGGAATGCTCCTTTGTTTTCGTTCTTGTAATGAAATAAAATTCACGGCACACCACGATGCTATAATCATTTATAGACACCCTTTATTTTGTTATTTAAATCACCCTGTATTTTTTTTCTCGCGATTTTTGCCATCCCACTCTCAAAAATATATATTTTTTTAAAATGTACGTTCAAATTAACGCATGGGAGAGTCTAAACTTAAATTTCTCTTTAAATGGGTGTTCAAATTCACCACGCTAACCGAGTTGAATTCGAACGTTAGATTGTCTATCAAAAAAAAGTTTGGCTGAAAACCAAAACAATTTATATTGAGGAATCAATAGAAGAAAGTGGAAGCCATCTAGTAAATTTTTTTCACATTCTTTTTTCACGATTTCAAAAAGTTATATGAAAAAAACATGCCAAACGCGTTCGAATACACCCCCGATTACGGTACATATACAGAGTGTCCCAGAAATAAAAAGACGGAGTAGCAGGTATGTAAAGTCCGAACAGAAACAGGCCAAAATATACCGCAATAACGAAGAAATTAAAAATTTAATTTTCTATGTTGTTTTTTAGATAAAAAAATTACATTACGGATCTGGCACAGAATGTATGTTTATAAATACACGTAATAATGCTCATTTGTAAATAGAAACGAACACGCATTCATAGAAAAATACGCTTTTATTTGTATAAAACCGGAAAAAACGTTAAATCGTACTCATTCATATAAAACATATTTTTTGCCCGATGGGCGACCCACTTTATTGCAGACAATAAAAGATTGTTTTTATTTTTAAAATAGGAAGGTTGTTGCTCTTTAATGTGTTTGTAGTCGGAAAAAGTTGATTATTATTATTTTAGAATATTTAATAAATCGTAGTTTTTCTAGATTATAATATCAAGAATGTAATTATTTTTTTCTAGTAGGTGTAAAATTAAAGTAATTAATGGTTTGATATTTATTATGAAGTATCTATTCCTCCTCCTTTTTTTTAACACAAGTAATATGGTGGTCCTGCAAATGACCGATTGTGAAAGTGAAGCAGGTGGATATTTAGTCCAGGGTCGGCGTAAGGCCAATTGAATTCTTGATAATTTTTTTGCTGCCGTCTGCGCACGAATAAAGACTTGATATTTTGAGGGCACGTTTTTACACAATCTAGCTTCCGATTTCGGCTACTCCGTCTTTTTATTTCTGGAACACCCTGTATAGTACATGGCCGACTTAATCTCACTATCGCATCGCGCTTTCATGGCTTTTAACCCGCCAGCAGACCGCAGAGTAATAAATCCCGACAAAAAATGATCGTAATTAAAAAAGTTTAAAATTTTTGATAATCCTGTAACTTCTGTATATGATTGCACGCGTGATCATACAACCTTTCACCAAAAATTGTTGTTTTATCTTTGTCAGAACTAGAAATGCTAATTATCAAAAACTTCAGAATTAACAATATTTCTATAGGGTATATTTTAGTCCCCGAAATCTAAGTTGTGTGTGATACCTGAAATCTTGTTCGATTTAAAAGTTATTATTACAGGTGAAATTACTTACTTTAAGGATTCAAACGGCATCATTACTTTCTAGGAAGCTGTTTTTATTTCCTGATAACATCGGCTGTCTATAATCCTATATCAGCTATGTATAAATGAATTTTTAATGAGGGATAATGTGTATTGCTCATACTTGCTAGTCCGTGAATTTTTCATGAAATCAAAGATTATAGTGTAGGTAATTAAACAAGTTATCGTTTTAGCTGCGGGGTGGTGCGGACCTAATGTATATAAATGTGCGTGAGGTGCTGTACGTACCTAGTGTGCAGTTATAAGTATAATTTATTATTTTATTGGTGTGAATTTTTTTTAATTTCGCACAATTGTTTCTTCATTTAGCGTGTAATCACTTTTAATTAGTGTTTAATTAGTGATTTTGGTGTTTACTTACTACAGGCTCCTATTAAGCTCAGATCCTCTTCTAATTTTATATCAATTCAAAGCATTATTCTGTTGCTTGACCTTACAGATGAAGACGAACTTGAACATAAGGAGTACGTGTATGACGACGAAAGCAAAAGGCATAGGGAAGATGCCAGTGAAGATTCGGATGATTAGTCTTATATGTGTTTTATCTGGGACTAAACAACTGATAACTGGTTGAAAACGTCAACCCCCCCCCTTACTACAGCACAGCAAATATTAGTAGTTATTTATTAATAAACAAATACTTATGCGCTAAATATCACAAGATGTAACGATCGTTGAGATCGCAGCTTAATTAAGGTCTTATTTCATCCCCTAGCGAGTTGAATGATGTTGAAATCGAATGAATCGTTATCCATTGTTTATACATATTTGTACGGCATAAAATATATCAACAAGATTCAATTTTTAACCTACTTTTATAGCGTGATTAATTTCGAGCACCAATTCGTTCATTTTGAACACTGTCAGAAGTCTTCATGTAGTATATTAGTAGCGGCGATCATACAGATCGAGGTTGCTTAAAACTCTTTCATCAGAGTCTTCTATTGTGGATGATCCGAAGGTCTTCTGGCAGTATGTAGGGAGCAGGAAAGGATTCCCGATTGCATATTCTGGGACGGCGTGGAGTTGGAGGGTGCGCATAATATTCTGCAGACATTTTATAGTCACATCTCGGTTATACATTTATTTACCCCAGCAAATGTAAACGCTTGTTCTAGATCAGTTGATGTGAGTTTGTTTCAGATTAGAAATTTTACGGAATGTGTCGAACACCATAATTCTGGGATGGCTTCGGGAAATGACTTGCTGTCCAGTTATATTGTCCGTTACAACGTTCAATAAGATTACATTAATCGTAATTTTGAAAAAGTTTAAATTACGATTACTGTAATCGTAATCTAAGTTCGTTCGATTAACGATTACATTAATTGTAATTCCGTTTTTTTTATATAAGGATTACTGTAATCGTTGGCAAGGATTACTGTTATTAAATATTAGAGAAATCACAGTTATTCACTTCAGAAAGCGTATTTTATTGTCGTCGGGCACTAATAATATCGACCGCGAGATATTTTCGTCATGAGGATCCAGTACGTGCGAAAGCAGGACTGTTTCACGCATTGAATAATATGTTGATGGTATATTGATGCGGAGGAAAGATACTGATACGGAGCTTCATTGAACGAGCACTAATAATTTCGACCGCGAGATATCTTCATCATGAGAGTCCAGTGCGTGCAAAAGCCGGTCTGTTTCACGCATTGAATAATACGGTGATGGAATACTGATGCGGAGGAAAGATACTGTCAAGGAGTTTCATTCAGCGGGCACTAATAATTTCGACCGCGAGATATCTTTGTCATGAGGGTCCAGTACGTGCAAAAGCGGGCCTGTTTCAATCAATTTGGAATATTTTTTGTATATATGACATTTTAAAATTTGGACCAGAAGTAAGACTTTTACTCTTAGCGAGTAGCACTTTTTTTCGAATATCTTGCAAAGCATGTATTCTATAAAGATTTATTATGAGAATAGAAGTACTCAGAATAGGATTTTGAATAATTTTTCTATACGCTCATACGTATAAAAAAGTCGTGTGGTAGCCACATTCCATTATTTTTTTATGTTTTTTTCTTATTCTTATTCGGATAATTATTGCCTTCATATACAACGCATACCAGTTTAATTGAGCCGCGTTTAGCTTTCTGACATTTTTTGAACAACTTCGATTATGATTACTGCAATCGTAATCTAAGTTCCATTGTTTAACGATTACAGTAATCCTAATTTCAAAAATTTTTGAATTGTGATTAATACAATCGTAATCCAAGCCGCAATGAATTACACCTGTAATATTTATCGCCCAGTTCTGTGACATAACCATTCACCTCACGGATGTATTTTTGCTGATTTTTCCAATCGTCGAAACAAATCGAAAATAAATCTATGTATGTAATTTACCTAAAAAGAAAATTAAAGCTTTCGCATTCAATAATATTCATGAACTCATAAGTTTAAATAGTCAAAAGCATATCACTGCAGTGACATGTATTTAAAAAAATAATAAGTCACAAATCAATTATTAAATATTTACTATATGTAATTATCTTGTACCAGAGTCGTCGATAAAGAGAGGAACAATGACCTAATTAAATCCATTTAAAACATTACCATTTCGTACGTTATTAACGGTAATGATTGTACATCATTATCTATTAAAAAAAAAGGAATAAGGATAATGTTTTATTCGTTTATTGTTGTGGGGCAAAAGTGATCCTAGGAATATCACAACTCAAAGATGCATTTTATGCATGGTTATGTGACCTAGAGAAGATAAACGTGCATTTGTGCGCATTTTTCGATTCAGCAACAATAAAGTAATAATAAAATGTTGGGATAAGGCCTATCTTTCTTGTATTTTTCTTCGCCGAAAACAAACAAAATATCAATTATTTTATTTATCAGTTCTTGATAAAGTGCAGTTTTTTTTATTGGCAATGACTTCTTGGAATATAGTTGAGAGCTCCTAGATTATGGACATTTATAATTAACAAATATTGTGCAACATATATTTTAGAGAAAAAATTCATATGTTTGCAAAGTGACTAGGAAAATGTATTTGTAATTGTACGATTGATTTGTATTAAATTTGTATTTATTGGAATAACTCAATATTCAAATAAAAGGACACAACAAATAGAAAATCTGAAAGAAGTAAGCATACTGAAATTAAAGCCAAAATTCGAAACAAACATTTTTACATATTGCTGTGGTTGCAATAATGCAACCACAATTGTAACGTTGTAGCCTTAACGATACAAAATTCCATAATATCAATATGAATGCTACATCTAATCCCTGTTAGCAGTGATACTTCCTTCATTCATCTGGTGTGTTTTCCCATTTAAGTTTAATTTGGATAAGGTTAATAATAAAATAAGTGTTTAAAATATCATAAAACATTTATATTCATATTCTAGTTCAGTAAACAACATCACAAAAAAAAAATTATTTACAATATGTGGCTGTTAAAAAGTGTCTCTTCATAATCATGAAAAACATAGAAAAACATAATTCTTTTTCTATGCGGATTCAAGAAAAATATTATTTTGCATTCTTTAATATTTTAATATTGTATTTATAGATTCAAAAAATGATTTTTTCCCCTACGAAGCTAAATTTTATTTCAACAAAGACATATATTCGCACGTAGTACCTTCGAAGATCTAAAATTTTGCAAAGAAGAAAATACCTTGAAAATGACCTTTACCAATCGCCGAATGCAAATATTTGCACATAGTACACCCTACAGATTGGCTTTTGTCCATAAAGAATATTCGTATCTATACGTATTTAACTGCTTGAAATTTATTAATTTTTCTACCACAAATCATTAATAATGCCTAGTGATACAATGGAAACAAATATTCATACATAGTACTTCCAGTGCCCTCAACACCATTAACTATTTTCCACAATTTACAAAAGTCAATATAATTCAGCAAAACTAAAACTAAAAACTCTATTGAAATCCAAAAATAATCTTAATACATTTAAACTAATATGATTCAACGTAGTGTATTGAAACCCCTACTATCATTTGCGAACGCCATCAAAAATATTACGTCTGATAAATTCGAAAGTTCGGCAGCTTCTCCTCTTATCTCGTTCTTCGCGCCTTTTTATAACTTCGGTTTTCAAACAAAAGACGACTATCCATCTACAGCGCCACGACACTCATACTAGTATTTATGTTGGGATTATCCACTTCATATTCGTTTTCTGTAAGTTTTCCCTAGTCACACATACCTATCGTACTTTTGACAGTTCAAGAATGCACTAAATGTTTATACACACAAATTGTTTATTTAAAAGTCTATGCACAATTGAGATTTTTTGTCTACGGTAGGTTTATCCTTCTTTCCTTAACGCCATCCCTCATTAACCTTGTAAATGAACCCATTACCTCTTTCATTATTGGTTATGTACTTTCTTTTTCCGTTACTTAAAACTATTCGTATTTTCTTCTTGTAGGTGACTTTGTTGGATATGATCGGAATATATTGAACACAACTGGAATCCTCTTCTTTAGGACTGCATTACAGGGAACACAGACTTCGACAGTAACATCCCTGTACTCTAACCATTTCCTGTCGTTCTCTTGCATGTTGATTTCCATACAACTGTCAACAATGTTAATGTTATTTCTTCTTTGTAGATAATTAGAACCACACAAAATTTCTCCTGCTATCTTGAATGCCCTTACATTTATTATAACATTTCAAATATGTGTCTCTACCTATACATCTAGTATATAGATAAATATAGTAATGTATTGTCTCGGACAAAGAACACCTTTTGCTGTATATCCTTTAAAATGCTTTTAAATATAAGTATCAGGTATTTATTGTATTCTTAAATATGATCATAAATTCCTTTATACCTTAAAATCATTGTGGAAATTTACAATCTATTTTTATTCATTAGAATAGACGTTTTCACAACAATCATGTCGAATATCGCCTCGTTCATATAACTTTATGGCTCTTAAATGATTCACCTTCTTCACTGTTCCGTCTTTCAACATCACTCTCTCTCTCTGTTGTTTACTTTTAATACATTTTTATTTTTAAACATTGGTCTCTTTCTTAAAATATTTAATGATATTCTAACATACTGTGAGAAGTCTGATCCTGTTTTTGTATACTCAAACCACACCTTGTGTTTGTCTTTTCTATAAAAATATAGATTACATGAATTTATTTCGTGTTTATTTCTATTCCTTTCTCAATGATTTTAAACTTAAATTAATATATACATTTCTCATAAGGACATTGACCCTTAATGGTTATGCAACTCATTATACACCTTTTGAATCTTTTGATTCTGTATTTGCTATATTAAAAACTATATTTACAACTTAAAATTTATGTTCTTATTCTAAAGCTTAATCATTTAATAATTTTCATAATTCCTAAACTATAAAAATCACAGTAATATGTGTTGATAAAACCACCGATCTAAGACGTTGTATTGCTTATTTATTGATTGGTGTTCTTAGCGACAAGGTTCTGCCAAAATCTTACCTCATTGCTTCTAAGGAGTTAGAAAAAACAAATGCACTGGAAGTGGCCAGATTTGTTCAAGAAAAATTATTAACATTTTTTCTTCCTAAGCGTCTTCCTGCGATAATTTCTTGCTCATGCTCATTTTCTGAGATGCAACACTGGACATAAAAAGGCCCGGAAAATTTTTAAAAATCATTTTCCGAACTTGAGACATGTAACATGTCTTGCTCATGTTTTAAATAGGATTGCTGAAGAGATTAGGAAACATTTACCTCTTGTAACTAGTTCTATAAAGAAAACCTACCAAGCACTCCTCTTCCACCTCAAACTGTTATTACAGATCGAGCACTTGGTTGGAAGTCGCTTTTTCTTTATTGCGAGAATTTCTGTCAACTAAAGGACCTAATTTAAGAATTGTCTGACGAATCTTCCCAATACCTCACTGATGTTAAGCAATTTTAGGAGAGGAATTTACTGAATCCATTGATTTGGATCCTGTAATATTAAGCAATTTTAAAAAACGTCCCTATTACATCGGTTAACGTGGTAAGAAATTTTTCCATTTATAAATTTTTATATTCTGACAGGAGACTATGTAATTTATAACTTCGAGAAACATTTAGTGGTTTACTGTTTTTAGAAGTAGCGACAACCTACCTTGCGTATTAAATGTATATTTAGGTTTAGTTCAATATGTAGAAAAATTAAAATGTTTAAGCGAATCAATAAATTTATGTATAATGAGTAGTTTTTATTTGCATATTTTCAACATTTTTGTGCATATTTTGACTAAATGATTTGCATATTTATGCGCATATTTTTGGGTTTTCCACTTGCATATTTGGGTTTGCCTAGTTATGACATTTGACGTAAATTCAAAATGTGAATTTATCGCGGTTTTTATATTCAGTATTTGACACTTCCTAAATTTAATACAAAATGAGTGCAAATATTTCATGTACACCACCTGAAATTAGAGAAATTGTTGGAAATTCCGTGAAAAATAATTTACTTCCCACTAAATCTTGAAGCAATTTTGCAAAACAGTATATTAAGTTTGAAGAATGGTGTCCAGGAAAAGAACTTCGTGTTATATCAGAAAACGCTTTAATTGCCTATTTTCAATTACAACATATTAAATATAAACCATATACTTTATGGACAATTTATTCTATGCTGATGTCTTGTTAACTATATACAGGGTGTCCAGAAACTCTCCTGACAAACGAAGACCGGAGATTCCTCAGATAATTTTAAGACAATTTAACTCAATTCACCCTAGTCCGAAAATGTTTCCTAAGGGAGCTAGAGCTCTTTGAAGATGGCGCCTTGTAATTAGTTTTTTTTTAATACGAATCTCCCGAACGCTTCTATTTAGAAAAACAAAAACTGGCATGCTTATTTATCCTCCAGTGATGAATCGATTCCATCAATTGCGAATTTCTAGTACCGGTCATAGGCGTCCGTTTTGGGTAGGTAAACGGCTATTTTAACGCATAACTTTTTTGTCTTTAACTTTTAAGCATTTGTGGCACTAGATTATTAAATTTTCAGGTATTCTAGTACTAAAAGGTACTCTTACTTTAAGTCGGTAGGATACACCGTTTTCTAGAAAAATCGATTTGAAAATTTTTCGTTTTTTCGTCATTAAAATTCAATTTATTATTTTTTGCACTAGTTCGCTCTGACCTGCCAACAGAAATAAAACCTACGTTTTTAATTGTCAAATTATTGTCAGTTCGCGAAGTTTATCTTTTAATTTTTTACTTTGTAGCATTCAAACACAACGATTTCAATTTAAAAAAAAATGGTTTTTACTAATGAAGAATACGCCGATATGCATTTAGTTTATGGCGAAATGAGGTGTAACGCTCGAGCAGCGCAACGTAGATACGCTAAAAAATTTCCCAATCGTCAGCATCCCACTCACTTAACATTTACAGCTCTTCATCAACGATTAAGAGAAACAGGTTCAGTGGTCCCAAAAAAAAATGAAACAGGGAGACATAATGATGTAACAGCAGAACATGAAGATGTTATTTTAATGGAAGTTGAGGAAAATCCAGAAATTAGCGTTCGAAGACTATCTGCCATGTACCCCACAATTTCAAAATCTTCCGTAGGAAATATCTTACACAAAGAAAATTTATATCCTTTTCATTTTACAAAGGTGCAAGCACTGCTAGAAGGAGATTTTCCTGCTCGTGTAGAATTCGCTAGATGGTTACAAAATCAGATAAATCAAGATGAAGATTTTTTCAGGTACATTTTGTTTGGTGACGAAGCTTCATTCTCAAAAAATGGAATTTTTAATGTACATAATGCACACTATTATTCGTACGTTGGTGACAATCCCCACGTTGTTTAAGAATTTAAGCATCAACATTGGTTTGGCATAAACGTCTGGATTAGAGTAGTTGACGATTATCTACTTGGACCTGTGGAATTACCTGCTCGTTTAAATGGTGTTGATTACTTACATTTCCTGCAAAATATTTTACCTGATTTGTTAGATGAGGTGCGTATAAATATTTGGCAAAACTTATGGTTTCTACAGGACGGCTGTCCGGCCCACTTTAGCAGGAATGTACGAGACTTTCTAGATAATAACTACGAAGACCATTGGATTGGAAGAGGCGGTCCAGTTGCTTGGCCAGCAAGGTCGCCGGATTTGAATCCTTGCGATTATTGTGTTTGGGGATACATAAAAGCATTTGTTTATTCCGTTCCGATACAAAATCGTGCACAACTCTGGCTAAGGATACAAGATGCTTGCAACGAATTTAGAAATAACTTTGGAATTTTTGCAAGAATTCGGCGTTCTCTAAGCAAAAGGGTAAATTTATGCACAGAGACTAATGGTCATCACATCGAGCATCTTTTGTAACTATCTACCTTTGATACTTGTTCTTTTTTTGTTAGTTTCGTTCCATTGTAATAAATACTTTGTTTTTAAAACCCTTCAGCTAAAATTTTGTTTCAAATTGATTTTTGCTTCTTTTCCCAAACTTTTTTTACGAATTGTGTGCTGCATTTATTGAAACAAAAGATGATTTATTAAATTAATTTTCATCCATGCCTTGATAGTCCTAGCCAACATCGTCGCTAAAAATAAGTAGGTACATAATAAATTGAATTTTAATGACGAAAAAACGAAAAACTTTCAAATCGATTTTTCTGGAAAACGGTGTATCCTACCGACTTAATGTTAGAGTACCTTTTAGTACTAGAATACCTGAAAATTTAATAATCTAGGGTCACAAATGTTTAAAAGTTAAAGACAAAAAGGTTATGCGTTAAAATAGCCGTTTACCTACCCAAAACGGACGCCTATGACCGGTACTATAAATTCGCAATTGAAGGAATCGATTCATCTCTGGACGATAAATAAGCATACCAGTTTTTGCTTTTCTAAATAGAAGCGTTCGGGAGATATTAAAAAAAAACTAATTACAAGGCGCCATCTTCAAAGAGCTCTAGCTCCCTTAGGAAGCATTTTCGGACTAGGGTGAATTGGGTTAAATTGTCTTAAAATTATCTGAGGAATCTCCGGTCATCGTTTGTCAGGAGAGTTTCTGGACACCCTGTATAAGAATGTAGATGCATCGCAGTATAAGAAATTACAGGCTTTCTTGAATCGTTTATCTCAAGATTACTTACCAAAAATATTTAAAATCTTGGAAGAAATAGATATCATTAAAGTTATACAAGTAGCAAATAATAAAATATATTTGGCAATGGAAGTATGTATAGGTACATTTTACATCTATCATAGCTTTGCATATAATGGTATTAATTTGTAGATCGTCTTGATGATAGGTTACAACGGAGCTTGTAGATGAGAAAAGCTGACCAATATGTCTGTAGACGATACTGACTACAAGTATTCCTGTACCTAAAACAAGAAATATATTCCGAGCGTTTTCGTAATTACAGATACAATAGGGATCGATTTAATTAAGAAATATTATCAGAATCGTCAGTGTATTAATATAGTCCAATGAGTATTAATATTACAGGCAAAATTCCGAAGAATTGCGAGTTTTTTAAAATTGCCATAATCCAGAATTATTTACAGGGAACTGTTTTATAAGATCTAGTGCAACACATTTGGAAAACTATGGTAGTGATTCGTTGACCTTCAAAAATCAGGGGAGTTGGAAGTTCACAGCTGTGGCTGAGAGTTATATTGAATCCTCCTCAAACAAAAATATTAAAATATCTCATATGTTCGTATTTCAAACTAATACAAACATTCCGGGATGTTCAAACGAAACCACTAGAAATAACAGTTTATATCAAACTATCCTATTAACAAAACGAGTGGTTTGCCTGGTGTTACTGTAAATGCTCAATATACATCTCATATATCTATCAATGTATACAGTACAATTCAAGAACATAATTCAAAATAAAATATTCGAATAGATTTTTGTTGAAGAATGGATCGTTGCAACTTCATTTTATTTATTTTGCCCATATTGATATGTTTCTAAAACTTGAAAATTTTTCGAAGAACACCGTCCGCCCAAATTATTATAGTTGTAAAATATTTTACTTCGTTTCGTTTTTATACATATTTTAGACATCGTATATTGAAAATATAGATTCAATTTTGGGTTTTGACATTAGAATTGCAAATTACAAGTAGCCTCGAAAACCTAAATTTTTAAACTACGACGGAATTACAATGGGCATTTACTGAATAGCATTATTCAAGCATTATTCAAATGGTGAACTGCAACATCTGTTATTGACTCACATGTTGACTGGAAAACGACACAAAAAAAGTCCACTTAACTCGTAAATAACCTATTTTCATCGGAGTAGATATAGGACCATCAAAGGTTTTTAAAATTTATTATATTTACCTTATATTTGACATGATAAATAAAGTTATATATGTGTATACCTATTCTTATACCGACTTCTCCCAATTATCTAGACGTAAGTGTGCACTGGATTTCGTTTAGGTTCAATAACATACGCGTACATGTTTAGTTATTTATTTAGATCCAGAACATTGTTTATGTTACTTTTTCAGATATGATATGGAAGAACGTCGAGAAATACATCGTGAAACAATGGCGAGTTGGATTGAGGGTCATACTGATTGTATGTCCATTATCAGTGATTCCGATATTTATTGCAAAGTATGTAAAATATCGATACAGAATGCCCAAAAATCGCACGTACAACGTCACTTAGCATCGCTAAAACATACACGGAAATTGGACCCGTTGAAAGCTGACAATTTTAACGAAGAACTCTGTGAAGCTTTAATGGCGGCTAATATCTCATTAAAGAAACTTGACAATCCCACTTTCAAAATATTTCTTCAAAAATATACTGGTCGAAATGTTCCTGATGAATCCACCTTACGCAAATATCATGTTTCTAAGTGCTTCACGAAAACAGTAGAATGCATTAGAAGACATCTTTCAAATCAGTACCTATGGATAAGTGCCGACGAAAGTGTCGAAATATTAGGACGCTGCCGCTGTGTGGTAAATGTTGTAGCTGGTGTACTACATCCAACTATTCCATATACCGTGTGGCCGCCGTTCATAGCGCGATGCATGTATTAGTAACTACTGGTCGACTATAAATGGGCGTGCCAACTTGAATTGCCACACCGACAGCAGGCGTATAAGTTATACGTATAAATGTATTCGTAGGCAAATCAAGTGAAAAGCAGTGTAATAGGTATTGCGTTTCCGTTGTTAGTAATTATTTGTAGTTGTTTGAAGCATCAGATAATCACTGATAATATGTCAGTGAAGTAACTCATCACAGCTTCATAAACAACATAAAAGAGCAAAAATAAATAATAAATAACTCCTAGACTTTAAAACAAAAAAAAAAACTTCTTAACTAAAATAATATTTTTCAACAAATATTATAATCTAAAAACTCAAGTATAATAAAATACTGAAACATAAAATATTTACTTGTTAAAACAGAATTGTAATTCAACATTGCAATTAACCTGTAATTAGCTAAAAAAATGTTATTCTTAAGCAATAATAAAACTCGAACTGACGCCCATATGTGGAAGCGACTGCCCGAGTGCCCGACTACACCGTATAAATGTGGATTTTTTGGACAAATACGAGTGCATGATAGGCATATGCGAAATACTAGCACTGTTGTAATCCAGTATAACACTGCGTCTACTTGTTTACCGTTCTAATACACAGACATCTCTATCTGTTTCGCTTACTCTACAGGTATCGCTATAATGCAGACGCACGCGGTCTTATGGTATATAACGCATGTGTAATAGCATCTAAAGTTATAAATACAGTTGATGGGGAAACAATTGCTAAAAACCATTGACGAGAAACAACATGCTTCATTCGGACGACAGGTACAGGGAAAAATACTTTTTTGTACCAGTAGTAAAAAATCATAGCATTTTTACACATAACAAAGCGCCACGAAAAGTCATTTCTCGACTTGGAACTAATAACAGGTAAATAATGAGGCTATTATTGACCAAGGGAAATAATGAAAACAAATAAAGGGAATGCCGCAACCATGCAATCGCAGTAGTATGTATGTATGTCAAGTTGTCAACCGTCAAATTCATTGCAGTTTGTTTATTCAAGTTTATTTTTATTTAGATTTATACCACAAATCATACTCTAAAACTTATAAATGCTCGACCTCTAAGGTAAAATAACTAACAGTATTTTAACAATAGCAAAATATGTATGACAGAAGTATAATTGGAAACAAATATCCTAACAGGTAACTATTATAGATGTAAAGATATTTTACTTTCTTTACATATAACTGTATTTTAAGGTTATGTAACAACATAATATGGAAACAATATAACACGTAACTATTACAGATGTAAAGAATTTTAATTTATTTATAAAAATTGATAGTGCAATTATGGCATGTCAAATTTATTGATGGTTCAATTCTGATTCAGAACTGTAGGCACATTAATGACAGTATTGTTAATTGTGTTAATTCCATAAGTATTTACGATATCTTCAGTTGAAATAGAGCCTGATTGTACTGCTGATGTTGATGGAATTTGGTTCATATCGAAAATTCCTGTATTTATTTCAGGTGTGTGCGTAAGTAGATGTAGGTAGACCTTGTAACATATATGCTATATTTTTTTTTATTTCTAGGGAATCTTCGATATAACTTTCAGCTACACTAGATTTCCAACCACCATGTTGTTTTAACTGAAGGATATTACCACCACTGACAGCTAAAAGTGTAGCCTAGGTTGTACGGAAGGGCAATTTCTTTTGGCATCTGTCCTATTGTGTTATGTCCAATGTTTTATCTAGTACATTTACCATTACGTACACTAATAAAGAATTTTGCTATATCTGGAATTGGTCTAATTTTTAAATAGTTTTTAATTATTTTGATCCAAAGTGGCTCCATTATTACAAACTTTAGAGACGAACCATTTTTGCTATTGCGGATGTGAATAATAATTAAATCGGCTTTCATGATGACATCAGAAATTAATAAATTACACAGCTCATCACTTCGGCATGCACCAGCAACAGCAATTACAAGAGCAGTCTACAGGGTTATAAATTATCAATAATTTTGAAGTATTAATATATAAAGTTAGTTGCAATGTAACATGTATCGGGTGCCTCAGTAAGGAATTTTATAATTTCCTCTAGTAAATACTAATGATTTTTTGGGCTTATAATTTTCATTTTATCTTTTTAAAAAGGCAACTAATTTAAAATATTTTGATATGTTAATATTCTCTGTTAAGCCAAGTGTAGCTTTCAATATTGAATAATGGGTCCATAAAGTCGTGGCTTTTTAATGTTGTGTATTTAATGGAAGTACGTTTTGAGAAGTTACTACTGTATTTTTGGAATTACACGATTTTTTAAATTCTGTATATGTTTTTATGTATAAGTGTTTAGATATATGCGGAAGCAAGTTCTCAACTGCCTGTTCTGCAATCTCGCGCATTGCAGGTGGTGTAATCTAAACTCTTCAGATATTATAAATGGAATGAAAAATAATCTAATAAATACCTACTTGACTTTTACTTTCAGCATTTATGTCAAAACTTATTTGTCAACATCAAAATATAGCCTACTTATTTGTTTATATGAAGTTTTATTACAAGGGAATTCTTACATGTATGAGTAAACTTATTCATAATTATTAAGGTTTCAAGATCCAATTAGACTACTGGTACAAAAAATAGTATACATACTACGGTTGAGAAGAATATTATTGCCCTTGTGGCTTAAATTCCTCGGCGCTGCGCGCCTCGGAATTTAATCTCGCCACTCGGGCAATAATAGTCATCTTCTCAACCTTGGTATGTAATATACTATTATTTGTTAGTGACAGTGCCGCATATATGTTAAAAACAGACAGACTATTAAAGGAAACATATTCTTAAATGCTGCATATTACATGTGTAGCACATGCTCTCCAGAGAATCTGTGAATATATCAGAGACAACTATCCGAAAGTTGATAGACTTGTATCCGCTTTTAAAAAAAGTTTTCAGAAAAGCACCATCGATAGTGTCTTTGACACTGCCACCCTCGCCAGTAATAACTAGATGGGGAACATGGCTGGAAGCTACTAGTTTTTATGCAGAGAATTTCGATAGTTTACAAAATTTCGTTACATGTTTAAATGATGATGCTAGAAGTATTTATGAGTGCAAGGAAGTAAATTTAAAAAATCAGTTGTTATTCCTTCAGGAACACTTTGAAAATTGGCGTAAACTAATCACATATTTTGATAATCGAAATCTTAAACTAAAAGATAGATTAACCACATTAGATGTGGCTATTAATAATTTCAAAAGTATTCCAAGTGACTTCGGATGTGACCTTCGGCAAAAGTTAGACGCAGTTTTAAATAGAAATCCAGATTTAATAACATTGCGGCAATTGTGTATGGGGACAATGACACAAAATCAAACTTTTAAATACGCTGAGATAAAAGAATATTTCCAGTACGCACCTATAACCAGCTGCGATGTAGAAAGGACGTTTCTATCTACAAGGATGTACTTAATTCAAAGAGAACAAGGCTTACAGAAGAGAACCTTGAGAAAGTATTGCTAGTAAATATTAATATTCCTTTACTCGACTTGAACAACAAAATGAACAAATAATAATGTATTTTGTATTTTATAGATCACCAGCGACTTGTTATCCAATTATATAAATAAAATTAAAACCTCTTTATAATTATAAAAGTTCAATAGTGCGCCATGGGCGATGAGTCATCGACCGCTCGTGTCCGCCCCCTAGTCATCACTGTTGCATTTCTATCAATCTCACTAGCTTTCTTGGTGTTTTTATCTTCCTCATGGCTTTTATTATCTGCTATCGCTTCAGACTATCAAATGCCTGCTTGAAGTCAGTATATACTATTTGTAGCTATATTCATAGATCTTTTGAGTTATTTGAATCACTATACGTATAGCGTCTATGGTAAATCGTCCTTTTCTAAAGCCGTATTAGTTATTTCCCATTTATCCCTCAATATAGTTCATTAGGTTTTTATTTACTAGAGTGGTTAGACTCTTATAAGCAACGTTAAGCAGAGTCATTCCTCTATAATTTGCACATGTTTCTAGACTGCACTATTATTCCCTATTCTCACTAACTTGACATCCTTTCTTTTTTCTAAATTCGGATTAATAATTTAAATAACTTTTGCCTTAATAGCTCTCCCCCATGCCTCCATACCATAGCTCGTTGACAATATTATCCCTTCCCTAAGTTTTGTTCATTTTAAGCTGTGCTGTGCATATCTAGAATATTATAAAAAATATATCAAACTCTTAACACTTGTATGTACGTATTGGAGGCAGCTACGATACTTATAAATAAAAAAGATATTGAGATGATGATTCACATTGGGTGTAATTATTCATGAAACCAAATTATACGTGTACTAAAATATTGATTCAACATCAATTCATCCATAAGGCTCAAGTAGGGATAAATTTTATGTATTCTTGATATGGACTTATTAAACACATCCCCGATTCATACTATTGCGTGTCAAAAATCTATTGCATATAAAAATAATTAACTTAAAAAATACATATAAATGTGCAAACCTTCAAAGTACCTATGTGAATCTCCACAAAAAATTATTATTTCACATACAATGTAGTAATTAATTAATAAATTAAATATACTTTAACTCTTCTTAGCCTTAAATTCATTCTTATTTTAACGATGAAATTAAATTCTTGTTTCTAATGTTCAATACATTTACTTTATTAATAATAACTTTAAATGAAAAGAAACAACTAATTTACTTTATTAATATATAAAACTATAGTGTATTCATATACTTTTCTTAACTAATGACAAAAATTACAATTTGAAGAGTTATAAAAATGTTCAAACACCTTATCCTCTGAGCATATACACTTTTAAAATGAAGTATATAAACCTTAACATGAGATATTACAAAAATACTCTCACATCATACTATCAGGATATTAAGAATGACAATTTCGACTAACTTCTTTAAATATTATTTTTACAAGTCCACTTTAAATATTATTTTCACGAAATTTTAATAAATTAATTTATTTTAGGATACTGACCGTGCTTTCAAATATTTACCTCGTTAGAGACGATCATGCCTTTTTTACTATCTTAAGTATTGTGATGATGAAAATTTTCGATCTCGAAATTTTTGCAGATGTCCACGTTTTGAAGACCCTGATACCGAAAAAGTGGTTTTTAAAAAATGTCTGTCTGTGTGTCTGTCTGTGACCACGATAGCGGTCAAACCGCTATAACTATCAATTCCAAATTTGTATTTACGTGTATAATCTCCCTCTTGAGATCTAATTAGTTTTTCAGTAAAATCGGTAGACTGGAAGCAGAAGTTTACTTCAGTGAAAAAATCGAATTTTGCCAATATTTCGTCAACGACTAAGTTTAAACAAATTTATAAAGAATTGAAATATACTCAAAATTAAATTTGAGGCAAATCGTCTTAAAAAAGTGTTAATGTACTTAAAATTAAGTTTAAGACAAATTGTCTTAAAGAAGTTTTTCGAAATTCCAACCGGAGGTAGGTCTTTTATTCTTATCGAAAATCAGTTTTTTGCAAATATCTCGCAAATCATGCTTTTTAGATAAGTACGTTATGAATATAAAAGTATTTAAAACATAATTTTCAATATCTTTTGTATAAAAAAAACATTTAAATTCAGACCGGAAGTACCACTTTTACTCTTATCGAATAGCGATTTTTTGCAAATATGTCGTAATTTATGCATTCTATATATATTTATCAAGAGTACAAAAATATTTAGAACTGGATTTGCAATATTTTTTGTATATCTTGCAAAGTATGCATTCTATAGCGTTTTATTAAGAGAATGAAAGAATGTATTTAGAATAGGATTTTGAATCAGTTTTGTATAAAAAATTCTTAAAATTGTATAGTTTGAAACGCTCGTACATATAAGAAAGTCGTGTGGTGGCCTCACCTCATTTTTTACTTTCTTATACGTAGTATAAGGAAGTATTGTGATGACGAAAATTTTCGACCTCGAGATTTTTGCAGATGTCCACGTTTTGAAGTCCCATGATACCAAAAAAAGTGGTTTTTAAAAAATGTCTGTGTGTCTGTCTGTCTGTGACCACGATAGCGGTCAAACCGCTGTAGATACCTATTCTAAATTTTGAATTTACGTGTATAATCTCCCTTTTGAGATCTGATTAGTTTTTCAGTAAAATCGGTAGGCCGGAAGTAGTAGTTTACTTCAGTGAAAAAATCGGATTTTACAAATATTCCGTCAATTACTAAGTTTAAACAAATTTATAAAGAATTCAAATATACTCAAAATTAAATTTGAGGCAAATTGTCTTAAAAAAGTGTTTCGAAATTCCAACCGGAAGTAGGCCTTTTACTCTTATTGAAAATCAGTTTCTTGCGAATATCTCGCAAGTCATGCTTTCTAGGCAGGTACATTACGAGCATATAAGTATTTAGAGTATAATTTTCAATACCTTTTGTATAAAAAAAATTTCAAAATTCAGATCGGAAGTACCACTTTTACTCTTATCGAATAGCGATTTTTTGCAAATATGTCGTAATTTAAGCATTCTATATATATTTATCAAGAGTACAAAAGTATTTAGAACTGGATTTGCAATATTTTTTGTATGTATAAAATTTCAAAATTCGAACCGGAAGTAGCACTTTTACTCTTAGCGAGTAGCACTTTTTTCCGAATATCTTGCAAAGTATGTATTCGATAGCAATTTATTAAGAGAATGAAAGTACTTAGAATAGGATTTTGAATAAGTTTTGTATAAAAAAATTCTTAAAATTGCATAGTTTGAAACGCTCACACGTATAAGAAAGTCGTGTGGTGGCCACACCTCATTTTTATGGTTGGTGATAGTGCGCGTAATTAGACACAAGCGCATAGATAATTTTGATAGTTTGGTTATGTCATGTAAATGTGTGTAATAATTATTAATTTAGTTTAAAGAATTATTAGAATAGTCAAAATTAAGAGATAATAAAGCAGATATTAGAAATGTTATTATTTTGAAAACAGAGTTGAACTCTACGCTTCATGCTTTCAAAGCCATTTATAAGGTTTTCTTGGATTATGTCAGCACAAGAGTTCACAGTAGCATTACGAATCTCTTCGACTGTGTAATGTCTGATCTCGAAAATGGTAGTTTTTAGATATGGAAAAATAAAATAGTCTAAAATTGTCAGATTCGGAGATCTTGGAGGACTCAAGTGACTCAGTGATGAAAATGTAGGAAATTTAATTTTATATATCTGTACCTTGGATTAAAAAGGGCCAATCTCCAAAATTCCCTATTTTTAGATTATGGCGCCACTGGTATTAAAAAATATCCTTATTTAAGTAGTGAAAGGGCCAATCTTGTACAAATAACATTAAATGAGATACACATTTTAATAAGGGCCAATCTGCCTGCTGCTCCATGCGTATAAAGGCCAATGTGGGAGATTGGCCGTTTGTATATGAAACTTTGTTCTGGCCAACAATACAAAAACGGCCAATCTCCCACATTGTAACACGTGCATAACCTAAATTCTGAGCAATGTTCATGTCAAGTCCTGTTAGTTTGTTGTCTGCTGATGTCGATCTCGTTTGCAAACGTGTGTTTTAGTAGATAATAATTATTATTATAATTATTATCATAAAATGTTATCCCAGAGAACACTTAAAATGGTAAATATGGTTAAATTGATACCTGATTCAAATTCATCTTATACCGAAGGTAAGACTTACGTTGTTGTTACATTTGGTTTCAAATGAAAAAAATTTTTTTAGATGATTGCTGTTATAATGAAACAGGTGAAGTTATGGTACACAATGGTACGCCACTTACACCAGTTACACCAATAACAGAAGAGGTAAACGATGTAATTATTGATTTACCATTCGAAGAAACGGAAGAAAGAACTTTTCTAGATTTAACTCCCACATGTTCAAATATTATTGTTCTTGAGCAAAGTAATGAAATTCCTGGAGCTTGTGGACTCCAAAGCGAAAAAAACATGCAACTACATTCTCACTGTGACAGTGGTAATTCAGATATTATTGTACTTGAGCAAAATATTGAAATTCCTGAAACTTCTGGTCTTGAAATTTCAAAACATGTAACTGGATCTACTACTTCCATACAGCCGGATGAGAGTGAATCTGACTATCAACCGGAAGATGAAAACCTTTCTGAGGATGCAGAGGAAAGACTAGAAGTGATTAATTCAGTCGTGAGTACCAATTCACAAACTCACAAGCGCTTAGGAGGTGGTAGAAAGAAAAATGAAGAAGAAAAATCAACTAGAAAACGCTTAAGAAATCTGAACAATTGGGCACAAAATGTTCGGAAATCAAAAAAAGAAAAAGGTGAAGAATACGTTACTCGAAAGGGCATAATCAAGAATGCTAAAAAACTAAAGCTGCCATGTAATTGCAAAAGCAAATGCTATGAAAAATTAAACGAAGGTGACCGAAAGCAGTTGTTTAAAAAGTTTTATGAATTGTCAAGAGATGGACAGGATCAATATATTGCCGAATCTGTCACCGAGCACTTAAAATCAAGAGAGAGAATCAGTCAACAAGCAACACTAAGTCGCAGAAAGTTTTCTAGGAAGTATTATTTAAACACATCAATGAAAAGTGACAGATTAGAAGTTTGTCAGCAAATGTATCTTAATACATTTGATTTGACATTAAAAAAGGTACGAGTCATTGTAGAAAGGAAACGAAAGGCTGGAGGGATAGTTTGCCCACCTGTCAAACGTGGAAAACACGGCAACCAACCCAAAATTCCTGAAAAAAATAAAGATATTATTAGAAAACATATTGAAAGCATACCAGCATACACTAGCCACTATTCCCGGGAAAGAACATCAAAAAAATACCTCAGTCCCGATTTGTCAATTTCGTTGTTGTACAGACTCTATTGTGAGCACTGCACTGGTAGTAATATCAAACCTGAAACCGAATTTCAGTACAGGCAAATTTTTAATGAAGAGTATAATCTTTCCTTTCATCCTCCCGCCAATGATACGTGTAGCAAGTGCGACAGAATCAATTTAGCTTTAAAGTCCTTGAATGCAAAACAAGATTTAAGTGAAGAAGATATTAGGACTAAGTTAAAATTAGAAACGGAAAGAAAAAATCATATGGACTTAGCTTCTTCTGCATATAATAATAAATCCGATGATAAAAACCGAAGTAAAGTTGATCCAACATTTATTACAGCTTCATTTGATTTAGAAAAATGCCTGCCTACACCTTACCTAAGAAATAATGTTTCTTTCTACAAAAGACAATTATGGGTATTCAATTTAACTGTGTTTCATACATCTACCACTAAAAATACGGGAACATGTTTTATTTGGGATGAAACTACTGCCGGACGTGGTGGGCAAGAAATTGCGTCATGTATCCGCAAATTTGTTAAATCACTTCCTGAGACAGTAAAAGAAATTCATTTCTATAGCGACTCCTGTTCTGGCCAAAACCGAAATATTTTCATGAGTACAATGTTTTGCATTCTAATGAAAGAACTACAAATGCAAGGTAGCTCTTTAAAGGAAATTCATCACAAGTTTATGGAACCTGGACATTCACACATGGAAGCGGACACGATTCATGCTGCAATTGAAAAAGCTAAAAAAAAAACAACAGTTGATATCGAAGTACCACATGACTGGGTTAATTTCATCAAAATGATTAATAGAAATCCACCACTAGAGGTCATAGATATGAAGCAAGTGGACTTTGTGAATTTCAACAGTTTATTGCGTCAACAGTTAGTATATAGAAAAAAAAATGAAGACGGGGAAGTAATGCCGTGGTTAAAAGTTAAATGGATGAAATATACTCAAGATGATGAATTTCAATTTTTTTATAAACTTAGTTTGGGTGATGATGAATTTAGAAAAATGGATCTGAGACGCGGTATGATTAGAAGACGTTCTTCGAATTTTCGACCGGAATTGCTTCAACCTCTCCATTCTGAGCCTCTGCCACTACCAGATCTTAAAAAGAAAAATCTAATGGAACTTCTTGATTATGTAAATGAACATAACAAAGCTTTCTATGAAAGTATCAGAACTGCTTCAGAATTACCTCACGATGAGTTACCATATGGAACTGAAGCAGAACTGGGAAGTGAATAGAGAATGGCAACATATTTTATTAAATAATAACCAACTCTAAATTTAGTTAGTAGTTTTTGTTCTTTTGTATTTAATTTTTTGATAAGAATAAAAATTTTTCAACAATTTTTTTAAATTTATTTGAGACCAATCTCCAATAAGAATATCCACAAAAAGGCCAATATCCACAAAAAATTCCAAAAATCAAAACCTTTTGAAAAATTATCGAATCACCGTAAAATAGATAATGTTTTAAGACTTTTATGTCTAATCGTGTGTTATCTCAAATATGATAATTGAGAAGATATAACCTTTTGCGTTGTTGTGCCGCATACACTAGTCTTTAACTCAAAACTGCGTAAATGGACATTGGCCCTTTTTGATCCAAGGTACAGATATATGACTAATGAGAATTGGTATTCAGTACTTATTGATAAATGTCAGAACTCGTCCTTTAATAAATTCATAAATACAGTTCGTCACTATTTTCCAGTAGTTAAGGTAAATGTTTATAAATGTACTACTGCCAAGTAAATTACACAAGACTTTTTAACGCCAAAAGTGTGTTGTCAATGCATGGCGATCTAAGTAAACAGTATCCTGTTTTTAGACTAACATTTCTGTGTCTCAAATGTCATATCAGCTAAGAATTGATTAAAATTAAAATTACTAAAATCGCAGATATATTTTAAGAGAAGGATAAGGTTCTATTAAAATACCTTGACATTTATAGCAAATAAGCAAATAGTAATCTTTCCACATTATAAATGTCACATAAAACCTGGTATATATCTTCAGAAGTTACTATTACTCAATTAAGATTAAGATTAATATAGAAATATTTTACTTACCTTTTAACTTAGACAAGTTTTTTAGAAGAAAAGAACACAGGGTGAAGAACAAAACACAAATGCAAAATTTATAATGATTTATTTAGCAAAAAGAGGAAAAAACATAACTTATACACTACATATGTATAATATATTACATTATATAAACGAAAGAAATGAGAAAAATAATAAAAATAAAATTTAAAAAAAATAATAATAAAATGATAGGCCAAGATCTAAAGCGAATCTAAAGGTGACTTTGAAAATTCATTTTTAAATTCAACTAAATATTAGTCATAATATTGTAAAAATTCACCACTAGATTCGCGCTTAAGTAGGTGGCAAAAATTATTAGGATCAAAAAAAAAAAAAATTGGAAAAAGTCAATTCTGACATATTCTCTTTTATACATAACAGGAATGAAGTACTTTGTAAGAGAACTTTTAACATGGAAAATTCTGGAAAGTACATCATATAATATATTATCTATATTTTAATTTAGGTTCAATAAGTTTCCAGATAAAGTATTTTCTTGTTTTTTTTTTTTTTAGAACAAACGGTTTTCTTCATAGTAATTTGGTTGCAAATTTTCTAGTAATTAATTTCTATCCTACCAAGAGACGGATTATATTTGATTAAAATATAAACTAGAGATCTCAAAGACAACAGTCTTCTTTTCAAATACATTCTTTTACTTCTCCTAAAAAAATATTTATTCGTCTAATTGACGAAGGCATATGGAAAATAAAGAACATAATTGTATTAGCACTGGTTTGAAATGCCTATTTAAATTATACATTTCAACATTCATTTTCTATATTGCTATGCATTTTTTATAGAGTAATTGAGTAAATCCACTGAAATGCAACTGCAGACACGTGTTTCTGACTTATTGGTCTTTGGAGATGAACATTTTAACAGATTTACCCAATTAAAATTACAATTATATGTATTGATATTGATGAATATATATATATATATATATATATATATATATATATATATATATATATATATATATATATATATTCAAATAACGAAGACACATCCGGAGTCGCTTCTTCTTCAAATTGTTTAAAGATGGAGTATTTATGGAAACTGGTGATTTTAAATACATATAACGCTAAATAATATATATAGTTTTTCAAAAATCAAACTTGATATTATGTTATTTTGATACATTTTTGCATTCAACACCAATAAATTTTGAAATACTTCACGGTTCAGACTTAAGCCCTAATTTGCTCTTAATTTATATTAATGATTTAGCATGATAATCTTAAACTTTTGCATTTTTGAAAAAAAATATATTAAAATAAATTGTTGTGAGTGTTCAATATTTAAAGTAAAATAAATAAATGCTTTTTTAATAAATTTGATTTTGGAATACCTCAAAGTTCAGACTTAAACTCTAATTTGCTTTTAATGTAGCTATATTAATGATTTAGTACGATATGCTTAAAAATTTACGCTTTTCCGAAAATGGCTTGCAACAAACTTGAATAGTCCATAGTACACAATTTTTTTAAAAAAAATTAAAACTAGTTTAATTTTAATAATTATATGCTCATTAAAATATCACAATTAATTTTTAATAAAAACATCCCTATTGCAAAATATTATATTCGACAACCAATGATTCTAGTTTCTTGAAATTTGTTGAGACGTAGTATTTTGTCATACTTGACACTTTCTGCCAAGTGCTGCAAGCCTTTGCACAATACGTATTAACCAAATCTGTATTTGTCAATTCATTTTTGTGTTATATTATTATTACGTACTCGAGAATATGGAAGAACCTATCTAACGGCCCTTCTAGTCCTAAAAAAGGGGTTAGACAAACGACGGGTTGAAAAAGTACTAGAAAGCCTAAGACCAAAGGCAATAACTACCATGTTACAACGATCAACAGAAAGTATTCATAGAAATATAATTAGAACAAATAACATGGAGTCACAAGAAATTAGTATCAACGTGGGATCTCTAAAAGGAGGCGTAGCGAGCTAAGTATCACTATTATTATTATTATGGACGACATTATCAAAGAGACAAAAACAAGAACAAACACCATATACCTTAGGCACAAAGATGTACTGATACCAACCTAGATATGCGAAACAATTACTAACAGCCAGAAACTTAAATATAAACGTAAACAAAGTTATTTAATTTTATTCATTAATTTATAGATGCAAACTAATGTAGATTGTGGGAAAATATAAACATAGCCATTTGCAAGTAAATATAAATATAAGTCATTATTCATTCCCATTAAACATATGGCATCACGAGAAATAAATCATTTATCAAAGTAAAACGTAACAAGGCCTGCCACTGACCAAGCACCAAGTACTCATGGAACCACGTCTTAAACCAGGAGAATGAATAGCTCATGGCCTCAAGAGGTAATTTTTTATAAAATGTAGCGATGTTGTATGAGAAATACCATTGAAATAGAGAGGTCGTATGAAGGGAAGTGAGCAACAGATGTCTGTGTTGAAAGGCAGGGTTTATGTTGGATATCCTTGCACAAATATGATGGAGCCCCAGTGACAATGATATGAAAGTAAAGCAATCCTGCTTGCAATAGAAATCACCCATGATGCTCAGCCAGTTCATATCAATCAATTTATAGGACTTGTGATCATATTTTCATATACAAAATATTAGCCCAGCACAATTTTGAATATGCTACACAACATCTCCCTAGTCAAACAAGGCCGCCCGCATACAGGTCACCAATAATTAAATTGTGATAATATTAGTAATATTTTATTTATGCTGGATTACTAGTAGCAATGAGGATAAATCAATTTTAAGACAATCTTCTAAGCAGTTTTAACGTACTTCAAGACTTGAGTATTAAATCTGAAATTGTGGTCAATAGTCAAACCCATATTCTTTTCTCCTGTGACCAAAGGCTCGGAATGTCGTTAATAGAAAAGTTGATAAAAGCCGAACGCAGTTGATTATATTTTTATCAGCGCAAACCTGGACAGTTGACTTCGATGTATTTACCATTACCAAATTTAGTAGAGCATTTGCAGAGATAGCAGTCAAATCGATCATTATATCTATTAACATTTGTTCTCTATCAGCGATATTGAATATACGGTAAAGCCGGATCATCATCATACATATGGAACTTACAGGTTCTTACCACTTTCGGAAGTAAGTAGGTATAAATGATAAAAAGCGCTGAACCCAAAATGAATCCCTGTGGGACGCCACGATTGTGATAGTATAAGATATACTTTCGGATATAAAAATTTGAACTGGATTCGCAGATAATCCTAAGTGACCCAGCACAGATAAAACGATTATGTGGTCTAAGGTGTCAAAGGATTTGCAGAAGTCAAATAAAACGGCTTTTACAAAATATAAAAATTAAGTATTTGAGAGGAATACTTGGGATAAAAAGTATGATAAGAGAACTGTTAGAAATGGAACCAGATGCTAAAAAAATTGAGACGAGCTGGTTGAGAAAGATTGAAAATCTAATATAAATGAGCAGCGACAGACCAATCAAAAGAATATGAAGAATACCATCAAGGGGGGCGGGTCAGAAACCAGTCAATATGTTGGATAAGATTGTGGAGAAAATACTCGAGGAACGTAACATAACACAATTAACAATTTATTAATTATTATTATTTAAATAATTTTCATTATTTAAAATACTATATTGCAATACTTAAAGCCATTTTTCGTGTTGGTTATTTGGATATTTTCCAGCTATTTGTGTTAAATGTTTTCTTTATTTAATAATGCTTATCAATGCTTATTAATAAAATATAAAGATAAGAAATGTAGGTGCAGAAGTTACCTTTCATAATAGAAATGTTATATATTTTATCCGTAGGGTCAGAATTAACTCTTTGAGTAATGATGTACATGCGCATGACTTAAAATGGTGGATATTCATGCCTACATGCGTATTTAAAATTATGACCAGATGTATCAAAGTAAATTTGTATATAATAAGTAGACTATGATGAGCGACAGAAGTGAAGAAGAAATATTTTATCAAGCACGAAACCAGCATTGCGCATGTATTTCAAAATAAAATTATTAGTTTATTTGTTTATTTTTTAAGTATCAGTATGTCATCTTTGCATTAGGTCACGGTGGTGTAAAAATAAGACAGCGAGAATTTTGGGTAAAAATACAAAACAGTATTTTTTTTTCAGTCAATATAATATTATTGGGACGCAAACATATTAAATAATTAACAATATATTGTAAAACTAGAGAAAGATAATAAAACTGATTTT
The DNA here is from genome assembly GCA_963170755.1 of Amphimallon solstitiale. Taxonomy (NCBI): domain Eukaryota; kingdom Metazoa; phylum Arthropoda; class Insecta; order Coleoptera; family Scarabaeidae; genus Amphimallon; species Amphimallon solstitiale. Next base: position 122,742,298 of record OY720677.1, on the reverse strand, counting down.
GCGTATATGATTTGTGCATTATGGATTGAGGAATTACAAATGCTGTCATAAAAAATCATATAAAAGCATTGGAATATTCTCTTGCTGCAGAGAAAAATATCCGAAAGTTCGACTAAATGAAATTAAATTGCAAAAGTACAATGAGAAAGCCAAACACACTATCCAACCATATTCTAACTTGAACCAGGAAGAAGAAGAAGATGTGAACATTGAGCACCAGGGAACAAATCAGAAAAATACACAAGAAAAACAAGAAAATGACAGAATCAAAATGGAAACTGTGATACTAATAATACCAATGCACACCATTTCAAAGTATTATGCTAAATAAAATTAATAAAACAAATTCTGAAATAAAGCAAAGACGTAAAGTAGATTCAAATTGCACAGTTCTAACGAATCTGGAATATTTATAACGTATCGAAGAAAAAGAGGCTGCACAGAAAGAAAGAGAACCAAGAAAGAAAGTAGAAGTAATTATTGACTCCTCATCAGAAATGAAATCGAAGATGATATTATTTTTGAAAATGATAGTGAAATTAAAGAAGATATGACACTTGAAGATCTAAGAAAGGAGGATAATATTTTGAATTAAAAAGTATATTTAAGTGAGAAAAGTATTGGCGACTATATTTTGGTAATATTTCATTCAAAAGAGAAACTGCTACATTACATAGCGCTAGTAGAAGCAGTTTATGGATAAGTTTGCTGTGCCTTATTAGCGCCGAAAAAAATGATAAAAACATCAACGTCCACATACGTATATCTGAAAAATTTGAAGTATTTAAGGAAGCTGTAGTAATGTACATACCTGCTCCAACATTCCATGGAAGTGCTACAAGAGTTTCTCAGCAATTTGCAATCACTTATAGTAATAAGTAAGTAGTAGTTTAATATTCTAAAAGTGAGGACGTATTTTTATCAGCTCTGCATATAGGGCAGTGTCGAAAAGAAAAATATTGTTATTTATTATTGAGAGATACATGAAAGTGTGATGATGAAAACTACTAGTGAAATGCATCGATGAATCAAATGGATGATTAATCATTTCTCAAGTGGTTCAACATATATAAAACAATAAAAATATGTCATACAATAGGTGCTATATTTGCCGAGTGAAATTTCGGAGGACAGAAAAACGGTAAAGTGGTTCGAATGTGAGGAAGAGAGACATGGTAAATGCACTGCAGTCAGTGACGAAACAGCTAAGTAGTTTGTCGCAAAATGAAAGTGTATCAAACAATGAAGGAAGTGGATCAAAAACTTAATGATTGCCCCAAACAATATCAGAACAAAATGTATTGATTCACAAAATTTTAGAGTTTATTTTGAACACCGAATATAAGGCAAAAGAGAAGACATTATATAGCGATCTATTGAAAAAAAAATGATGTGTTAAGTGTTATACCTAAAAAGGATGGTCAAAAATCACACGAAACAAAAAAGGATATTAAAAATAAAGTGGATCCAAGTGAACTAGCGCTTGGAATTGAAACAATAAATACTGTTGGAAAAGGTGGTATCGCTAATAACTGTAGTGATAGCAATTCTAAAGAAAAATTAAGAGAAAAAGTCACAAATGAAATTGGAAATAAGTGTGTAGTTTACTGAACCGAAATTAATAAATCCGAAAATAATAATTACTGGTGTTGAAGAAGGTGTTATTGATGAAAACAATGAAAACGTGTTAAACTGGATTATTAGGCAAAATGACTTAACATGTGTAGACAAGGACGTCTTAGCTAAAATTAAAATAGAAGGAAAATACTTAGTCAAGAAAAAGAAAAACTATGGAAATATTATATTGTCTGTTCAACCGGAGATGTATTCCAGCATCATAGACAGGGCATAAATAAATGTAAGATGGAAAAATGTAAGGTGTATTAACACCTACAAATAGTTAGATGTTATAAATTTGCAGAGTACCTATAATCATTTTGCTAAAGAATGTAAAAGTGCAAAAAAATGTGGTAATTGTGCAGGTAGTCATTTGACAAACAAATGTGACAGCTTATAGTAAATAATAAATTTAAAGTGAATATTGACAGTAACCACACAGTTTGATAAAAATTGTATAAATTAGAAACGAATAGTAGATAAATATAAATCGAAATTCAAATATATGTAGCAATTAGATAGTAAGTATATTATAAAAAAAGTTTTAGTTTCTAAGAAATATATTTGTATATTTTAATAGCAATTGCTCTTAAAGATTATATTATTATTATTATTATTTTATTATTATATTATAAATTTAGTTCTTTGATAAATAATACATATATTTGCATAAATGTAAAAATTGTCTTTAATTAATAACTCCACTATAATAAATAACACACTATGCTTTTCTCTTTTTTAACCCATGCCTCATTATTACCCCGGAGGCCGTATAAAAATGAGAGTTTTGCTTTATTTTTTTTTTTTTGTAAAAAATATTTTATTTCGAAAAAACCTGTGATGCTGGTATTATTTACCAAATAAAATCTGCGTACGAGTGGTAATTTTTGATAATGAATTTCGCGAATTAAGATGCCAAAAAATTAAAAGTATTAAAAACAGTCTCATTTTTACACCAACGCGACTGGTATTCAAATAATAATAAAATAATAAATATAATTTCCAAATAAATTACTATTTTACGTTTGAAACGTTTATTTAACTGAAAATCACATGTTATAATAAAAAAATTATTAAAGCTTTTGACCGTACTTGTATGTTGCTTAACATTTTATTCTTTATTAATAGCATAGCTTGTCACGCTATAAAAATATTCAGCAACAGCTGCAGCACAAAATAATAATAAATTGCATGTTTGTGTTTACATAACCTACATATTTTGCAACTGTTACCTCAGCGGTATACTTTTGTTTAACAATTGAAATATAATTCCAGAGTTGTGTGTGTTTCTCTGTGTCCGCTTATTTTCCATTGCCTTCGAACGTGCCCGAAAATTTCACAATATTCGACGTAATATTTTGCAGCAATTATAGTATACTTTTTTTTTGAATATAAATCATTTACATTTTATAAAAATAAATAGTTAATATTTTAGTAAAATTATATCACATATTTTATACATGATTGTTGTACAGTCCTTATACATTAAAATATATTATAATTTTTAGATTTCTTTATTTATACACAATATGTTTTAGTCTTTACAAAGATTTCTCACGTATCTTTTATATACTTATGTATAAATTCCCGTTTACACCACACTCATATTATTTTTAATTTTCCGTACATGCCTCATATTAATAAGTACTGATTATTTCGCGATTATTATACATACTAATAATATACAGATGTATACATATTAAAAAGTCCTTCACATTTAGGCCAATAACTTACCAAAAAAAAAAAATAATAATTTAAATGCATGTTACCGATGTCCGTCATATTAATTAATTTTAATAATTAAATTAATAATATTAACTATTTTGTCCGTATTTTAATTATTTTAATTCTATCTCTTTATTTATTATTGTTTAGGAACAACCGCATCTTTCCACGACCATGCTAGGTAAACTACCGTACACAATGTTAAAGTCTTCGTCAAAGTACAACATCGATATGGCACTTAACTTCCTAGCTGCACAGCAAGGTGTCGCCACGTGCGGTGCCGCCATATTGGCTATGTGCGTGTGAGGATACCGTTGCAATGTCATCGGATCACAATCACCCGCGCAATAATGAGCGTCGTACCTCTTCGGTGCGATTATAAACTCCCAACCGAAGGATTCGAAGTCTATCATCAGCGGATATCTGCAGCAGATCCGCTCGTTGCTGCCTTCATCACAGTTCATAACGTTTCTTCGCAATTTTCTCCTGCTCGACTTGGGTGAAATCTCTACATAGGGAATCTGGAAGAAAAAAGAAATTTGTTATACTTTGATTCAAAAAAATACAAATTAATAGCACTAATTATAAATCTAATCAAAGCGACGCTGAATTATCGGCGGTTTTTGCAAATACGAGTAAAACGCCGGTTATCTTAATCGTCGATTATAGTACCGGTTAGTACAAATTTGAGTTTTTCCATCACCAGTTATTACTAATTAGCGATTGAGATTGTCGTTAACCTAAGCACTTTTAACCGGTCTTTCAGAGATCTGACAAAATGTTTAATAGTGATAAATATTTTTCACACGCATGTAGGTAACTGTCAAAATAATAAAGAGTTGCTAGTGATACAGAGCAATTTCGAAATTGAATCAAACAATCCTCATAGTCGAAAAAATTTAAATTTTTGTTAACAGCGTTTTCGTATTCTTCTTTGCTGTATGGAAGTACTTTTAGGGAGTTATTTAATAATTTTTTATCAATGATTTAGTAACTGTATTGCAAGCGATATTACTTATGCAGTCCCACCAAAAACCTTTTGGTGGGGCTGCATAAGTAACACCCGCTGTCCAATGCTTATTTGTTTACATTTTCACTTATACATGTTTAATTTTACGTTCTATATTTGTCATTGTAATTTTTTTTAGATGACAGCCAATTTGTCATTTTGTCATTATTTACTTTGCCGCTACTACCAAGAAAGCTAGTACATTAATTTTTCAATATAGATAATATATTAAAATTTCAATATATTTATATATATTCATTTTTTCAATACATATACAGTGCGTTCATTGTGAAAGGAACAAATTCGTTTAAAATTCAGGTAATTATTTTGCAGAAAAACGCTCGGACGGGTCGATTAGTATTTTTAGTTTAGAATTTTTTGACATAAGAAGAACATATGCAGTAATCATTGTTTTTTTTAATGGAACACCCTGTATATTATGCCATTTTTGAATTGTAGGGTAAATTCTAAACACATTAAACACATTTTTGTGTAACATACCATATCCCCAAAATCAGCGGTTTTCGAAATAATGAGTTTTGTGATAAATTAAAATACACATAGGTAATGAAATAAAATGTTTAAATTGAACAAGGACACCTTGAACATTTTATTAAAAGCTAACAAAAACAACCTGGTATTGCAAATTTTATCTTCAACAGAAAACTCTACTTCAAACTAATCGATCTGCATGTATTTTTCTAAATTTATCACATTTCAAACGTCATTATTCCGAAAACCGCTGATTTTGGGGATATGGTATGTTAAACAAAAAGTGTTGAGAATTTACCATAAAATTCAAATATGGCGTAATATACAGGGTGTTCCATTAAAAAAAAAACAATGATTACTGCGTATGTTCTTCTTTAGACACCCTGTATATAATTTTCTTATGTCGAAAAATTCACAACTAAAAATACTAATCGACCTGTCCGAGCGTTTTTCTGCAAAATAATTACTTGAATTTTAAACGAATTTGTTCCTTTCATCATGAACTCACTGTATACATACATATATATATATATATATATATATATATATAGTTTGAAGAGAAAATGAATGCGGATCATAAGATATAATATATGATAAAGAATTTAATGGGGCAATTCCGCTGAAAATGCAACTGCAGACACGTGTTTCGAACTGGTTGGTTCTCGTTAGTGCAGTGTGATTGATGCTTCTCATATCCAAGGTTTCCCATTCCTTGGCTATACTGCACTGACGAGAACCAACCAGTTCGAAACACGTGTCTGCAGTTGCATTTTCAGCGGAATTGCCCCATAAAATTCTTTATCATATATTTTATATATACAGCTTGAGCGCGCGGGGTATGATCACCCGATGCTAGTCGATATTCTTCGGACGTATATTCGGCAAATGATCTCCGCTAGCTGTGTTCGCCAGATATAGATATATAGATTTATTTTTCCAGAGTTGTTATTTCGTTATATTTACTGGAGAGAATCTCTAATTTTAATTTCTATTTCAAGGTTTTTATGTTATTTTATGGTATTCCTGTTATACTTATTTATAGTTTTTTTTTACCATGAAATTTCTATTTATTTATTTTTCTCTAGACATCTTAGTTTATTCTGCAGATGTTTCAGGCGGGTTGTTTTTATTTCATTCTAAAACCCAGTTGTACTGCTATAACTTTGTACACAACTACATTATTATTTAATTTCATTAGGATAATCATAATTACGTTATAAGTATTACAATCTTCGCGTTATTATCGACTTAGTTATCTAAGCAATCGTCATCACTTAAAGAGAAAATTTAATTTGTTCTGTTTGTCAATCTGCAAAAAAATAATCAGATCACTATGAGTTCGAATATGAGCAGGCAATGCTAGTATGTTGTGCCGTTACTCTAATATGTATTATCGGACCACGTTTAGATGCGAGTTTACGTATACCATCGGGTGATCATACCTCGCGCGCTCTTGCTGTATATATATAGTTTAAAGGCAGCACATTTCTGCAATTGCTAAGCGTAAAGTTGTGGACGAACCGTGTGATCGATTATCAAAAGTTTTGTGCTCCTTTTTACGCAATAATAGTGAACATACCGGTTGTGTCAAATAACAATAGCCATAGGTAATCACTTTATACGTATGTATGTAATACGTCGCAGCGCGGTGTCTATACATCGTACATACATACAGCACGTGTCAATTTTCATTAGCCATAGGCGATTAATTCATGCAATACGTGACAATATGGCACCCCACCTTTCCTCTTCAATGCGAGCGCGACCAATACAAGCTCAAGTTAGCAGTAGCTGTTGGACTATTGACTAGGGTATTTGTACTGCGCTCAGAAATAATATTTTCGCATTGCAAGGATTTTTCTTTTTCCTTTCAGTAAATGCAGAGAATTATTAAGCTGCGTTCACGCTGCATGTCACAAACAAAAGCGTAAGGTAAATAAAAAAGGATTCTGAAAATAATAATAAACTACTAGATCGCGGCGGCCATTTGATGATGACGGCTTTTATTGCAGACTAGATCGCAACGTGTTCGCAGCTAAACATTTAATGTAGAAGTGGGAAGATCGGAGAAAGTCGTTGTGATGTCGATTGTTGTCGGGATTGGTGACGGATAGTAGGAGTGACACACGTTGCCACATATTATTTGTATACGTATAAATCGCATGTAAACATTGAATCCATATACCTAATGAAAATTGACACATACGGTATATACGTATACAGAGATGCCCAATGGCTGATGTTTCTTGACACATACGGTATACAATTAGCTGATTTGAAGTATATTAAAAAAAACATGTATAATGCAGGAAGAACATTTATACGAGCATTAGCAAGAAATATAGCAGAAGCACAAAATCGGTTAAAAATTTTGAAACCTAATACTAACAAAAACGAGAAGTTTCTGTTAGAAAGCAGTCTTGAAAACATCGTCATTTCTACTACTAAAGCAAAGTTGCATGACCTGAAATTAGAATTGTGGGCGGCAAATTCAACAGCCAGGGTTGACTGCAGATTATAGAGACGGGAGCTCAGAAATTGGGCAGTGGCTGGGTTATTGTTTCGGACTATTGTTTCTAGCACCAGAAAGGGTGAGAGCTGTGTTTGTTTCGGAAATATGTGCATTTCAATATCCAAATGGAAACTTCAAATATTTACAAACGCGGAATTTCCTTCCGAGATGCGGACAGAAAACAATGGAGCTTTAAATCGTACGACATGGAAGTACAGTCAATCCCATTTCAATAATTATTTAATCACATGCATTCGTCACTATTTCTATTTGTTGAATCGTTGTTAAAAATTCAGAAGCAGGGTTATATTAAAATAAATAGTATCAATGTCCAAAAACGTCACGTATTAAAAAAAAAGTACATTTTGAATTACTAGAGTGTCACTAATGGAACACTTATTTGTGCAGGGTTTCATACATCACTTTCCAAGCAAATTATGGGATGTGTGGAGATTCGTATACTTATAATCCTTTTACCTATCTCCGTGCAGAGTTTCAAATGTAATTTATAGCTAAACAGGATTCTTGGTATTTCTCCAGGTTTAATTTAATTTCTTGCAAAGGTTATACAGTACTTTGGCAAGATAATAAAAGCTTGGGATAGTTGCATATATAGCACTTCTAATTTGGAATAGGTGTTATATAATGAAAAAATACTAGTGATGTAAGTCGGATACTTTACCAAAGTAAAAAATCCGTTTATGGTAAAAAAACCGGTAAAGTAAAAAATATTTTTTACCGGTAAAAAAATATATTTCACCGAATTTAAATTTGGCGGTAATTTCATTCTACATAACCTTATATTTTAAATTAAAATGAAAATGTAATGTCGACTGTAGTTGTTAATTGCTGTTAGTGTATTTCTAATTAATTTTTTGTGCCGGCACTAAATAAAATAAATTGAAGTCGTAAGTATATTATTAATTTAACCTCATTGAAGTATAATGATAACCGATTTTTCAAGAAATACCATGTACAGTAATTGAATAATTATAATATTATGTTATAGATATATAAATGCAAAATGGGTCGAAAAAAAAAACTTGTCTGGAATTATTTTACAACTTACAAGACGAATACAATAGTAAATGGACGTTGCAAATTTTGTTCGCAGTCTTACGTTTCCAACGCCGCTCGTATGGAAAAGCATCTAGTAAACTGCAAAAAAGCTTCAGAAAAAGTAAAAGCTGTTTTTAGGGAGACTAAGACCAAAATTAATCAAGGAAATTATTCGGTAAGCTTAACCACTTTTACAGTAGATAAATTTAAGGAGAAATATTCTATTTTAAGGACACAGAAACAGCCTCGAATGAGATAGAAGCAATAGATACATTAACACAAGTGCCAACAAGTAAGAAGAGCGGTACACTAAGAAGCTATATCGATAGTATGTCTAAAGAAGACAGTGAGAAATTTAACACTTTACTGACAAGAGCGATTTTTGCTACAGCAACACCGCATGCCTTTGTAGAAAATCCTCATGTGATAAGATTCATGAAATATTTTCGTCCATTCTGTGTACTTCCGTCAAGGTACAAATTATCTAATTCTTTATTAAATAAGGAGTACACATTACTTCAAAACCCACTTAAAGCGAAAATCGCCAAATGTTCGTCAATGGCGTTATTGTCAGATGGGTGGACAGACGTTAATGGAATCAATTTAATTAATATAATCTTTACTACTCCTGAGCCCATCTTTTATCGAGCTGTTGATTCTAAGACTGAGGCACATACTGGAGAATATATTGCGAAAGTCTTGGGTCAAGCTATTGAGGAAGTAGGTCCACTGAAAGTGGGAGCAATAGTGACTGATAACGCGAGGAACATGAAAAAGGCCTGGAATATATTGACCGAAAAATATAAACACATTGTTGCTTATGGATGCAGCGCACATAGCCTGCATTTACTGTTTAAGGATGTACTCGAAATCAGTGTAATTTCTAATATTACCACACAAGTAAAAAATATAATCAAATTTTTCCGAAATAAAACATTACCCAGACAAGTATTAAAAGAAATTCAGATTGATGCTATACAAAAGGAAATACAACTTCTTACTTTTTCTGAAACGAGATGGGGTTCGGTGAGCTATTCATTAGAAAGTGTTATAAAAAATAAAGATTATTTACAACGTGCCTGTTTAAGTAAACATGTTAAACCAATTATTGATAAAAAAATGAGAAGCAAAATATTAGATGATGATCATTTTTGGCCAAAAGTGATTAATGTATTTAATTTACTTAAACCCATAGCTGATATTATTAAAAAAGTTGAAAAAGATACGCCAGATTTGTCCTATATACCAGCAGCTATGAAAAACTTAAAAGAGTGCCTAGTAAATTCTTCGTCATTTTTAAGTCCCCAAGATCAACAAAATATAATCAATTTATATGAAAATCGATATGTCAAGTTCGTTCAACATCCAATACAATTCGCAGCAAATTTAATTACCCCTAGAGAAAGAGGTAATGGTTTAACGGAAAAAGAACAAAATATAGCAATTGATTTTTTAATGGAATATTCGGAAAATTACAGCCTTGACACTGAAAAAGTTTTGTCAGAAGTTGCGAGCTTTCGAGCTAAAACAGATTCTTGGAGTCGAGACAGTATATGGAGAAGCAGCAAGAATACGGCACCTGCGACATGGTGGGCTGGATTTTTTCCAGATAAAGAATTAACAAAATTAGCGATTAAAATCCTAGGATATCCTGCAACAGCCGCTAGTGCAGAGCGCAACTGGAAGGCTTACTCACAAATACACACAAAAAAAAGGAACAAGTTGACGTTGTCTAGAGCTATGAAATTAGTTTACGTAAAATTCAATTTACAACTCTTTAATAACGAAGACATTGATGAACTGTCAAAAGAATTTTCCTTTGATGAAGAGGCAGAGGAGGAGACAACTAAAGACAATGACAGTACTGATAACAGTAACACAGGTGATGAAGAAGTAGCTGACGAATTTCCAATATTTTTTGAAGATAATGAAAGCAATAACAGTAATACGACTGATGATAACGATGCAATTAATTTTTCTGACTGTGATGAAGAATATGCAATAAATAATTTTGAGGAAATTGAAGATTTTAATACAGAAGCAACTGAAAAACGGGTGGAGAAACTGGAGACTTATGAAAATGATGAAGATGTAATTTTAAAAGAAACTACAAATGAAACCATTACTGAAGACGAAGGTAAAGTAGAAATGAACAAGAATTTAAAGATCGTCTATTTGAATAATCTTAATAAGGTTATAATTTTTGATAAGTTACCTAATACCAATAATAATAATTAAATAATTATAAATAATTGATCGAATAGATTAATAGATTTGTACTTATATCTTATATTATTATGTATTATTATTATAGTATTATGTTATATTTATTTTTATTTAGTTCATTTATTACTTTTGTTAAATAAAAAGATGTTAAATTATTTGCGTGAATTATTTCTTTTCAGTATTCAATGCGGCAGTCATTAGATTATTTGATAGATATTTGAAGAACACAGTTTGAAAGTATGAAAAGTTAGAAAAACATAACCTTAAAGTTTAAGGTAATTAATTTTTATTTTATTTAATTTTTAATTAGGTAATCAATATTTTATACAAGTTTTTGGTATTAATATAATCAGTCAAATGAGATCTTCCTTATGGTGCTCATAAGACTGTACAATTTTTTTAACCAAAAATAAACAGATTTTTTACCGGTCAAAAATCGGTAAAAAATGTAAAAAAAAATTTTGACCGGTAAATTTACATCCCTAAAAAATACAATTTTCGATAAGCTAATCCGAAGAAGAATTACTCTTTCTTTTAATTAATTACGTCTCGTAAGTTTAACAATATTATATTAAACTTAATAAATAAAAACACTCGAAGTTAGGCAAATTTGAGAAAAGCTAAAGCAAGTGAAGTTATTTGATTATTGAGAAATAACTTATTTATTTTATCTATCTTTATTCTATCTCTTCTATTGTTTTTCTTTTTAACTAAAGACATTTTTCATTGGCTTCTAAAATTAAAATTGCAAGTTATATTTCTTTTAAAAATCTATATACAAGGTGTCCAGAAACTCTCCTGACAAACGAAGACCGGAGATTCCTCAGATAATTTTAAGACAATTTAACCCAATTCACGCTAGTCCGAAAATGCTTCCTAAGGGAGCTAGAGCTCTTTGAAGATGGCGCCTTGTAATTATTTTTTTTTAATATCTCCCGAACGCTTCTATTTAGAAAAACAAAAACTGGTATGCTTATTTATCCTCCAGAGATAAATCGATTCCATCAATTGCGAATTTCTAGTACCGGTCATAGGCGTCCGTTTTGGGTAGGTTAACGGTTATTTTAACGCATAACTTTTTTGTCTTTAACTTTTAAGCATTTGTGACACTAGATTATTAAATTTTCAGGTATTCTAGTACTAAAAGGTACTCTTACTTTAAGTCGGTAGGATACACCGTTTTCTAGAAAAATCGATTTGAAAATTTTTCGTTTTTTCGTCAATAAAATTCAATTTATTATGTACCTACTTATTTTTAGCGACGATGTTGGCTAGGACTATCAAGGCATGGATGAAAATTAATTTAATAAATCATCTTTTGTTTCAATAAATGCAGCACACAATTCGTAAAAAAAGTTTGGGAAAAGAAGCAAAAATCAATTTGAAACAAAATTTTAGCTGAAGGTTTTTAAAAACAAAGTATTTATTACAATGGAACGAAACTAACAAAAAAAAGAACAAGTATCAAAGGTTAGTTACAAGTATAAAGATAGTTACAAAAGATGCTCGATGTGATGACCATTAGTCTCTGTGCATAAATTTACCCTTTTGCTTAGAGAACGCCGAATTCTTGCAAAAATTCCAAAGTTATTTCTAAATTCGTTGCAAGCATCTTGTATCCTTAGCCAGAGTTGTGCACGACTTTGTATCGGAACGGAATAAACAAATGCTTTGTATCCCCAAACACAATAATCGCAAGGATTCAAATCCGGCGACCTTGCTGGCCAAGCAACTGGACCGCCTCTTCCAATCCAATGGTCTTCGTAGTTATTATCTAGAAAGTCTCGTACATTCCTGCTAAAGTGGGCCGGACAGCCGTCCTGTAGAAACCATAAGTTTTGCCGAATATTTAACGCACCTCATCTAACAAATCAGGTAAAATATTTTGCAGGAAATGTAAGTAATCAACACCATTTAAACGAGCAGGTAATTCCACAGGTCCAAGTAGATAATCGTCAACTACTCCAATCCAGACGTTTATGCTAAACCTATGCTGATGCTTAAATTCTTGAACAACATGGGGATTGTCACCAACGTACGAATAATAGTGTGCATTATGTACATTAAAAATTCCATTTTTTGAGAATGAAGCTTCGTCACCAAACAAAATGTACCTGAAAAAATCTTCATCTTGATTTATCTGATTTTTTAACCATCTAGCGAATTCTACACGAGCAGGAAAATCTCCTTCTAGCAGTGCTTGCACCTTTGTAAAATGAAAAGGATATAAATTTTCTTTGTGTAAGATATTTCCTACGGAAGATTTTGAAATTGTGGGGTACATGGCAGATAGTCTTCGAACGCTAATTTCTGGATTTTCCTCAACTTCCATTAAAATAACATCTTCATGTTGCTGTTACATCATTATGTCTACCTGTTTAATTTTTTTTTTGGACCACTGAACCTGTTTCTCTTAATCGTTGATGAAGAGCTGTAAATGTTGAGTCAGTGGGATGCTGACGATTGGGAAATTTTTCAACGTATCTACGTTGCGCTGCTCGAGCGTTACATCTCATTTCGCCAAAAACTAAATGCATATCGGCGTAGGTAAGTAAAAACCATTTCTTTTTAAATTGAAATCGTTGTGTTTGAATGCTACAAAATAAAAAATTAAAAGATAAACTTCGCGAACTGACAACAATTTGACAATTAAAAACGTAGGTTTTATTTCTGTTGGCAGTTCAGAGCGAACTAGTGCAAAAAATAATAAATTGAATTTTAATGACGAAAAAACGAAAAATTTTCAAATCGATTTTTCTAGAAAACGGTGTATCCTACCGACTTAAAGTAAGAGTACCTTTTAGTACTAGAATACCCGAAAATTTAATAATCTAGTGTCACAAATGCTTAAAAGTTAATGACAAAAAAGTTATGCGTTAGAATAACCGTTAACCTACCCAAAACGGACGCCTATGACCGGTACTAGAAATTCGCAATTGATGGAATCGATACATCTCTGGAGGATAAATAAGCATACCAGTTTTTGTTTTTCTAAATAGAAGCGTTCGGGAGATATTAAAAAAAACTAATTACAAGGCGCCATCTTCAAAGAGCTCTCGCTCCCTTAGGAAGCATTTTCGGACTAGGGTGAATTGGATTAAATTGTCTTAAAATTATCTGAGGAATCTCCGGTCTTCGTTTGTCAGGAGAGTTTCTGGACACCCTGTATACACCTTACATTTTATAATGAAAACTGTTGTTAAATTAAATTATTCTTATTTTTTTCTTTTAACAAGTTATTTACAACAGACTCATAATAAATTATGTTCAACTCAATATTTCTACACTTCTTCAAATTCGATTTTTTTCACTGAGGTAAACTACTACTTCCGGTCTGCCGATTTTACTGAAAATCTAGTGTGATCTCAAGAGAGAGATTATATTCGTAAATACAAAATTTGGAATTGATATCTACAGCGGTTTGACTGCTATCGTGGTCACACACAGACACACAGGCATTTTTTAAAAACACTTCTTTGGTATCAGGAGACTACGAAACGTGGACATCTGCAAAAATCTCCAGGTCGAAAATTTTCGTCATCACAATACTTCCTCATACTACGTATAAGAAAGTAAAATTCAGAAATAGTTTTATCATTTGCAAAATTAAATAAAAATTCCAGTTGCTTACGTTTATCACTGCCAAAAAAAAATACATGTTAATATTAACCTTGACCTGAATCTGCAATCTTTTTCTTCACTTTTTGTGACGGGAATTTCATGAAAATATATGAATGCAAGAAATGTAAATCCGAAATCTAATCTTCTAAACCACACACGTTCAGTCATTCAAGATTAGAATATCATTTTTTATTAATAATATTTATTGTTTTTATTGATTTAGGTAATATTAAGTAATGAGTATTTTTTCGTCACAATATATTGCAATAGCCGATAGGATTCTTAATATATTGCAATTACATCATTGAATTTAGATGCTCTTCCTGTACATGTTTATTATTAAAATAATTTCTTAATAATCTCTTTAATAAATCAACACTTTTTAATTTTTTATTATAAATAATTTCAAAGCGATAACCTCAAAAATTATATCATATATATATATTGATATAATTGATATAATTTATATATATATATATATACACATAAATAATTAATATTTCTGTTGTAATACCGGGTCTATGCATTTTACTTGTGAAAGAAAAGCAGTTATGACTGCTTTTCTTTCACAAGTAAAATGCATAGACCCGGCAATACTGTAGATTTCACTGATACCATCGAATCTAGTTCATAGACGCTATATCTATGAACTTTTCTTTTCGCATTTACACTGCAAACATGTAATTTTTCGGAATAGATCAGTACAATAAAAGATAAAATATAACAAACCAATTTGAAAATGGATCAGAAGTTAAAAGTGAAAAATCTAGAAAGGTTGTTCTTTATATGTGGGTGTCCCTGTAGATTGGTATCTATAATTAGGATTCGGTTATTTATTTGATTTTTGACCATTGTTGCCATCTTTGGTTGGCACGTTGATTTATCGATAGTCGTTCCATTTAAGATCTGTTCTTTCCTTTTTTTTTAAATGAATCCTCTTAATGAGCGTCGTGTTTAATTAAGGTAATAGGTGATAGAACGTTTTATTTTCCATTTCCCGTTTGGATTTAATTTATCTATGCATTTGTTTAGTTGCAATAGTTTTATTTGGCAACGTCACGCTTAATGGTGGGAATATCTTCGTTGGCAGGGTTCAATAGATCTTGTTTTCAATTAATATTTGTCACAGTATGAAAGCTCGAAATCTTTTTGTCAAAAATTAAGCTGTACAAATTTTATATTGTTTTGAAAAATTGGCTTATTATTCGAGGATGCATCTGCACAGTCTGTTATGGTTTATATATCGTAGAAGAAATTAGTCGATTTCTAATTGTCCTTCTATAGTTAAACGTGGATTTAGCTTTGGTGTTTTGGGAAATAAAGAAATTCTCGGTAAGTTGTTGTTTAGTACCTCGTTTGTTATACCCTTGTTAATTCTTGTTTTTTCCGTCCTGTTTAGGGCTTTAAAGAATTACAACATCTACCCTACAGTACAGACCTCGCCCCCTGTGACTATCCAAAACTCAAAAAACATTTGAGAGGTCGTCGATTTTTATCGAATTCAGACGTGGAAAACGCTGTATCGTATTTTGCAGAACTACCAAAATAATTGAAGGCATAGCGTTATTAAAGAAAGTTGGAATATCTGTGTTATTGTTAGTGGTCCTTACCTTGAAAAATAATATGTTGTTCGCTTTCTAACTCGTTTCATTCATAGCTAAGTAGATAACATAAAAAAAACTCCCCTTGTAGTTTGTGCCACAAAGATTTTTTAAAAATCGGTATAGAAGATATGAGCATAATATGGGTAACCATACTATCTAATTTTTCTAATTTTTTTTTTTAATTTTAATTGGATATTCTCAATACCTCTTTCTATAAATATATACAGGGTGATTCTTAATATATGCGACAAACTTTAGGAGCTGATTCCTGGGGTTATTTTGATCATAAAAGTTCATAAGAGCATATGTCCAAAACCGCTTAGTTCAGAAGTTATACAATGTTTAATAGATACGGTTCGGGTATCGTTCTGCATAAAGACGTCTAGCAGCACGCGCATTTCCATTGGCAAGACCGTAAACGAAATGCATATCACACATCTCAGCATTCGTATAATTCATTTTAGAAAACAGAAACTGGCAATAAACTGAATGAATACTCTGACACTATTGACAAATATTGAAATGACAAATAAACAATTCCAAAATACCGTACATAATCACAACACGTGCTTCTTGAGCAACTGGTAAACACCAACTGATTAGCATCGACAACGCGACCACTACGCATATTAGAGAAACAGGCACAGACTTGTTTACGAGCTTGTATTACAGTTGGGAGCGGTCATTTTCAACAGTTACTATAAGTTAATTTTGTTTTGCTAATTATTTTGTTAATTTATAATAAAACCATTTATTATTTTAACTTTCTATTAAACATTGTATAACTTCTGAACTAAGCGGTTTTGGACATATGTTCTTATGAACTTTTATGATCAAAATAACTCCAGGAATCAGCTCCTAAAGTTTGTCGCATATATTAAGAATCACCCTGTATATGACCAGATTCTCAAGTGTCAATAAAACGTAAAGTAAATACTAGCATGGTACTGCGATGTAAACTGTCCTAAAGCTGGTGACACAACATTAAAAACTTCATTCCTTCCTTTTGAAATCCAGTGTATAAATGCAAGCGTATATTGAGTGTAAAATTAACATCAGCTAAAATTCGCGAGGAAAAGATAATGCCTGTTATCTATTTGGTTTATTGATGATTTAACTTTAAATTGTGTTACTAAGTGACTAAAGAAATTCATTGTTTTTGAAAAATAAACTAAATATCTTCTTTTTTTATTCAGCAGTACAGTAGAGGCGAAACACTCAATATTTTAGAGATATTTCCTCAGTAGAAATGTGACAAACATGGCCTTTAATCTGATACAGCAAATCAAAAAAAATATTTTGGGTATAATGATATATGTACATGACGCAAATAATTACGGTCAAAGTTTAGTATTAAATCAAATCAGAAAAAGAAAAGCTTACAGAGTGTCTCAACCTAAAATGCACGCTTACTTATCGCTGTGATTATTGCAGCAATTAAGGACTGCTTCAGGTGAAAAGTGTAATTAATCACATCGTTTACGTTTTAAAATCAATTATAATTATATAGATTATGATATTTTATTTGCATGACACCTAATTTCAATATTTTAGGCAAACATACTGTATATTATGACATATTTATCTAAATTCAAACTCACTTCCTTAATCCTACATATGATCAATTCCATATTGTTACAAAACTAAGCACTTTCTGTGACGTATGTATTGCTTTAAGTCTCCAACCTCGCTTTAGCTTGTTCAGACCAAAACATCATCATGAAATAGAAGTACTTGAATTGTGAGATTTTCAATCACCTAAGTATAATGACATTTCCTTATTGTGAAGAATGACAATTGGGTTACGAGAAACGCAATGAATAATAGACATATTACGATAAACATTTAAGCCACGTTCACATCCACTTAACTTAAACCTTAATTAACGTATCGTAAAATTAACATAAAATGTATGAAGTCGTTCACATTGTCTTAATTTACGTTAAGTGCGCAGGCGTATGAGCAGCTGGAGTGCCAATCAGATAGGTTCTAACAGTTAGGTTATGCTAGTTTCAAATGACAAATTAGAAAATAAAAAAGTACGCATATAGAGCTATGCCGTTTCTGGTGGTTGCTGATTGGTGGAATTAATAAACGTAAATTAAGGAGTTCCCTTAAGTTGAAGTTCGGCCAACTTAGTACAGTGTTAGTTTACGTTAAGTGCAATAATTGTCATTGTGAACAGATACATAAGAAGCCATGTGTTTTAACTACTTTTAATTTTGCTACTACCTTAATTTATGTTAAGTTAAGTGGATGTGAACAACACTTAAATATCTGCCTACAAAACTAAAGAAACCAAATACGCATTAAAAATTATATTTAGAGAATCAGATTTATCCATGAAATATTCTAGATATACACAGCAATCTTACTTTGCTATTAATATGCAATAAAATAGGTTGACATATAGATTTATTTTGATTGAGGCGTTTATTAAGTTAATACTTAATTTACTAAGTAAAAAACATTCAAATGCATAAATCATTATTTATTTGATTTCTAGATAGAAGATTCTTATACATTTCTGGAATATTATCAAAAGTAACGCATACCTTCATTGAAAACTTACATATAGGATTTACAAAATAATTCTTCAAGAGGTATAGCGATTTTGTAAAAAAAGTCTTTATTTTAGGATGAAGATTTACCTTTGCGATTCCATTTTCATTGTTAACTGGGTTTTCTTATTTTTCTTCCTGTTTATATGATATATCACACAGTTTATAAAACACTAATTCAATAAGTATTCAAAATGCCAACCACTCCTCTCTTGCAGTAGGCAAGACAATACAGAAATTCTTGTGGGACATTAACTGGGCACCAGGTGTTGTTAGCTTAATTTCTCATCTAATATCCTCTTTCCGATCATCTAAGTTTTAAGGACGATTCCGATAAGCTTTGATTTTTAAATATCCCCACAAAAGTAGTCCAACGAGATGAGATCTGGCGATCTGGGGGGGGGGGGCACTCTTTAGCTCTCTGCCCACCACTCTATCTGTTTGGAAACGTTTCATGTAGGTATGCACGTACATTGGCGGCATAATGCGAGGAAGTGCCGTCTTGTTAAAACCAAATCTCATTATTGAGTAAACCTCGTTACGTTATTAGGAAATAATTCGGCCAAAGTAGGAAGGAGAGTGTTTCGAATAGAGTCCAATTTAATCTCACCCGTAAGATTACCTTCAGAAAAAGAAGGCCCAACAATGTGCTCACTGATAATTCCTACCCATGTATTAGCTTTTCGTAGGTGTTGAGAATGATGTTCTTGTATCCAGTGTGGATTATTTCTTGCCACGTAGCAACATTTTTTTTTCTATTAACCACTCCACTGAGGGAACATGTAGCCTCATGTGAGGATAAAAGTGTCTGCAAATTCTGAATGTTCATCATAGTTTCGCAAAATTTCGTCCCCTGATCAGGATTATCTTCCAACAATTCTTGAATTGATTGAATCTTGTAGAGATGATACTTTTCTCTTCTTAAAAGTCTCAAAACAGATGATTGGCTAATTTCACAATTCAGAGCAAGTTCGTCAGATAAAAAATGAGGATTATCTTCCAGTTCCAAAAGACCGACAAGCTTGTTTCGTTATCTATTATATATATATAACTTCTCCCCGACCAGATTTTGGTGCATCTTTCACAGACCCCGTTGGCCTAAATTGTCTTTCAATGCTGCTCCTATTAGATGGTGTTATCGGAGGCAGTTCAGAATGCTTTTCATTGAAAAGAGCTCAAACTTGTTGCTGTGTTCTTACACGATCCCCGTAACCAATCAACATCAAAACTTAATGGAAAATTAAACTTTTCATTAAATGACAAGCAAATCTGTCTAGATGACAAGTCAAGTGAGTAAATGATTCTTTTTGTCCCGGAAAACAACTCTCATGACTGACCACGATGGCGGTCAATATTTGTCAAATTTCCATACAAAACCCCATATGTTGTTTACAAGAGAATTTTTTGATCTGCCGGAATATGTCATAAAAAATGTGGTAAGTCATTAAAAAAAAGTTTAACGCAGTTGTCCATGAAAGTGGAATCACAAAAGTAAATCTTTATTGTCACATTATAACTTTTTTTACAAAATCGCTATATACCCCTTGAAGAATTTTTCATCTACTTGTATAAGCTATAAATAAATTCATGCTTTACTTTTGAAGCGCGTTGTATAATGGATGTGTCTGTAGTTGATCGACTCCGTCATTATTTGCCTTTTAGAGGTTTTCAAGTTTTAGTAATTGTCAAATTTGATATTGAAATCCCATAAGTGCAATTTAAAGAGTAACATAAACTAATCAACTTTAACATAATATGATTGGAAATTACCGTTTATTAATGATATCTCATAATATTGGCAATGTTATAGTTGCATGTAAGCATGATCATATGCTTATAAAGTCAAGTTGATCTTATAAATTGAATATTTAGACGCGCCTATGACTGACGAACAAATGAAGAAAGACGTTTCCAAGTGGACGAGTTGTTGTATGATTAAACCTTTAAGTACATATTAGATCTTGAAATGTATATTAGAACATTTGTTTATGTTATTTAACTCAATTTCTATTTAGGTATAATAGAGTGGGTAACTCATTTTTTGTGCATATTCAGATAATTGATAAAAATTTAATATTTCGTTTTCCTGCAAAAATTATAGGTAATCATGAATATATAAAATAGCAAAGAATGAATAAAATATATGACATCCCCGGCACATTTTCTCAACGACGTTGTATATTTCACATTAATGAGATAGTTTTCAATATTTATGGGCCTATGCATTTTTTATCAGTTTTGACCTCATAGCACCTACACAAACACTCTCACTATACAATTTTATCTAATTCTAAGAGCAGAAAGAATTCCATTCCCACGATAGTCCAAATGTCATTAGTGTAACGAACCACTTGCGATAAGAGAGCGCTCAAGACACGCGCCTAATACGACGATAAGCTTTTGTTTATAGTTAAAAATGTCACGTTAAAAGAATTTGCGCCAAAAACTAGAACACACGGAGAAGAAAACGAAGAACGTAATCACGATGAAATTTAAAAAGTACGACAGGGAAAAAATCTCTCAAACAAGCGTTATAGTGAAAGTGATTTCTTAAATTACTTCTCTTACGCGTGAAGCGTAAGGTATTTTAATGGAATATAGCGTCACTTTTACTGTCGAGTATGAAAATAAATGTTTCGTCTTTTTGAAGCTATCGAAAACATTTAACATTATGTGACCTTCGTGAGTTTTAGACGATAAAGCTTAGAATGTTTTATCATTTTATCAAAAATGATTTTTTTTAAAGACATACACAAATAAATTAATACCTATATTATCCTTTCAATAAGCAAAATCTTGAGGGTGGAAGCGGGAGGTAGGTTGTAGGAGTACCACGATATTCTATCTGTCTCTTCTTAAAAGAAGACGTAGCAGGATTTTTGTCCAGACCCGGGCGAAGTTAAAATCATGTAAACAAGTGTGAATTGATTCAAGCACGAATCAGTTAAACTAAGATTTTGCTCATTTCACGAACAATAAAAAAAATAGGAAATATATAGGAAAATCGACTGAATAGGGCATATGGTTAATCTTGCTGTAAAGTAATTGTTTAAATAATTTCTAAAAACTGCTAAACTTGTGAAAGTCGCTCATTTTTGACATTATATCTCCCCCGCCTTGAAAACGAAGCTGGGAGGTAAAAGAAAGGAAATATAAGGGAGTTCGTTTCGATTATAAAATTAATAACGTCACGGGTCTGGTAGCAGAATCACTATATGCACACTTGCTCTGCATTAGCAAATATATATTTCCATCCTTCTCTAAAATTGTGATTTTGTTAATTCTTATCGTCACCGTGGTCCTGAGCATGGTCATTAACGGTCATTTATTTGGTACATATATCTATCACAAGCAGCAAAATCACAATTTTAGAGAAGGATAAAAATATGTATTTGCTAATGTAGGACAAGTGTGCATGATTTTGCTATTAGGATATTACCCACTTGGCAAAATCACAATTTTAGAGAAGGATGAAAATACGTATTTGCTAATGTAGAACAAGTGAGCATATAGTGATTTTGCCAAGTGGGTTCTTGTTCATTAGTTCTTCCTATTACAAACACTGTTTGAAAATGTGAATATAATAAAAGTCAGGAAGACTAGTTTTTTGGTAGCAATTCCTTTTCTTTATTAAAGTAGATTACGTTATATCAACTACATAAGGTATAATATATATAATGTGAGTTATAGGTATAATAATATACTTTTAAAAAAATATCCGTTCAAACCAAGAAAGGGAAAGGTCTAACAGATTACGAATCAGAATAAAAAGGTGGAATATAAATTGATGTGATATACCATATAATAAATGTACACATAAATATTTAACAACTTTGTCTGAAAATGAATAAACTGTTGATTTTATTCATATTATATACAAACATGTGTTTAATTAGGAAAAAATTAAACGCTAACCGCGCTAACTAAAATACATAATTTCTCACGACCCAAGTCCCACAAAAAAAAAAAAACAAAATTCAGGCTAGTTTTGTACCATGGTCTTGTTTGTTAGCTACGAGAAACATCCTGACGGACATTATACTTATTTTGAATAAGAAAAGAATTGAAAAAGTCAGCGTTATTGCGTGTACTGTAATCTCGAGGTCAGATTAAGTGTTACGTTAAGAGAAAAAAGTTGTAAAAATAAATTATCCAGTAAAGAATGGATAAAGAAAATAGTGAGACGAGTGCTGAACCGTATTTTTTTGTTTGAAAAACACAATTAAGTTCCTTATTTAATGCAATAACACTAGCCCACAATCTTTTTTTTTAATAACTATTGTAAAAATGGGTGTACAGTTCTTACAGTCTTTAACTGAAGGTATAACCAAAAACCAAATCTTTCTACGTCTAGTTTTATAATTATAATCATACTCCGTTAGTAGATAAACAGTAATATTATTTAGAAAATTTGTTATTCAGAAGTTATAAAAAGAAATAGATCAGTACAAAAATCTAGACATAACAAATACTTTAATTAGTATCAGGAATACATAAACACTTAACTACATATACCGTTTGACTGAAATAAAAGTAGATATAGGGAAACACAAACACGCACACAAGTGCATGCAAACATGAAATGGAGGGGTACGATAGTAGGGGAGTACAGATGAGTTCATATCGGGCGTGATATCGGGATACCGGGGTACCGAGGCTTTAGTGCACAACGTGTCTTTTAGTATGCAGTGAATTAACAACCTTCTGTACGAAATTGTTTCACAATCTTATGGATAGCTGGCACAGAGGGAGGTGGACGATTTTCATACGCCGCAACAAATAAATTTTGCACGTCTTTGTACGAATTATCCTTGGCATACCATAACACAATCTGTATTTTTTCCTCGACAGTTAAGGGCATTTTATTTTAATATTTGCGAGTCTGCTCAGATACAATGTATACGTTCACGCTCTAAAGTTACGGAAAGAATGCCATGTCTGCGCGCGCTCTCGATCTCCCCACTATCTCCCCACACCACCGGTGTTGTATACATACACACATAGGTACATGTTTATGTGTGTGTATTTGAAGATGCATATTAACTTTTAACTACGACAATCTGTATACCAGAAAGCAGCAATCAATCGACTTCCGTCATAAAGGAAAAATAATGACGTCTGCATTGCCAATTTCATAACAACGAACATAATTACTTTATATATTACTAAATTTAGAATTTCATTGGTGTATAATATATTATATGTATATAATAATAATTACAGGATTATTTTAATTATTAATATTAATTAAAAATGATAATGTTGGCGTTATTTTAGCAAGTTTTACAAAAAATATTAACATCGGATGTTGGCTTACATGAAACATCGTTTACACGTCGCTAGTGATTTTGAATTTTGAATTTCTTGCTGTCATTTGACAGTATTGTTTGACAGTATTATAGGTTTTGGTTGTTGTTGTTTATGTTTATTATTTTATTGTAGAATTATCTTTCAAAGTTCTTTTTAGAACTAACGATGCTTAAGTCATTCAGTAGTCAAAGGAGCTCATTAGCTCTTTGATTACATACATACAAACGTAAATTGAATAACTATTACCGTTGACCAGTGTGCGAGAGGTATGTATACCTACATATTTGTTGTAATGACATCAAATAAATATTAATATTATAATTTTAGAGAATTGCACAAGCTTTAAATATTTCCGTTGAATCTGTGAGTAGTATTTTTAAGACACGTAAACAAAATGATGCTCACCGAAGTCCTAAAAAAAAACGTTTCTGGAAACTGTATGTGATTACTCCTGCAATAAAAGCAACAATACGCGATACGATCTGTATAAAAACGCTAAGTTGCTTATACAACTCATTGAAAATAAAAAGAATATTATAATGTTAATGGTGATTTTTAAAACAATATTTTACATGAGCTCGTTATTATCACTGCTAGGGGAGCATCATATCTTTGATGGCTCTGTTGATTCTTTTGGTAGAGTACTAGCAGATATTGGTTTCAAATATAAGAAAGACTGTCCATAGAGAAGATTAAGGAAAAAATACATGTTCTTCCTCGAATCAATTTTCTATAAAAATATATGAATAATTTACAATCTGAAAGTCCACTGGAATGTGTCTATTTAGATGAGACTTGGATTTTTCAAAATGGCACTGTAACCAGATCATGGCAGGATGATAGTCATAAGAGTGTTTGAAAGTTGACGGCAAGAGGTAATACTATGCATTAAAATTGGCACGTGTCGAGTAATACAAATTTTGCTTTGGTTTTAGGTTTATAGTCATTTATGCAGGTACATGTAATGGTTTTATTAACAGTGCCTCTTTAGTATTTTATTCAAATACTAGTAATCCTGATTACCATCGTGAAATAGATAGAAACAATTTCTTAAATTAGTTTGAAAATGAACTGCTGTGTACGCTAGACTTTATCATAGCATGTATATCATAAATGTCCTAATAATTCTTGAAACAAAGGTCAAATAAGAGAATGGTTAAGAGCCATAATATACCAGGTGCACACAGTTGTACAACTACGATTATATAGCATATTTGGGGAATATCCAAAATATACTATAATAAGCACATGGGAGAGCAGGGTTATGAGGAAAAATGCAGTTAAGATATAGAATCAGACCCAGAAATGAGGACACCTGAAATTTAGACGAATACTCTTAGATACACTAGTAGTGAAATCAGAAAATGATGGCACCGAGAATTGTTGCCTGGCAGAGAAGAAGTAATACCATTTATTATAAATGTTCAGAATCTAAAGACAGTAGAAATAGTGATAATAAACAAGAATGTCTGTAAAATCTATTCTTTTTTGATAAATTTTTTATATATTACTACAATTAATTTGTAAAATTGAAAATTCATAACTTGAAATAAAAAAGACAGTGTCTTTTTTTTACAGAAATAATATATTTTAGGCATATGTAGTTATTATATAACAGTGAGTGAGTGTACTTTAGACGTTAATGATCTAATTATTGACGTTTAGAGTTAGTTTAGTGTTTATACATAACATGTAATTATTAATGATGTAGTATAATGTGATAAATTGTTTGTGCGATGGAAATAGCACGAACAACATATAAAATTAGTATTTATTTTTGTCCGGTATACTAAAAAAAGTTACATATTACCATTAGTTTTATTATTTTATGTGCTCTTCTTTGCTTATGTGACAGTGAGGAGCATATTTAATATATCAGGTAAATATATAAGAATATGTAAATATTTGAGTATATTTTCATTACAACTTCGAAAATTTTGGTTTCAAGTCAAAGATGTATTAATTTATTTAATTGTTACTTACAATAAAATTTATAAGATAAAAATACGTAAGCAGAAAATGTACAATATATGTTATAATAAATTCACTACATATATACATTTTGTTACTTGCCTGTAACATTTGGAACTTTCTTTTTGTGTATGTCCTAAGTTGAAGAGGGTTGTCATTAATAATTTATTACAAATTTGGATAAGTGACGAGTTAATTTGTGTTAAGCTGTACCATCCTTTGAAACAAGTTAATTGTAAAGTACGACATTAATATAAATTGAAGTCAGGTTTAAAAAGATATTTTAAACAATGAAGAATTATTGAAAAAGTTTGCTTCCTCAAATATACATTTTATATAACCATTGTTTAAGTCTTCAGTATTAACAAATAATCACTAGAAGAAAAGTACGAAGTTTGATTTTTTATTTTTACTATTTATTAAGTGGAATGGTGAATTCAAGATGTAGTTTTATTTCATTATACTCACAGAATACATTGTTTTACTTTATCAAAAAGTATTTAATTTACATTCAGAAAATTTGGTAAATTTTGATGCAAATTAACCTCAAAGTAAACTTCAGAAATCGTAAATTTTATTCGTCGATCACAATACTAACATAGACGTACTAGAATTGTTACATCATGGATTTTGATGACGAAGGTCGATTGTTTGGTGCTTTGTACCATAAAAGAAAATTGCTTATACATCAAAGTTTTGTATAAATAGAGTTATTTTTGCCCTTTATGTTGCCAGTTGCATTCTCTAATGACAAAACAGCAAAAATCTCCCATCATAACGGGATCCCACCTTCCTTGATACGCGATTACTAGATACACGACGACTATCGTGTATGTATCTAAAACTACAATTGTGGATTCCTCGGCCGAAGGCTCTTCTTCAACTCTAGTGGCTGAAGGCTGTTCCTCGACTGACTACTGTCGTCAACATATCATATTTCCTTCTTCTACAAAATATATATATTTTTGTTCTTCTTATTTGTCTTCGCAAATATTCTAGGGTTATATTTTAGGGTAAATTTTACAAATTCGTATTTTTTATGCATAATTCCAGATTCAGCATACCCAGAAACATAAACTTACCCAACTTTTAATGTAAAATTTGTTAAAACTAAGGAGTTCACAATTTCGATCGCGTTTTTCGCGTTCTGAACCACTGTGCCACGGGGATATTTCCTTGAACTCCAGGCTGTATATCTGATCATGCTTACGCAACATCTGATCAAATAAGAAATACCCAAAAGCACAAGATGAGGAAACAGCTGTCCAACCAACATGAAATCAAAATACGCGACCTACGGAAAAAGACAAGACATGAAATTTAAGAATGGCTAGCAAATTTGAAAACATTTAAACTGAGAATCTAACGTAACATTTGCAATGAATAAAAAATCGGTGAGAAGATTGAAATTAATACATTTATGGAAGAGTAAGATGAAAATTCAAGTGAAAGCGAACTATACACTGTCTAGTGACCCTCTTAAAATTAAAATTAAATTATTACTCGCAATAATAGTTATTTATTATACAAGGGAAAAAAGTATTAGATTTTAGCTCGAGGTAAGGTTTATCTCCCGACCGAGAGCTAAAATCTAAGAAAGACGCAAGAGATTTATCGTCATTTTTATAGACAGGTACCACTTTAGCTGACTTTAGTTCCGTAGGAAATTTACCCTCATTTATACATGCGTTTACTATAATTGTTAGTGGATCTACTATTATTTCAATTATATCCTTTAAAAGAGCTACAGTAAAACCATATATGTCTTTGGACCTCTTACTTTTTAGATTGTGCACAATACTAATTATCTCATTTTGGGATACATATCAGAGGAAGCATGATGCAGAAGTATATTTCATTTTCCCATACAACATATTTTCCATGGTTCTTTCTCCATTTTCTCCTCTATCTATGCTGCTTTGTATACTGTCTCCAATTTTTATAAAAAAATTGTTTAATTCATCCGCGGTTAATTTCGTTTCCATATCCTGATTGTCCCTCTTATCTCTTCCTGTTTCTCTGTTGATGACATTCCATACTGCCTGCTGTTTATTTTCCGAACTCATTATATAATTTAGATTGTAATTTCGTTTAGCTTCCTTTATTAGGTCTACATATTTTAGTTTGTATTCCTTGTATAATCGCAGGGCATTTGGTGATCTCGTGACTGTATATACTGTGTGCCAAGCATCTAATTTGTTTTTTACAGCTTTCATTTCCTCACTGGACCAATTTATTTTACCTGGTGCCGTAACCAATTTATGCTGCTCAGGAAAACATAGATCGTATGTTTTTAAAATTTCTTCATGAAACCGGGTGTACAGAACTTGAGAGTTTTTATTTTCGTCGTATTCAGGCCATGATTTTTTAGATAAATGCATTTTAAAATTTAAAATATTCTGTTCATTTATTTCACGTATTTTAATAAATTTTCCCTTACATATAGGTAGCTTTTCCCTTATCTCAACCATTATCATTTGTGCCTTGTGGTCCGACATATGTGTGGCTTTTCAATCATATTGCTATACTTAGAATGTTGTTTAAAGTCGATATTAAAATCGCCCGCTAAATATATTATCCGATTTGGTGACGGTTCGGTCGCAATAGTCAGTACTCCAGCAAAACTTCCACATCACCACTAGGAGGTCTATAAACGGAGATTATTACAATATCATTAGTTTCCATTTTTATCGTTGCAGCAGCAAGTTCGATTTGTGTCTCCTGCGACAGCGCAACAATTTCTGGAATTTCTCCTGTTATAAATGTATCTCTAATTAGTACCAGTGAACCACCACCTCTTTTACTCTCGCGGCAGTAACAGCCGCATATTTTATATCCGTCACATCGGAGTACCGTGTCTTCCGATAGCCAATGCTCTGTGAGACACATTATGTCAATTGAATATTCCGTTAGAAATAATTCTAACTGGTCTTTCTTTTTGAGTACGGACTGTATGTTTAAGTTACTAAATGTCATGATATTGTCGGTCGGGTTTATGTTTGTTCCTCTGTCAACTTTCTGTTTCGAAAATTCGCATTCCTAGGAAACCTAAAACGCCTTACCGTTGAACCAGACGGCCACATGCTTGGGTCGTATACACGCGAGACACAATCAAGGGGAAATGATACTTTAAACGACGCTCTTATTTCCGTTTTTCTTAATAGCTCGCATTCGAAAACTATATCGGATGCAGTTTTTTTTCAGGTGATTCAGTACATCATCCGCCGTTGTTTCGGCATCTAAACGGTCCACACGTAAATAACCTTTCCTCTTTAACGTTTTAACATCCGACTGTCAATTTCCAATAATAGGTTGATTTGACTTTTTCCTTATTTCGTGTTGTTTATTCCAAGTATTTTCATTTTTATTCGGACTTTTTGTATGGGCATCAACGGCATTCATGTCATCGTTTGGTTGTTTATTTACAATATTTTGAGGCCTGTCTGTAATCTTTTCGTTTTTAACGTCGATAACATCTTTATAGTTTTTCTTCTCAGTTGTAGGTGGCGCCTTATTATTTGTTGATTTTACCCGATCTTTCTCTTTTAGCAGTGTTATTATTTATTTCTGTTCCTCAATTCTTTTTTCCAGATGGTAGACTAGCTTTTTTAACATAATATTTTCAATTTCATGCGCATTGTTTTTGTCGTCTTTCTCCGGTGAGGTTTCATTTCGTTGGTCCATTTCTGTGTCATGCAAGCTGATGGCAGACTCCCTTGATGTTTCACTTTCACTAATCAGTTTTGAAAAATTTGTCTCATTTAATTTTGATTTTTCGAATTTTTCTTCATTTAGAATACTTAGTATTTCTTTGTACCTTTGTATTTCTTTATTTCTTTTTCCGTCTTTGTCCACAAATGTACCGCAGATCTTTAGGATGCAGCTAGGGTGATAACCGCACACGTCACGTAGATTTTTACATCTTTTGCACAACGATTGCAAGTAATATTTTCACTAACAATACGAGGCGCCATTATTCACCTCACGTTTTGGGCAAGTACGGAGTAAGACTATATATATTAAAGTCAGAAAATCAATCGATGGGACATTTCATTTTTCCCATGGGCAAAAAGTGATCACTTTATGCCCGGGTTGATAAAGTGACATTTTATTACCTGTCAAGAAGGATAAAATGTCAACTTTTTTTTCCGTCACAGAAAAAATAAATAAATTTATATTTAAAAATTTTATTTTTCTGGATTGTCTTCGTATAACTATATCTTCGTCAAACATAAAGGTAACAACTTCCGGTTTTCATCATTCTCTTCAGTTGTTCAAGTGCTTCAATATTACGATATTAAAAATATATCGTTCCATTTAAAATTTTAAAGAAAAAACAAGTAATTTACATAAATTGAGAACAGCGCTCTCTGTTATCTCTTTTTAACAACCACGCAATTTCGTACTACATATCCTTCTTTGTAAAATTCCCTATCTAATAAGCCCAGAAACATTAAAATTCGTTGAGGCAAACCGAAATTAAACCTACTTTTGTACGCCGACATACTCTCTCCACCCTCCCCTTCGTTTGGGAGTTAGAAAAACTTTCAAATGAAAATTGTATAAAAACGTCTGAAAATGTTGCTAGTAAAAATTTTAATCTATCTTATTCTAGAATTTAATGAAAAATTTTCAAATTTTTAATTCATCTTTAGAATTGCGCCCCCTTGCGATCATTTTGGAAACTTGGTCGATTTTACTATCAAGATTTTTCCGCCAGGTTATACGACGAATGGTTGCCGAGATATGGCCGGTGGCCAAGCTTAAACAGACACCTGGTTTAGTGCCAAAAAAGAAAATCATAAAATCTGGACCCGATAAGTAGCGTTATGGTCAAGTTACTTGCCTATCCTCTAATCGCGCTAACGACTTCTTCTGTTCAGACTATGTTGTACAGGAACCTTAACCAAATCAAACTCATTGCGCCATCTACCGGAAAGGGAAGAACAACGTTTGCCAGACCAACTAGTTTATTATAATTAATTTTTATGAGATTATTGAGCCAGAAATTAAATCTCAAACGCGACGTGAAATGCCTAGAGTTGGGATGGGACTACAAAAAAATGTTGTTCAAGAGAGGGTCATCGAACTACATGTGTTTATTTATGAAGCTATTAACCTTGAACGCAAAAAGAGTCCAAAGAAACAAAATAGCACTATAGAGCATAAGCGAATATTTACTTTTTATTTTTATTATGAACGGTAATTAATTTTAACTTTGTGTACGTCTTATGTATAGCTTACGCCTAATGAGTTTCTTGTGTGATATGTTACCTACGCTCATTGTGAACAATAACTGATGAATTAAGTACAGTAGTTTCAGTCATCCGCGATTTACCTATGATGAGCAAAAAACGCGTTATATCAATAAATATAAAAGTTATAGGAGCATTTGTCGATATATCTTCGTATATATGAGTCATCCCCTGAATTCGACGCTCTCTTATGATAAGTTAAACAAGTTGTAACGTGCTTAAGGTGCTACTCGCTTTTACTTGTACGTATAAACGCTCCTGTTAACTATCTTCTAAACCAAAAAGAAAACGTGAAATGCTCACTATTAGTGAAAAAATAAAAATCATTAATATGATTGAAATAGAAAAAAAATCTATTGCAACTGTTGCTACAATATACAATAAAAACGAATCTTCGATACGAGAAGTGTTAAAAAACAAAGAAAAGATTCGAACTAATTTTTCTAGTGCACCCCAAACTGCAAAAGTTGCAACCACAATACGTAATAAAGTGTTACTTCAGGTAGAAAATGCCTTAAATTTATGGGTGGAAGATATGACAAGAAAACATATTCCTATCGATGGCAAAGTGCTACAACAAAAGGCGTTGGTTTTATATGAAGATATGCAGACCCAAGATTATACTGAAGAGGAAGGAAAATCATTCACATCATGTAGCTGCTGCCCTGTTTCCAGAAAAATTTAAACACATTATTGCAGAAAAGAATTATCATCCTAAGCAAGTTTTTAACTGCGATGAGACTGGTCTTATGTGGAAAAAATGCCTCAACGGACTTATATTCATAAGACTGCAAAGAGTGCACCAGGCTTTAAAGCAATTAAGGATAGACTTACCTTAATATTTGGTACAAATGCAGCTGGTCATATGATTAAACCCGGACTTGTTTACCGATCACAGAATCCACGTGCTCTTAAATACAAAGATAAAGCTTGCCTGCCTGTGTTTTGGCAATCAAATCGAAAGGCGTGGGTTACGGCTGTTCTATTTACACAATGGTTTCATCAATGCTTTATTGCGGAAGTGAAAAGATATTTGGAAAAGGAAGAATTGCCATTTAAAGTGCTGCTGATACTAGACAATGCTCCTGGGCATCCTGTGTCACTAGGCACAGAAGATAAAAATGTTGAAGTGCTTTTTTTACCACCTAACACGACCTCATTGCTTCAACCTCTTGATCAAGGTGTCATTAGATGCTTTAAAGCCATATATATTCGAAAGGTTTTCGAAATGCTGTATACAATGGCTAACGAATGCTCTGATATCGGGCTCATGGAATGCTGGAAGACATTTACAATTGCTGACGCAATTGTATTTATCAAAGGAGCGATGGAGGAATTAAAGTCAGAAACGATAATAGCATGTTGGAAAAATCTGTGGAATGACATCGTTCTTAGTTCTGAAGACACACATGATATTAATTCACATCTAACAACGATATTTAACATAGCGCAGAAAATAGATGGAGAAGGATTTAACGATATAACCCAAGAGGAACTCAGTTATTACATAAACGAAGAGGATCAAGTATTCACCAACGAGGAATTGGAAGACCTTGTGAAATCTTCTCCAGAAGCGAGTGACGATGAGGATGAGGGTCAACAAGAACCGCCAGCATGGACGCTTGAAAAATTTTCAGCGATATTTCGAACTGCTCAAACATTAAAAGAACAGATAGTAGAATATGATCCAATAATGGAACGCAGTATTAAAATTACTCGCACTATAACAGAAGCCTTGAAACCTTTGGAGGATTTGTTTATTAAAATGAAAAGACAAAAACGACAACTACCAATAACAATGTACTTTGAAAAAGTCGACAAAACTATCGATAATGCACAGCCATCAACATCGTTTGCTTCGGATCTAAGTAAACAATCGACTGCTAACTTGGACTTGGAGGAAGATGAAGTAATATGTAGCTCACGATGATAAAGTTTTTCTTGTTGTATATTTTCTTGTTGTGTATGTAAATACTTAAATTCTATTTGTGCCACAGCACAAGAATATTTATTTATTTATTGTTTATTTATTTTAAATAAATATTATATAACTTATTTTTTCTTGTTTCATTGTTTTAACTTTGCTTCATATTTCATATTGTACTCGAAAATAAAGCGTTCGCTACTATTCCCGGTTTTCAGTATTCGCGGAAGACCACAGAACCAAACCCCCGCGGATATGGGGGTACTATTGTAAAACTATTATTATTACCTTTCTATCTGATTCACTTGATTTATCCATGACGACGAATTTCTTGCCCTCCGACGTTCCATTAATAATAAATCCCAGATTCGCTTCTGGATTCTTGAACCACTCAGAAACCATCACAGACACATCTAGTTTAAACCACTCGCCCTCGCCGTAGGGCTGCGTGATTTTTCTTGAGATCACTTTTTCTGTACTGGAAATGTCCGTTTTGTACAGTTTGAATACTTCGAGTGTTATTATAGGCGCGGATTTCCGGGACGTACCCGTAATGAAAACATTAAGGGTCGCGTTGTCCACTTGAAATTTGGAGGCACTCTCCGACAGGGAAAAATGCAGTATGTCGTGACCCTTCCAATGTCGCAACCTTGGATCTGAAAGGAAACGAGACATTATCAAATT
The DNA here is from genome assembly GCA_963170755.1 of Amphimallon solstitiale. NCBI lineage: Eukaryota > Metazoa > Arthropoda > Insecta > Coleoptera > Scarabaeidae > Amphimallon > Amphimallon solstitiale. The sequence goes on along the minus strand of OY720677.1, from coordinate 122,708,728 downwards.
ATGTTCTTCATTCAAGAACTGTATCAAAGTTTCTGCCTACACTACTTTTACACTATTACAATCAACATTACTCGTTTTTAAGAATTACAATTATTTTTGAATATATATGTTTTTTAATGTACAAGATAAAATTTGACGGCGTACACTTTCATTCAACTTTTCTTCCCCAACTACCTACGACAAATAGTTTATTCAAACATCAGTTTTGATATCTTGCGCATTCTTCAACGTTTAATATTTCTACTGATTTTTACCGCGCTTTTCTCTTGTTGGTCAATATGTTAACGGATTCACTCACGCAAGTATAACTATACTCAAATCGGGGAATCAGTTAATGCACGTCATACCCCAATGTATGACGTTATTTTTTGCAATGTCGTGAATTGTAGGCCGCCTTAATTTGAATTGCACTGCAGGTTATGTTCATGTGTTTTCAAATGTCAAACTGGAAGTTTAAATTTAAGACTGGAAGAAAGTAATTATGTTGATCGTTATGTATTGCGGAGAAAAGAAAAGGATGCGTTTTTATATTATAATACTGTTCGTGCAATTATATATGTACTTACTGCACATACAGGGTGTTGCATAATAACATGCTAATATTTATGGGGATTATTTTTGGGTTCATTTTATGAAAAAAACTTCATATGAACATATGTCCTAAATGTCATGTATGTAATGTAGGGTGTTAAAATTTAAAAAAAAAATCAATCATGTGCATCACGCTAGACCACTTATGAGAAAAAAACAATTTATGTAACTTTTAACAACAATTTTTTTAAGAGAATAACTGATTATGGTTACAAAATAAAATATGCTTCTTACCTACTAAATCGTTATTAATCCTTGTTAATACCTATAATTTCATAACATCGTGCACATGAATGAATTTTATTTTTTTAAGCGAAAACCGTACGTCAAACAAAACAAAAAACAAGAGACCACATTTGCTCGGAAACGAATGGGAATCTAAAAAAAAGTACTTCAAGAAAAACCAATGGCGTAACATATTGTAACGTTTTCGGGTTCGCAATAAACAACTCGTGCAATTATTTATTTAAAACAGTCTGTATATTCATACACGTAAAATTAATTACAATATAAAAATATAAAACTAATGTATCACACTTAAACTACTACGATTTAAATTAACACAGGTATTTATTTACCAGTACTATTTATATGTCTGTAATATTTATATCTTTATTGCACTATAATAAAAAGTGCACCGTATTTATATCACTTCTATTTATATAACACTCTAATATTTATGTCTTTTCTTCGGCTACCACTTAAGGAACTATTTATTTATTTCTACTTTGGTCTGTTCCGCGCGACTACTTAAGGAACTTCTCATTCCGGAATTATTCATCCATCGGTGACCCAGCCGCCTTATATACACATACGAAACATCTCGAAGCATTCGCGTAAACTCCATCTCCCTCTCGATGTTTGTAGAACATTCGCCAGATATTCTGTCTCTTTGCAGTACAACGCAAATGGATGATTTATTGGTTTATGATGTTTACCAGTCGCGTCGAGATGATTTACAACCTCTTTTTATTGTCGCTCGGATGTCTACTGGTTTCGTTACAATATGTTTCTTCAAAAAAAATTAAAAAAAACCGTACAGACACCACAGGTAAAAATTATAAAATTGAATGTTAAAAACGCTGCGCGTATCTGTCGATAGTCACATTCTAATTGCATGGATGTCTGGTCTTGAAAATACACTAAATAAATATCTCCACAGTTTTATTAATATAACTAGAGAGCGGAATCGAGCGAGCTAAACTACGACGAAGTTACAACGGAGCAAAGAAATAATGTAAACAACTGCGTGTTGTTTACATTATATCTGAATAGCACTAATTCATAGGGCGAACTGCAACATCTGTTTACGCCCGAGAATCAGAGAAAAAACTGCCATAAAATAAAGAATTTTATGAATAAAATCCTTTCTTCGTCGGCGTAGGTACAAGGGTGACGAGTTTTTAAAATGTATTATATTTACCTTATATTTCGCAATATAATATGTATGTTTCAATAACATACGCGTACATTTTTAGTTATCATTTATTTAGATCTAGAACGTTGTTTATGTTACTTTTTCTGAGATAAAAATTAATTGTCAGTGATTCCGAAATTTATTGCAAAGTCTGTAAAATATCGTCACTTAGCTTTGCTAAAACATACACAGAAATAGTTTTCATGCAGAGAATTTCGATAGTTTACAAAATTTCGTTACATGTTTAAATGACGATGCTCGAAGTATTTCTGAGTACAAGGAACTAACACAAATCCCAAATTTAAAAAATCAGTTGTTATTCCTTCAGGAACACTTTGGAAATTTGCCTAAACTACTGACATATTTTGAAAATCGAATCTCAAATTAAAAAATGAGGTGTGGCCACCACACGGCTTTCTTATACGTATGAGCGTTTCAAACTATACTATTTTTTTTTTACACAAAAATTATTCAAAATCCTATTCTAAGTACTTCTGTTCTCTTAATAAATCGCTATAGAATGCATACTTAGCAAGATATTCGAAAAAAGGACTACTCCCTAAGAGTAAAAGTGTTACTTCCGGTCCAAATTTTGAAATTTCATATATTCAAAAAATATTGCAAATCTAGCACTAAATACTTTTGTATTCTTGATAAATACATATACAATGCATAATTTACGACATATTCGCAAAAAATCGCTATTCGATAAGAGTAAAAGTGGTAATTCCTGTCTGAATTTTGAAATTGTTTTTATGCAAAAGATATTGAAAATTACGTTTTAAATACTTATATACCCGTAACGTACCTGTCTAAAAATCATGACATGCGAAATATTCGCAAAAAACTGATTTTCGATAGGAGTAAAGGACCTACTTCCGGTAGCAACTTCGAAAAACTTTTTAAATAAAATTGTTCTCAATTTTAATTTCAAGTACATATGAATTCTTTATAAATTTGTTTAAACTTAGTAGTTGACGAAATATTGGCAAAATTCGATTTTTTCACTGAAGTAAACTGCTACTTCCGGTCTACCGATTTTACTGAAAAACTACTCAGATCTCAAGAGGGAGATTAGACACGTAAATACAAAATTTGGAATTGATATCTACAGCGGTTATCGTGGTCACATAGAGACACACAGACATTTTTTAAAAACATCTTTTTCGGTATCAGGGGACGTCAAAACGTGGACATCTGCAAAAATCTCGAAGTCGAAAATTTCACGTTACTTCCTCATACTACGTATAAGAAAGTAAAAATGGATTAACCACATTAGATGTGGCTATTAATAATTCCAAGTGACTTAGACGCAGTTTTTAATAGAAATCCAGGTTTAATAACATTGCGGCAATTGTGTATGCTAAATACGCTGAAATAAAGGAATATTGCCAGTACGCACCTATAACCAGTTGCGATGTAGAAGGGACGTTTTCTATCTACAAAAGAATGTACTTAATTGAAAGAGAAGTCTTACAGAAGAGAAAATGAACAAATAGTAGGGTATTTTGTATTTTATAATCACCAGCCACTTGTTATTCAATTATATAAATAAAATTAAAATCTCTTTAAAAATACAACATTTCAATAGCGCGCCCATGGGCAATGAGTCATGACTCGCTCGATTTCGCTCCCTAATTATAACACATATCTTATTTTTAAATTAATTCAAATAAAACAAACATAGTGAGTTTAACACCTTGTCCTGTGGTTTAGTAATTAAAACAATATTTGCCTTTTTACTTTCTTATACGTATGATAACGCAGTATGGTGATGATGAATATTTTCGACCCCGAGATTTTTGCAGATGTCCACGTTTTAAAGTCGCCTGATACCGAAAAAGTAGTTTTTGGCCAACATATATCTCTCTCTCCCCTCCCTCTCTCTGACCACGATAGCGCCCAAACGGATACAGCTATCGGTACCAAACCTTATATTTAATAGTATAATCTTCCTCTTGAGATCTGATTAGATTTTGAGTAAAATCGGTAGACCGGAAGTAGTAGTTTACTAAAGAATACAACAGTATTAAAATGTGAATTTTAGGAAGACTTTTTTCGAAATTTCTACCGGAAGTAGGTCTTTCTATTTTAGCGAAAAGTGGTTTTTAGGAAAATTTCTTACGAATTATTCATTCTGTACAGACTAATTTAGAATACAAAAATATTTAGAGCCCGAATTGGAACAATTTTTGTATAAAAGAAATTTCAAAATTCGGACACTTTTAATCATAGGTTCATTTTCTTAAAATTTAATTTGGAACAACTTTTGTATACACAATTATAGTAGACGGGAGAGGACTTTTAATAACATTGTGAAGAAAATGTGCGGTCACGGCACAATTTTTTAAATCGATTATTACATTCTAACATGATGAATATGATTAGCCAAAATAAATAGTTCTTTTAAAGAATTATATTCATTAAAGTAATCGCTGCAATCGTAAATAATATATTGTGAAATTAATAATCGTACATCTTCTATCGAAAATTTTATTGAAAGTAAGAATACCTTAGACAAAATTTGATTTATTAAAATTAATGTCTGCTGCAGTTGGAACTATGCAATTAATGGGAAATCATGTAATAAAATTTAATTAGGATTGTAAAATTAATTTCTCTAATCTTTAGCAGAATAAATTAAAACAAAAATTGTCGCAGATATCAAGTTTAATGATTAATATATAATACTTAGTAATTAATTAATAAAGAAATTAAAGAAAATGCTTATGTGATTTTGGTCTTAGTTTGTTTCCTTTTCGCAATAATAAAAACCTTAGTACGACCGTACGACGTATAAAATCCATTATCGTCCATATACTCTTGTATTCTTGATTGCATAGAATTTATTAAAGTTTCACATAAGTTTCTTCCTCTGAAATGTTAAAAAAAGTAAGTGTTACTTCCGGTCCGAATTTTGAAATTTATTTTATATAAAAATTATTTCAAATGCGGCTCTAAACAATTTTGTGTTCTTAATAAATCTGACTAGAATGCAAAATTTGTGAGATTTTCCAAAAAACCGCTCTTTGATGACTAGAAGCATTACTTCCGGTCTAAATTTTAAAATTTCTTTTATAGAAAAATTGTTCCAAATGTAGCTCTAATTACTTTTGCACTTATAATACATTTATATAGAACGTATAAAAAAACTGCTATTCGATCAGAGTAGTCTTACGTCCGGTCCGAATTTTGTGCTACAGTTCAAAAGTTAAGACATTTAGGACATATGTTCGGAAGAAGTTAAGTAGTAAGAAGTAAATATTAGCATGTTATTAAGAAACATATGAAATAATTACATAATAGAGTTTAGATTAGAACAAGTTGAAAATTATAAGCAATAATATATTTTAACCACTAAAATATATTAAAAATTTTTCGCATTTATCTTAAAATTTTTAAGTAATTAGGTATCATATTAAATTTGATATTATGTAGTATATAAAGAAACACAACAAATTAATCCGAGTCTGAATTACAAGTGGTATCACTATTGTCACCTAAATGTATAATTAATTCAGCAGCATAATCTTTGTCAAATCCCACTTCTCTGTCCCACCATTTTTGTATTTCTTTTTCGGTATGATTAATAGTATTTTCCCCTACTTCTGGGGTAATTCAACTTACTACTTTCTTCCTTAATAAAATGCATTTTTCTTTTCCACATCCATCTCTTCCAATATGACGATTGTAATAACTTTTCGTTATTCCCCATACATTTTCAATGGGGTTGAAATTGCAGTGTTATGTGGTAATCTCAAAATTTTATGATTATACTGTTCAGCAATTTTATCTACTACTTACGTTTTCCTTGGCTTATTTTCTAATACAAGCTGTAATAATTACTTTTTATACATATCTTCTTCACAAACATTATTTGTCAATAACCATTGCTTAGTATCTGCTTTATTCCAACTACTACTTCATTTTCTAATGTAGAATGGTAGCTTGCATTGTCCATTATAATCATAGATGATTTTTTCAAGTTTGGTATTAACTGATTTTCAAAGCAGGAAAGAAATTTATATTGATTCATCCCTCTGTGATAATCACTTTCTTTCGTTTTAGAAGAATATAACCAAGAAGGCCCTGGAATGACGCAATTTTTGTTACCTGAATGGAGAATAATATAACGAGTCACATCTGTTTTCAGTGATTTCACACTTTTCTTATTACCATCTTGCCAAGATCTGCATGTGCTACCATTTTCAAAGATCCATGTTTCATCTAAATAAAAAAATTGAAATTCTTCGGATCTTATATTTCTTACATATGCTTATAAAAAAGTAAATCTTGAAAATACGATGTGAGGTAATTCAATAGAACCCGTTCTAGAATTATCTTTCAGCCATCGGAAACCAATTTCCTTTATTTAATGATGTTAAACCACCTTTAAAAATGTCTCTTGCTTTAAGTTCTTCCAATACAGAACGTTGATTTACGTGCTGCTTTTTTTGATACATTTCATATAATGAAATTATATCTACTTCACTAGTTCTAGCAATTTCCGTAATCAATTTTTTTCATGGCCTCTTTTTTTATGGCTAAGTATTGACTGCTCATTCTTGATGCACTTCGGAATTTGACTTAGAGTTACCATACTCATCCCATTATCTAATAATTTTACCTGACTTAAATTATTGTTGCTTTTTCTTTAAATCGTAATATGTAGTCTTTTTAATTCGTTATTTATTTTATTAAACAAAAACTTTAAAAATGAGGTGTAGGCACCACGCAACTTTCTTATACGTGTGTGGTATGTACGTTGCGATTTTTTTACATAAAAGTTGTTCCAAAATACGTTTTACATACTTTTATGTTCTTAATAAACTTGTGAGTAAACGTGTTACTTCCGGCCAGAATTTTGAATTCTTTTTTATACAAAAATTACTCCAAATTCAACTGTTATCAACTTTTGTAGTCTTAAATTGATACATCATCTGCAACGAAAACTTTAGCAACTGACATGCTCCAATGCCATTTGCTAAAGTTTGAATCTGTTTAATGGTTTTAAAACTGATGCTTAAGAATATCTGATGTTCTATACAAAATTACTCACTGTTATAAGATTGTTGTCTAACCTTTTTTTTGGAATATTCTATGAGGTTTCTAGTAGTATTATTATTAATAAACCGTTTAAATACAACAATCATATTTGTCTATTTACAGATTCTCGTCAACAATTAAAACTACCCTACTAGTAGAAATATGCCGTACACATGATTACTTACAAATCAGGTATATCCGCAAAAAAGACAATGCAGCGTTATAACGTCTCAATCAAATTACAAATATTCATTCGTGTTTGAAATTGATAATCGTAAATCAGCTGCTTTGACATTATCACATAAAAAAAAACAACAAAACATCATAAATCGGCGCTCCGCTATGACTTGGAGAAGCACAGCACACACAGCTATATTCAATGCAACAAGAGAAACTTTGCTCTAATATTTTGATTAAAAGGTGCATTGCCAGCGATATGGTTTTTTTGCCGCGAATATTATTGATAAAGTCATGTTTTGGTTGCGCGCATGAAATCGTGCATTTATAGAATCGAATAAGAGGAATTCAAATGATTATTAGCAGGAGCCACCAAAGAATAATATCGATTAATATAAAAAGATATTGTATAAGCATTGTCCTACCTACGACTCTCAGGAAATGTAGTTTAAAATACGTATATATTAGCTATCACTAAAAATAACACTACTAATTTGGCACCGCAACGTGGGGCGCAAATACATATATATATTACTTGATTTAAGCTGAAGTAAATTAGTAACTATTTCTAAATAGTAAGTCTATCAAATTATTGTTTGAGTTATCATACACTCTAATTATATTCATAAATAATTATACTTCATTCGTATTAGTATGCCAAGTTAAACAGAAATTTGTTGTCTACCCAATGATTGCGTAATAGACAAACAAGTGGTACTTAGTTCCATTCTCCTCACGAAAGATGCCGTTAAAATCAGTAGTATGTCTTATTTATGTATTAGGTTGGTCTTCGCGTGTATCAATGGCGCATGCGTACAGAATACGCTCAGTAAGTGAGCGTAGAATTTTTCCGCTCACAAAAACGGCGGTCGCTCCTGAACATGTTCAGAGTGAGCGGTCGTCTACTGGACATGATCACTGAACAGTTGCGGAACTGTTGTGTCTGCTGAATGAAAGCATTGCCATTCTTCCGTTTATGTAACTCTAACAAGCAAACGTCATGCAACCCATCTCATATAAATACAATATAAAAGCATTACAAATTAAAATCATGTGCCTGTTTAGCGTATGAAATAACTTTCGAAAAAAATCAATTTAATCAATGGTAAAATTTTTAAATTTGATAAATGTAGAACCAATAATGTCTTATTTATTGGTTAATAAGACATTATTGGTTCTACATTTATCAAATTTAAAAATTTTACCATTGATTAAATTGATTTTTTTCGAAAGTTATTTCATACGCTAAACAGGCACATGATTTTAATTTGTAATGCTTTTATATTGTATTTATATGAGATGGGTTACATGACGTTTCTTTCTTAGAGTTACATAAATTAACGGAAGAATGGCAATTCTTTCATTCAGCAGACACAACAGTTGCGCAACTGTTGAGTGATCATGTCCAGTAGACGACCGCTCACTCTGAACATGTTCAGGAGCGGCCGCCGTTTTTGTGAGCGGAAAAATTCCACGCTCACTTAGTGAGCGTATTCTGTACGCATGCGCCATTGATACACTCGAAGACCAACCTAATACATAATTTTGAAGAAAGTTACTAGAAAAGTAAGATACAGCAAATTAAAGGTACTGTGCAGAAATAAATGTATTATAATATTGGAGTTCACCCAGTATCAAATCAAATACAATTAAAACATTGGTTCCGCATTTGACCGGACGAAATAGACAAAACAAATATAGCCATTCCACAGTATCTGCTCAAAACACTGCCATTGTAGGCGGCCACGTTACCACAATTTTTAAAATTCCGCCGGACGGCGGAATTCTCAGTTTATACGGAAAGACCGCTGGCGGATATTTAGCCACAGAGTTTTATTATAATATTTGATCTTTAGAACGATATATTTACTACATTTTTAAGTTATGCGATTGTTAAATTTTAAGGATCTGGTACAGATAGACTTTTTATAGATGTTATACAGTCTTATTGGTAAAAGTATGTAAATATTGTATTAAAAATAGATGCATTATATAAAAGGTCTTTTGTTTCCGTTCGTACAAACGCATGTACTAGTTTATCAAGAGATTATATTAATTTCATCATCACAATAATTAAAATACTTTTTTTTTATTTGTGACAATTAAAGTATGTTGATAAGGCCGTAAGTATGTATATATATATATATGGTATGTATATTTAACTTAATTGTTTATAATCGGAGAAAACAATAATTAAAGTTACACGATAAAAAGACGGCACAGTTGCATATTAATCCGTAATATATCGCATGTACTCGTATACAATAAATAATGTGGTAAAAAAAGTGAATATAACCGGTTATATAAATAAGATGAAACACTAAAAGATATATTATCGTCATTTTAGTATAATGAATCGTGATATTTTAATTAAATCGCTGGCGTGTGTATCAAAATAAATTCAATCTCTGTTGACTGTTGTGCTCCTTAACATTTTTAATCACAGAGTTTGGGGAATTTATTCTATTTTTAATGCATGCATTTCAGTCCCTAAGTCGATCGATATATGCATGTAATTATGTATGTATGTGAAGGCTAAGACGTGGATAAAATAATGAACCGATGAATTTGTGTTTTTTTTTTGAATTGCACTACTATACTTGATACCATGACATTTTCACGTGGCTCTGTCAAGTAGGCCCCCTCAAGTTATAATTTATATATTTATAGTATAAAATAGGTGTCAATTGTACTCCATCTGTGCTCAATTGTGCCGTTATTAATTTTATTTGTGCTCTTCTATTTTCAGGAATTTTTAACGAATCGAAGGGGGGCCAACTTCACGATTGGCTCCCCCCAAAAAAGTTGAAATTCTTTTTAAAACTCCTAAACTGAGGAAAATCGAAAATGAGTGGTTGGGGAAAAATGCTATACGGCACAATTGAGCACAATTGATCCCCCAATTTTGGGGGGGGGGATCAATCGTCAAGTTAGCCCCCTTCGATTTTTTTTTTAAATCTCTGAAAACAGAAGAGCACAAACGAAACTAATAACGGCAGAATTGAGCACAAATGAAGCGCAATTGACATCCATTTTATACTATATAAACTGTAACTGGAGGGGGCCAACTTGACAAAGCTTTTTCACGTCGTACTAATCAAGGTGCCTGAAAATATCTTATTTATACTGCTTATAAAGCTCAAATGATATATGTTAACTGTGATACTATGGTCGAAGTATAGTAGCTAAGCGAATCTACCAATATGGTTAACAACAATATAATTTGTTTCAGTTTTATAGTAAAGATTATAAATTTGAATGATTTATTTCGAGAGAATTAGGCACGTGCTATAGTCTGTACTTTTATCCGCAAGGTGACACATATATAAAGCATACTTATTAGAGATAAAAGAGCAAGAAATCATTCACTTCTAAACATTTTTTTTGGAAAATGGATAGGTCGTGGAGACCCTATTCACTGGCCTACTTGATCTCCGGATATCACAAATTTAGAATTTTTTTATTGGGACACTTAAAAGAGCAACTGTACGGAATATCTATAGTATTTTTATCGTAAGAATAGGTGCACGTCATCAACAGAACTTTTGGAATGACAAACATACCAAATACTAAGTACCTATAACGCCATCTCTTATAAATGCAACCTTAATACTCTACCCAACTCTACCGTACTTTTAACAGTTTTCTGTACCGAAAGTAAGCAGGGCAGTGTTGTCAAATACCGTTCTGTCATTTAGGTTATAGCGAGTCAAATATTTTCACACATGTTCTTTATTAATTTTTGCCGTTTTTTCATCCTGTTTTTTACAAAACAGTTATTTTCGTATGGTGTAGATATACTATTATTGTCTGAACATTGGCAGTCTGATGATCAGATATCTGAAATTTCTTTAGCGGGATTTGTTCTGACGGCATACTATTGCCGCCCAGCGAATAAACATGGTGGGGTAGCTATATACTGCAAAAAATATAATTTGTAAGAGTCGTCAAGATATAGAAAGCTTGGCGGTTTGTGGTGTAATATAGTGTTGTGCAGTTGAGCTAATAGCGAGAAACATAGTGTTTGTAGCTTTATACAGACCCCCGAATACAAATTTTGACATTTTCCTAGATGAACTCTCATCAGTATTAAATATCTTAAATGCGGAAGGGAAAAAAATTATTATTGGAGGAGACTTCAATGTCGACTTCACAACCAAATCGACATCTTGAAACTTACTTAGGGATCTCCTTAATTCTGCAGGGTTATCGGAGACCTTGGATGTTCCTACGCGACTCGCTAAGACATCGTCTTCTTGTATTGACAATTTTATTACGAATCTGTCCGCAGCTGAATATGAGTCGTCCTGCCTTGACTTGAATATTTCTGACCATTTTTCCCAATTTTTGTGATTTGACTTACATTGTGAAGCTGCTTCACATAGTAATAGCTTTATTTGGAGATATAGATTTTGTAGCGGTGGGATGATTTCATTTCTTAACCATTTAGAGGTCGAGACATGGTTGTCGGTTTTTGAATGTAGCTGCCCGGAACTTGCCTTTGAAAAATATTTGAACATATTTGTATTTTATGTTAACAAGTGCTTTCCATTCGTTAAGGTTCCTACTGCTTCTGACAAGCATATCAATCACTGGGTTACGCCGTGGATCTCAAGAATGAAATGTTATGTCTAAAAGATCTCGCCAAAAATTTTCCATGTTTAAGAGAGTCTTTTTTGGATTGCGAAAAGAAGTATAATGATGTGTTACGGGTTAGAGAGCGTGATCTTAACAATAAGTTCTTTATGGCAGCCGATAATAAAACCAAGGCTGCGTGGCGTATTATTAACAATAAAAGAGGTAACTATGCGAAACAGTCGACTTTTCCTGATCTACCTATTGATAGATTAGCTCTGGGTGAATTGTTTAATGATAATTTTGTGTCGTCATCTGAAAAACTCATATCTTTCAATTATAAAGATGATAGTCTCTCTTTCGAGGAGATTGATAGTTGTATGACACCAGGTTCGCAATCATTTATATGTTTCCTGTGAGCGAGGGAGATATTATTGAAGCTATTTATAAGCTAAGGTCTAGTCCGGCTTCTGGTGATGACTCCATACCATCACTTCTTTTGAAGAGGTCATTTCCTTTTATAACGGGTGTACTGGCATACCTAATAAATATTTCTTTTGAGAATGGTATATTTTCGTCAAAATTAAAACATGCTACGGTATACCCGATGTTCAAGAAGGGTGATCCTAATAATATGAACAATTATCGTCCCATAAGTATACTATCCGTTTTCTCCAAGGTGTATGAATTTGTTGTAAATAAACGACTAATGAATTATTTTCTTCATTTTAAACTCATGTCCGAAAATCAGCATGGTTTTTTCCCAGGTAAATCAACAGATACTGCTATGTTTAATTTCTTAAGCAGTATTTACACTTCGATCGACCACAATCTTCCATGTCTAAGTATGCTAATAGACTTGTCTAAAGCGTTTGATTCAGTTGATCACTTGATATTATTGCATAAGCTTGGTAGATATGTTGTAAATGGTGTCTGTTTGAAGTGGTTCGAGTCATATTTGTCGGGAAGGAGACAGAGAGTGAGTATCGACGGGAATTTCTCTGGTAGCACTGATGTACGTGTGGGTGTTCCACAGGGCTCTGTCCTCGGGCCCACGTTATTTTTAATTTTTATCAATGACTTTCCTAACTGTCTAACTGGTATTGCTAAGGTGATGTTATATGCCGATGACATAAGTTTAGTTGTTTCATCGAACAATGTAGACGATGTTATTAGTGCTGCTGGTGTGGCCATGTCTAAAATAAATAAGTGGGTTAAGTCTAATAGGATCGTCGTGAATATCGAAAAAACTCAGTGTATGCTTTTTAATAACAAAAGAAAATTTAACATCTCAAGGTTTGTCATGGTTGACTCTGAAATTGATTTTGTTAGCAGTTGTAGGTTGCTCGGTGTCATTGTCGATGAGGGTTTAAAGTGGTCGGAACACATAGACCAGTTAAGTTCTAAACTCGCCAAATCGTGCTACGCTCTCTTTCAGTTGGGCAAGTCTTGCAATTTGTCTACACTAAAAAGTTTTTACTACTCGGACTTCTATTCCAGGATGCGTTACGGAATAGTGCATTGGGGTATGAGTAGCGACGTTTCTCGCATTTTTATTTGACAAAAGAGGGCTGTCAGGACTATTTTTAATCTCCGACGGGGCGAATCGTGTAGGAATGTGTTCAGGGCCAACGGGATTTTTACATTTTATGATGTATATATTTTTGAGGTACTGTGTTATGTATACAGAAATCGCAGCAACTTTGATTTTAGTTTATCGCATGGCTATGAGACGCGCCACTATGATCGTGTTTTGCCTCCTGTACATAGAACGAATTCCTTTCAGAAGACCCTGGCTTTTGTGGGTTGTAAATTATTTAATGCTTTGCCAAATGAAATAAGAACATGTCCCGCATTACGACTTTTTAAAAAAAAATTGAGAGACTCTCTCCTTCATATTTGTTGTTATAGTGTTCAAGATTTTATAAATTATTTTAAATAACTTTATATTGTATTGTATGTGACGTATTTCTTTTACTTTTTTTTTGTACTGTGCTACATACAATGTCTGAAGTACTGAGAAATAAAATTAATTATTATTATTATTATTATTATTATTATTGTTCATAAAGACGTTTACTCATATACAATTATGCGAAAAGCGTATTGTAGTCGTTGCAAATCAATGATTGCATCTACAGTTACACAGTTTGAAGCAGAACGTGACCATGGTGAACTTGTATTACCTTTATCTTCAGTACGAGAGGTAAACAGCACAAATTTTTGTCATATACTGTCCTACAATTATTTATATGTTTACAGCGAGCATCTATAACTTTGGGTGTAAGCTTGGTAACTGTAAGTAAAATTTCATCCGAAGTCAAAAAAGGAAATGTGCTTGTCAGTCCCAAACGCAAGCGTGACAAAGGGAAGCCTATTGTTGATGTTGACAACTTTGCTGAGTGCGCTATAAGAAATGCTGTGTATGATATGCACAGAAACAGTAAGTTTTCTAAAATATGTATTGTACTAAAATGCACTTAATTTATGAATAATTACAGAGCAATAATAATACTCTCAAATCCTTGGGTATTGTACTTCGTGAGAGGGATATTTTTACAGGTGGACAAACTTCATTGTGGAAAGTCCTCCAAAATATAGGCTTTCATTACCAAAAGGATGATCCAAAACGAGCACTAATGGAAATACCACATATTCCTTTGAAACCTGTAAACTTTTTATTAGAATATAGTCGTATAAAACAGTCTGAAGATTATCAGTTTGTTTTTACTGATGAAACATGGATATTTCAGCATGGCACGGTGGCACGATCATGGCAAGATGAGGATGTAAGAAGCGTTCGCAAATCAAAAATTGGTGGAAAAAGGTAACAAACTGATTCTATTAGTTAATTAATTACTTACATATGTATATATTCTAGATTTACTGTATTGTCTGCTGGAAACTCAGATGGTTTTATTGATGTTGCAGACCTTGTATTTCCATCTGCAAGTACCTCTGGTGACTATCATGGAGAGATGAACCAAACTAACTATTTGCGGTCGTTTGAGCACCAATTGCTTCGCCATCTTGAAAGGCCATCTGCAATAGTTTTCGATAATGCTAGTTACCATATTACAATTTTAAATAAGCCACCCACAGCTGCATCCACCAAAGCTGCCATTCAACAGTGGTTAACGGAAAACAATATTGAATATGATGAGAGTTTATTGAAAATTCAACTGCTTCAATTAGTTGATAAGTGAGTAACATCAAACTGTTTTCATATAGCTTTACCTATAAAGTTTAATTTTCTACTGAAATAAACCTTGCGCTGTTTATGTAGTAGATCAGCTTGCACAACAGTATGGTCATATGATACTCCGTCTTCCACCATATCACTGCATTTTTAACCCCATCGAGCACATTTGGGGTATAACAAAAAGTTATTATGCTAGACATATTGGAGAGCATGGACGATGCATAGAAAGTGTACAACAAACATGGCAAAATTCCTTAAAATCTGTCACACCAGAGACTTGAAGAAAAACAATACAACACACAGAGAATGAAATATACAAATGGTGGGAGAGGGAAGTTGCAGTTGATCGTGAAGATCCTGGGGAATTTACTATTAATGTGAATATGGATAGTTCAAGTGAAGATGAACTGTCAGATTGAACTTATATTACTTTTTTTATGCTTTTGTATTTAATATTTGTCACTAATATAATAATAAAGTCTACTTCCAGCGTTTGATTATTTATTACTTATTATTAAAATTCATTTTTAATATATCTCTGACAAATATTTAAAGCATTATTAAGATCATAATTTTTTTTAAATATCGATTGTTATGCTTAGAAATAAATATAGTTTGCGATAAAATTGCCATTGAAAATCGAACATTAGTGGATCATTTTATGAACTAATGATTGTTTATGTAATACAATCATATTTTTTAATCGTTTAGTTTGTTTTAGTAATTAATGCATCAGCCTCAATAAAAACTTTCAATAGACTAATTGGTTTTCGTAACCTATACTTCGTAAAAGCACAATCGGCCTTACCCGCGGAGATGACTCACCCTGTATATATTAGTATAGTAATCTTTGTGAATACGTCCCTGTGAACCATCACCGCTCGAAAGTGATTAGAAGGGTTCGGTTAATTTTTTTTTTTTTGTGAAGATCGAGTGCTATTTAAGAAGTGAAATCGTGATATCGCACAGATTATACAGTAATTTGTATTTATTGTTCTTTTGTGTCATAATTGGGAATCCGTGTGAAAATAAAGTATATTAGTTATTATTGTTATTATTAAAGGACCAATTTAGTCTAGTCTGTACAAATATTTTATGAAATATCCGGAAATATGGACCGTAAATTATTGTTAAGTGTTTTGAGAACTTCATAAGTACTGGACAACATTATTAAGTCGTGACGTACCGCATATGTAAGGAATATATATCGTTGATATTTACGCATTTTTAATTTGTTAATTTACATAAACGTGCACTGAAGAAAAGCAATACACGGAATCTTCAATGGATATTGCGCGGTGTTCGGTGGGCGTTTAATAACATAACACGGAACTTTTTTTTTTCACCGCTCCGTGGAGCCTTGAGGAAAAAGCGCGGCTTTTCCACCTCACTCGATCCGTGCAAACGGCAAAGTGGCGGCGCATACCATTATTATCGCCAACCGTCGTCCGTCAATACAATAAGTGTTGTAGTATTATAGTACATAAGTGAGTTGATGTAAAGCGACCACGAAAAGGATCGAGTGAATGGTAGGAACGATCTTTGTTTATATGTATGTCGACGGTGTATGTTGGTCAGTACTAAAACAACCTTGAAGTCAGCCCTAAGTGACCCCAAGCACTGACCTCTACATGCAATTGTTGCGAATACATCGACAAGACGTTCACCGAAGAGGTAGAGTTATGTGAATTTCGACCAGTGCGCGAGCATTCAGCACACGGTTCCTTGTTTTTTAGTTTGGAATTCGAACGATAGATAACTCCCACGTTTACGTGGAGCAAATAAAATTTCTAGATATTAAATAAACAAAAAATAGTAACCGTTAAGATCTCAGTTTTTATTATTTAGTTAGAAAAAATATATAAAATTGAATTTATTATTAAAAATTTTTAAACAGTATGTCCCCGAATTGATCAAAAAATTCTTATTTTTGAATTTACAATAAAATGCTAAAAGAATTAAATTTAATGCTTCATTTCAAATTACCAAATCTGTAATTAGAATTACGTAACTGTCAAACCCCTATTTAGAATTACAAATTATTACTTTCTTTTTTTTCAATCACAACATTAAGAATATAAAGAAGTAGGCTGGAAACAATAATGTTTAAAACTATTCTATTAAGTCGCTACACACCTTTTCGCACACAATTTGACTCTAAGCCGCAGTTCATTATAACTAAACTATACGATTTTTTAATACTTCCACATTGTTAGGCAAGTTTTCCATGTCCACACAAATAAAAATCTAAAATAGTTAAGTCAGGGCTTCTTGGAGGCCACAAAACAGGTCCATTCAAGCCAATCCAGCAATTTTCGAATTTTTCATAGAGCCAGGCAGCAACAATGCGCGAACGGTGGATTGAACAACCATCATGTTGAAAATACATCCTCTGCCGATAAGCAAATGGGAGTTCACTTAAACCATCCCAAAAAAAGTTGCTTAACATTTTCAAATAATTGTGCTGATTTACATCAGCATCAAAAAAATATGGACCTATTATTCCATGGTAAGAAACAGCATACCACACGTTTACGTTAACAAAATATTAACGTTTTGATGCAATTCTAAAGTGAGATTTAGTATCACTCCAACAACGAAAATGTTGTGACAAAACGGTACCATTGCTAGTAAAAGTTGCTTCATCGGAAAATACAATGCTTCTGTGAACATTTTGGTTCTCCATTATTTTAACTCCCATCCACATGCAAAAACAAAGAAGCTTTTCATCATCTCCCGGTTCTAAAACGTATGATTAATAATTTGTTTATGGGGATATAATTTACGTTCCTTCAAAACTCTTTGAATATGGGATTTGCTCATATTCACACACACACACACAGGAAGATAGAGAGAGAGAGAGATTGCCACACACAAAAAGAGAGTTTTTTAAAACCACTTTTTCGGTATGAGGGAACTTCAAAACGTGGACATCTGCAAAAATCTCGAGGTCGAATTTTTTTGTCATCACAGTCTTTCCTTGCACCATTTATATGAAAGTAAAAGTTATAAGATAGTACCTATAACGTCTAAAAAGTTTTCGATTTATTACCATTTCTCTGAAAAATTCAATGATTTTATAAAATTATATTTCTCGAAAACGACGTCGATAGTTATTGGTAGTATTGTTCAGAATAAACGGTCCTAATACAAGCATATTTTATTTTTTGTAATTACTAATTACATGTGTCCAAAATTGGATTAAAATTACATGAAACATTTTTGTCTGAAACTCAATTTGTCTAAACGGTTCATTTTTTAATTGTTTACTAAATTTCCCACCAACAATATTACTTTTTCTCTGTTTCGGTATTAGAACAACGTTATTCTAGCAGCCATTTTGGTGTTAGAATGGACTCCATTCTAACACCGATTTTTGGTAACTATCTGTTTTAGTAGAAATAGGTTGGTGCCATAAATTTTTCATATTCTTTTTCATAATTGCTTTTCAATTTACCTGGTAGTAAATTATTTATGGCGTTGGAGGCCTAGTCCCCCAATTTTCTAATTTAAGCAAACTTCAATTCAAATAATTCTTACAAAAGTCAACTGTCAAATATAAATCAGTGCTACCAAGCGACTACGTCACGTTATCAAAATTTCCCTTAATGCATATTTATAACAATTTTTCTATAAATAAATAATGTAAATACAATCCGAAACAGAGAAAATAGTGTAAAACACTCGTAACAGAAGGCCATTCTAGCATTCTTTCCTTCGGAAATCATGCTGGAATGAAAGGCCTTCTGTTACTTGTATTTTAATATACTAATTCTACTCCCATACTTTAATTGTATTATTAGATATGCCGAACCTGTACTTTAATGATGGACATCATTAAAGTACAGGTTCGGCATATCGATACAGATTTTCATTATAATACAAGTTTATATCCAATAAGAATACAGATTTTTCATTACGATACAAGTCTATATCCAATAGGAATGCGACATTCCAATCTTCAAACAATATTCAATATGGCGACTGCATATCTGACAGATATACAAATTAAATAAATGTGACAGTTCTCTGCAATTTACAAGTAAGTACTTAAAATTTGTGCTTTTTTGAAAATATGAACAGTAAAAATGAGGGATAATGACAGTGAAATGTAAAATTTGAGTCGACCTGAAATTATGAAACAAGCCTTAGTAACCACGAACAATTTATTACCAGCTAAATTCGCAAAGGTGCATGGAAAATTTTAATCTCAATTTATGAAATGGAATGTTCAAAAAATAATGTTTTATTATGGGGTCGTAGAAAAAATAGTGTATGCAACTCGCATTTAATGGCTATTAAGACAATAGCATTCATTACAATACTCGGCTTTGCCTCGTATTGTAATTTTCTTACTCGTGTCTTAATAGCTATCATTAAATGCTCATTGCATAATATACTATTACGGTATTACTTTAAAAGTGGCAATTACTGAACTACTGTCATTTTTTGTTATAATTTTGCTAACGTTGTGTGTTTTATTTCAATACGATATAGTGAGCCGTGATATTTGCCACGAAATTGACAATTTAATGGATGACATTTATAAGTTGTTTCTCAGTTGACAAGCATGATTTTATAATGCATTTTTCTTAAAAAAAAAACAAAATGAGCTTAGAGAAATGATTTTTTTTTATGTATTGAGACCATATTCCTCTATGGATTTTTAGTTAAGCGTTCCCACTTCTACCATTAACGCAGATGTTGTATATACACTTGTGTTGCGATTTAGTTTGGAGTACTTCTCCGCATTCGACAAAGAGTGTGGAAAAGTACAAATGTGGTTAGAATTGACACGTTATTCCATTTGATTTGATAGTTTGCTTCTAAAGCGTGTTATGCCAAGCAGGATTTCTCATGTCTATTAGGCAAACCAGCTTCTTGTGTTTTTCTGATCCTTACTTGTAAGAAAGTTCTTGTTTCTCCTATGTCGGGACGTTCACATTCACAAGGTACCTGCATACACGGTTATTTTTTTATTTGATTCATGTTACCTGGATTAGTTCTTGTTAAGATCGCTCTAACAATATTGATTGTTCTAATCGCAAATTTATTGCATATTCTCTGGAATTTATCTGATATGCCTCTTATGTACGGAATAACCGTAGTACATATAGCCTCCAGTTGATCTGAATTCAGATAGGGAGGTGTTACCCTACTTTTACTTGTCTTTGCCAGCGCGCGTGCCGGATATCCAGTCAATTTTAAAGTGTTAGTTATATTTCTCTCTTCTTGTTTCCTATCCCGTTCTTCCGGGGGTCGGGGAGTATGAGACTCTTACTCACTAAATGCCCTCCTCATGTCAAAGATCAGATGGCATCGCTTTCTCAGCATTCTTCTTCTGGACGCTCCTTACCTTTCCCTTCCTCTTCCGCCTTTGTCTTCATCATCTTGGTGACTACTTCTGCCACAGCATACCATCATTTCCGATCTCGCAACATTGTCGGTACCATGTTTTCCGCTATCAGTCTACCGCTCAGTCAGAGATCCAGCATTACCCTTGCTCTATCATATAGACATACCTGACTCCATTTTGACATTATTTGCAACATAATATCAAAGTGTAGGTACCAAAGTGAATGTATTTCCTGTATTTGTGGGCTTTCTATACACTGAGATTGTTAGTGTGCCTTTATCTAGTTTCCATATTAGTACATCCAGGAATACCCTTCCTGGATGTACTAATTCCTTTTAGTTACTTTAATTAAAATTAATTTTAATGTAAAATGTTACTTTATGGCGTAAATTTAATATATTATAAATGTGATGCGTCTACTTCTTCTGTTTGTCAAAGTCAAGTTATTAAATAAAATTAACAATTTTTTTTTCTATTTATAGCATGGTAAATCTTATAGTAACCTCTTTCTTAATATTATCTTCACTTCCTACCTAAAACTTATAATTTGTGATAGCTGTTTATGGGATAATAAAGACTTAACTCGTCGCATAAGTAGTATTTACCTGCAGTAGATATACGAAAGCACCAATTTATTACTATAAATTTATATTGAAAAGGCAATAAGGAAAACAATTTAAAGAGACTGCACTGTGCTGACTCCTCCGATAATCTACGCTACATAAAAGGACTAATTAATTTATATCAGTTTTATATTATTGTTTACGTGACGGCCATAACTCTTCCCTCGCTTGGATTTGTATTATAATTATGTATAATTAATTGCATGGATATTTACATCATATTATTAAGAATGTATTACATAGATGGCGCTTGTATCACTTTACTCTTTGATAACTAATAATAATAATAGCAGTAATAACCGTTTCAGTGATGAAAGGTTTTACTGTTTGCGGTAGTTGTAGTATAATTTAAGAAGATAAGTATTAAACAATAAATATCAAGTAATGCTTGTTGAAAATCATTGAGTGAAATACAGTAATACTTTATTAATTAATATTTAAAGGTACAGGGTTATTCATTATAAATTACCCACCCTTTGTCATCGTTATTATTGCATATACAAAAAAAAATCTTTCCAATAAAAGTTGTGTGGATGAGACTGAGTATTATTTGCATGCTATCAAAAAACACAGTGGCGTGCATATACAACGGTATATATTTTTTTAAATGGAATACCCTGTATATTATTAAATTTTTATAATGGTCTTTTTACTTTGATTTCAAAAATATACCATTTGATACCGGTATCTTAAACCGTTTTCGAGTTGTTAAATGTCGAATATCATAGTTACTGTACTATGGAAAAGTTAACATTATTAACGTAAGCTATGAAAATAACAATTATTGTGTTTGTAAATGATATTTCCATTTTGACTATTTTATTAAGGAAACGTCATTTATCAAACACAATAATTGTATAAGAAAGTAATAGAACGTTTCAACATATAGTTAAGGCTATACGCCCGGCCTCGAAATCGTTTTTCCCATTTCCTAATCGTATTTTTCATGAAAACATCACCGAATTTACACGCTAATTTAAGAAAAAAATGCCTTTCAATGGATAAATCGTAATTTCTTCGAAATTGTCCAAAGGGCCTTAAATAAAAATAAAAATTTAAGAAATTTCAAAAAACAAGCCTTTATTTAAAATTATGTAACACTCAACAGCAATACATAAATTTTATTTTTTCTTAATTTTTAAAAATAAGGTCACGAAACGGAAAACAAAATTTTGAAATTTGGGCGAAATTCACTGAAATCAAATAGAGTATGTGGTACGCTCGCACATTGTGTCGAGAGGTAGCTCCGCCTACCATTTCGGGCAGTTTCTACGCAGTTTGTAAAATACTCCTGAGATCGGTGTATGTTAAGAAAGTAATCGTTACTCGGACATTATTTTATCGAAACCGTTAATATTTATATTAGGATTCATACGGCTTGCGGGCAGGGAGTATAATTATTATATTTGACTCGCAATAATTTGCTTCTGAAACGATCTAGAAATTTATTTCTTGCACAAAAAATAATTTTGGAATGTTGGCTTTATTTTGTTTCACATATATATGGGTAAATTCTGAAAAATAAGATTAGTTACTCTATAGCTGAAAAACACTTTACACAAATTGGTCGTCTACTAAAACTTTTTTTTTATAAAATTTACACACCATAAAGAAAAATAGAAAACACTAGTATCATCCAAATACTTTAGGGTATAACCTTAAAAAAAAACAGATCCCTAGCTCTCTGCATTGCTGAGATATCACGAGATAAGTATTAAAAATTGAAGAAAATGAAAATTTTAAAATTTACACAAAAAAACGACCTTTTCGCGATTTCGATTTTATTTTCCAACTTAAAATTTGAATCCGGCAGGTGATTTTACATATTCAGCTTCACTTTTTTTGTGTGTTTGAGAAAATATAGATTGTCTAATTTAGGGGGGGTTGCTTCCCGATTGCCAAACATGTGGGCCAACCGGCGATTATCTGAGACCATAACGCAGCCATAAATTACAGGCAGATTAGATTAGGTGACAAGTTCTTTTCTCTATCTTTTTCCTCAGCATAAGACAGAGCACGCGGACCCTTAAACATTTGTCTTTTCTCACATTTGCACGAAAAGCAGTGGTACGCCCATTTCAAATCGAACTCAGCTTGAAGCGGGCGTTCAGCCTTAAATAACTATGTTCGGTAGTGGTAATTCTATGATGAAGTTCAAAAATGTTCTTAAATTTCTGTGACTGTATTATATCTGAAGAAATAATGTTTGGTAAAATTTTAACCATAGCAAAATATGTACTTCTACTTGTACTGCCAAACATTTCTACCCAATTTGGATTGCAAACCTAGAAATCCTAGAAGATATATTTTATATATTAAGTAACTACAATTTTGCTGTGGTTAAAAATTAAACTAAGATTATTTCTTCAAAATGCAATACTTTCAGCACCTTCAATAAAAATCAAATAATCAAATTAAATTAATTCGTAGATATTTTATTTACCATCATCATCAGGAAACTCTTATAGAGAGCTTCTCTAAGAAACTACCCAATTTCTGAATGCAAAATTTTCTTTTGTTTGATATCTAAAGGATTTTCTCTTTAAATATGCAAGAAACTTTGAAAATTTTCAATATTATCAAAAAAAATTTTTTCAGTAACAAAGTCGATTTTAACATGGAGAAAATGCTCCACAATGTAGAAGATTTATAATTATTTGAAATAAACGATGAGAACTTTTTCTGTAACTACGGTGACTTTTTAAAATTGCAGCAGTGGCAGCTGCACCTTATATTCGATGAAATTTAGTCTTCTACATCACTATTTTCTTCAAAGATATTCATATTTATCACATCGTTATTACTCGAAGAAAAAACCAGGGAAAATTGCAAAAAGTTAAGTTTTATTGTTGTAAACGTTTGTTGACTAGTCACTGAGCAAACAACAGAAATAGAACCGAAATAGTCAACAATACACGTCAAGGAAGTGTCTTACCTGTTTGATCTCTTAAAGTAGACAGCCTCGTCAGGTGAAGTATAGCTTTCTTAACTTTATTAAGTAAATACCTATTACAGCCCTCTTATATATTATTCAAAATACTTTTTTATTCATATTTCAAAGCAATAAATTCAAAAATCAGTGTGTTAGAAAAAAGTTCAACGTACTTGCATATTGTGTAAACATATTGATTTCGTATGAACATATATATTTGAAGAAGTGGGAAATTTTGAACTTGACTGACATTTTCTTTGAATGAAAACAGCCTGACCTGGTGGTCGGTCATTAACAAGGCACGCGAATTCTCGGCAACGGAATCAACCCAAATAGATTTCCGTTGACGTATGAAAGGGGTTTCGAAAATTGCAAGTCACCATTTCTCAGTAATTGACAATAACCGTGTATATACGTAACCCCGCAAAAGAAATAATGCAAAAATAATTCGAATCCGATGGTAACTAGAATAACCTCGAGGGGGTTTGTTGACCTACGACCTTGATATTTTATGTCTTTCGGTCTTATTTAAGCTAAATAAAGGGATGTAGTAAATTAAATGGGTTATATTTCAATCATGGTTAAGTTATTGGACTTAATTAACAGCAATTAAGACATAATAGCGGGTCATTATTTCTGCATAAATATATATCAAAATATAAAGCACCCACACCCTTGCATTATACAGGCTGTCCAATATAGTGTCCAAGACATTGGTATTTCATAAATGGTAAAAAGTAGGTATTCGGTTAAGTGAAACAAAATATGAAAGATAATGGTATGAAGTATCACCTCATATCGTGTATACGTTATGGACTGTTATAAGGTAGATATTAAAATAAAATCAACTTTTGTACACAGCAAGAGAAAGATATTAATACAAAGCTTATGAAGTAAGAGTGAGTTAATCTAATATTCAGAATTTTAGGTTAACTTTGTACATGTTATGTGATTTTTTGTATTTAGTTAGTGTAAAGAATTAAAATTTGATCTAAAATTGCTCTAATTCTTATATATTTTTCATATTTAAGTCATTGTTTGTCGGTAAATGTATTATTTTAAGACATCATCTTACATGAAAACTACAGAAATTAAATTTGGGTTTTGTCACGTTTTGTGTATTATCTTTAGAATAACTAATAAAATTTACAATTTGTTTTCCAAAATATATAATTTTAAATGTGTGTTGAATTTCTAGCTTTTAAGTCTGTAAAAATGTTAATGGCACTTTATAAAAGCTCTAGGAGTTTTTGTTTGTCGTTTTTAATATTATATTTTATAATACACCAAGAAAAAGGTCATCATTTTACCTAAATTTGTAATCTTCTTTTTCTATTTTTCTCTAATATCAGCAGCACCACGATATTCAGTTCTTGAAAGGTTTTCAACAGAATGAAATTCCTTGTAGAAATTGGCATAAAGTATTTGGTTGTTAATTATATTAATTTTTTGTGATTTACCTGTGGTTATATTATTTAGCATTATAATTTAAAACCGAATGTTAGCGTTTGAATAAATATGTTGAGGAAAGTAAAATCTTAGATGGGAAAACCAAGCCATCAGAAATTAGTAAAACAAACCAATTACCTATAATAATAATAAGATAATAGAAATAATACACTTGTATATTATATTACAATTAATATATGGCGCCAAATAACAAGTAGTGAATCTACTACAATGATAGTGATAAAAAGTACATATTTATAAACAACATATTTTTATTTATCCACACGAGTAACTTAATGTTTATTTTATATACAAGACAGCGCAGGAACACTAAAATTGCAGTTTGCCCCAGAAATATGTCTACTTTAACCTCCATTTAATTATACAGTTAAAAAATTTTGGTGTAGGCACCACACGACTTTCTTATACGAATATATGCGGTCTGAGTTTTTCATGCAAAAATTTTTGGAAGCTGTGTTTTCAGTAAAATAAAAATAAGTTGCAAATAGTATTTATCAAATCTTTTCTCAAGATAATTTTCGATTTTATATAATTGCCCAACTGTAAATAAATTTATTTCTGATGTGTCGATTTCTTAATAGCTCTGCCTTATGGTAACCAATTATGTGCTTGTTAGTTTATAAAAAAAAAATATATTCAAATTTGTAATTGTCTTATTATAAGAATATTACTTTCACATTCTCTTCCATCGCACACATGATTTTTATATTCCTGTAATATAATTTTAATGTATAAAGTATAAATCACAGTATTCACGCACATAAACTGCTATAAACAGACAATGAACAAATAATTCAAATGACATGATTATTGCTAAACTGCATTCAGGTTATTCATAACATGCGTACATATACTTATTAACGTAACGTTATTCGAGAGCTGTTATGAAAAAAAAAATAACGTATACGCATAACATGTTTACGTTATATAACGTGTACGTTTAGGATACATCATACGATTTTCGGATTTCAGCATATGTTATATGGGGATAACGTATATGTTATTTGTGACAGAAATGATACAGCATAGGGCTAATTGTACTGGTAGCTAGTGGCACGCTGTTTGCAGTGTATTTGTAACGGATAAAGTAGAGTTTTCAATAGAATAACAAAATAAATAGCTCAGTTTTATTTAAACTAACAAACGTACACATTGATAAACATTACATTTGGCGACGAAGATGGTTAATAAACAACACAAAAAAATCGAGAAAAAAACAACTTAGAATGGAATTATAAAAAAAAAAACTGACACTTTGAGCTAATATACCAGCTCAATAGTCCCCCTTGGATATAGTTTTCTTTTCTTTTTTTTCAAAAACGTCATTAGATATGTACGTACAATTAATTGCCTTCTTTTGAAATGGCCGGTCTACATTGAAAATCGATCCGCAAATTTTAAAATTTCTTTAATTAAAATTTTTTTCCAAATGTAGCACTAAATACTTTTGCACTTATAATAATACATACAGAATGAAAAAAACTGCTATTCGATAAGAGTAAAGTCTTACTTCCGGTCCGAATTTTGAAAATTTTTTTATACAAGAATTTTTCCAATTCGGGCTCTAATATTTTTGTATTCTAGATAAATCTGTATAGAA
Organism: Amphimallon solstitiale; assembly: GCA_963170755.1. Lineage (NCBI taxonomy): Eukaryota > Metazoa > Arthropoda > Insecta > Coleoptera > Scarabaeidae > Amphimallon > Amphimallon solstitiale. The sequence goes on along the minus strand of OY720677.1, from coordinate 122,681,739 downwards.
TGAGTAATTTGTAAGATATTTGCTAAAAACTGTTTTCGCTAAGATAGAAAGACCTACTTCCGGCAAAAATTTCGAGAAAAGTCTCTCTAAAATTTACATTTTAGTACTTTTGCATTCTTTAGAAATTCGCCTAAACTTAGTAGTTGACGACATGTTAATAAATTTTGATTTTTTTACTGAAGTAAATTACTACTTCCGGTCTAACGATTTTACTCAAAATCTAATCAGAACTCAAGAGGAAGATTATACTCGTAAATATAAGGTTTGGTATTGATAGCTGTAGCCGTTTGGGCGCTATCATGGTCAGAGAGCGAGAGAGAGAGAGACACACACACACACAGAGAGAGAGAGAGAGAGAGAGAGAGAGAGAGAGAGAGAGAGAGAGAGAGAGAGAGAGAGAGAGATGTTTGCAAAAACCACTTTTCCGGTGTCAGCGGACTTTAAAACGTAGATATCTGCAAAAATCTTGTGGTCGAAAATATTCATCATCACAGTACACAGTAAGAAAGTAAAAAATTAGGTGTGGCCACCACACAACTTTCTTATACGTATGAGTGTTTCAAATTAACAATTTTAGGAATTTCTTATACACAAATTATTCAAAATCCTGTTCTAAGTACTTCTATTCTCTTAATATATCTCTATAGAAAGCGCTATTCAATGAGAGTAAAAGTGTTATTTCCGGTCGGAATTTTAAATTTTTTTATACAAAAGGTATTGAGTCTTATGTTTTAAATACATTTATACTCATAATGTATCGGCCTAGAAAGCATGGCTTGCGAGATATTCGCAAAAAACTGATTTTTGATAAGAGTAAAAGACCTAATTCCCGTAGGAATTTCGAAAAACTTTCTTAAAAAAATTCTTCTCAAATTTAATTTTGAGTACATATGAATTCTGTATATCTTTGCTTAAACTAAGTAGTTGACGAAATAATAGCAAAATTCGGCTTTTTCTTCTGGTCCTGTCGATTTTACTGAAAATTTAAGATCTCAAGAGGGAGATTATACTCGTATATACAAAATTTAGAAATGATAGCTATAGAGGTACACAGGCATTTTTTTAAAAACCACTTTTTCGGTATCAGAACACTTCAAAACGTGGACATCTGCAAAATCTCGAGATCGAAAATTTCCTTACTTCGTATAAGAAAGTAAAATGCAAATATTGTTTTAATTAATAACAGGGTGTTAAACTCAATAATTTTTGTATTTGAAATAATTTAAAAATAATGTATGTATTGTAATAATAAAACTAATGATATTTTTCAAACGCATTTATGTAGATTATCTGTTGTACAAAGCAAAGAAAAATAAATTGGGTAAAACCCTCTCACCATGTTATTTAAATTATTTCAGTAAGCTGGACTAGTTCGTTTTACATATACATACATATTTTGAGAGGAAAGAATTTAAATACAAAATTATAGAATGAGCAGCATTCAAAATTCAAACAAATATAAATATTCTGGAGATATATTGCTTTGTATATTTAGTGTGTGGCGACCAAACATCCACACAATTAGAAATGTGACTATCGACAGATATGGGCAGCGTTTTTAAATGCAGACCGGTCATTTCAAAAGAAAGCAATTGTATATTCTATATAATAATATGCATTCTCTTTTCAGACAAAACCTGAAACTTTTACTGAACTCTCTTCAAATATTTTCAATAATATTTGTTTTAATCACTTTTCAGAGAGTCTTTTACAATGATTAACAAAACTAATCCTTTGTTAACATAATTTCAATAAGCGAATTGCAGATTATCTATTCTTACGGGGGCTATAGTTTTGGATAGGTAAACGCTCCTCTTAAGTAAAAACTTATTTGTCAGAAAAAATTATATTGCTAGTCACAAAATGATATTAGATAAATAATTACTTATAAATAAAAGACAATTAGCTTATTATAAGTTGCAAGTTGTCGTTATTCAGTACCTACTAAGATGAAGTTCTTTTTGATACACGTTATATAATAATTATAACGCATATATGTACTTCGTAAAATATATTTTGTACTGCAATATTTAAATGAAACCGAAGTGTGATATTCGCGCTTTCGAAAGTATAAACAAGCGCAAGACGTTATATTCTTAATTCCGTAAATAACAATTTATAAACTATTCGATTTCTGTTATGTTAAAAATTGATAATATTGTGCATTTGTTGGTATATTTTAGAATCGTGTCTGATAACCTTTGGTTAGTAAATGTCTCGCTAATTGTGCATGCACTGAATTTTCTGCGATGACTCGCCCATCACTGACATTGACACTGAATCAAGCAGGCAATATGCTAGCCGGCAGTCGGCGTTTGATTGACTCGAGGCTAACGTGGCTACTTAGGTCGATCACTTAGATCTACGGATACCATTAAAATAGTTATTCTATTTTGTTAGGTATAAAAATAGATTGTCACTTTCAAATTCTTTCCTCTAACGTTTACATTATTACAAATGCAATTTTAATATTACCCAGTAAATGTTTTCACCCATAAATTTTAATTTAATAATTAATTTATTATGCCTTATAACGTACATAAATTATACAGTGTGTCCAAAGTTATCGGTCCACTATTCCTATCTCCGTTTTTTTGAACTATAGTTTTGGTCAAAATAACAAATTACAAGTGTTTTTAAGCTGATTAGTATGCAGTTCATGAAAAAACAATTGAATTACGTATTTCTGAAAAATTTAACACACTATATATTTGTACGTATTTTGAAAGAGTATAATATTTTCAACAAAAAATATCAAACAGATAGCTACGAGGGCGTACTTTTATGTTATCTACCTAGCCATGAAAAAAAGCACATGAGAGAACAAAAAAAAATTCTTTTTCTACATAACTCCCTTCGACAATAATACACTTATTCCATCTTTTTTCCAGTTGCCCCATACCCTCAAAAAAAATTGCTACGGTAACCCCGCAAAATATTCTTCAACAGCTTCTTTGACTTCTTCATCAGAAGCAAAACGCTTTCCTCTGAGATGCTTTTTTAAATTTTTGAATAAGAAGAAGTCTGACGGAGCTAAGTCGGGGCTATAAGTTGGATGCCTTAACTCTATAAATCCACAGTCATTGATTATCTGCTGAACTTTGTTTGCCTTATAAACCTGAGAATTGTCCTGCAGCAACAAGTTCTTTTGTGGATAGCAATACGGGCGTTTTTCCTCCAGAGCAGTTTTTAAATTTTTAATTGTGTTTCCGTAGGCCTCTCCATTTATGGTAGACCCTCTCAGCATATATTCAATAACCAAAACTCCATCAGCATCCCAGAAAACAGTTGCCATCAGTTTTTTTCCAAAAAATTGTGTCTTGGCCTTTTTTGGTGGTGGAGAGCCCTTATGAACCCACTGCATGGATTCTTGTTTAGTAAGAGGGTCCCAGTAATATACCCAAGTCTCATCCCAGGTAATAATTCGAGATAAAAATGTTTTGTCCCTCTCTAACTTGACCAAATTTTCTTGAGAAACTTCTTTTCTGCACAGTTTTTATTCAGGTGTAAGCAATCTGGGTATCCACCTTCTTTATACCCAAATCGTCATGCAAAATTTTGAGAACACTTGTTTCGGATATACAGACTTCATTGGCAATGACAGAGATCTTTACACGCCGATCTATCAGTACCAAATTTTCGACTTTTCGCACAATGTTTTCAGTTCGAGCTTCAACGTCCGGACTTTGGGTCATCATTGATTGACTCTCGGCCCCATTGAAAGAGTTTAGACCAATATTTTACTTGGAAATAAGATGGTGTATCTTCCCCATATACAGCAACCATTCTTTCATGAATTGCTTTTGGACCATTGCCTTCCTTTGTCAGGAACTTTATTACGCTGCGATGTTCAAGTTTAGTTTCACTCATTTTATCGAGAAATGGACCGTCTCAAATCTCTATACACAGCATAAACTAAACACAACTTAGCACATGTACTTCTAACAGTGACAGCAATATTTCAATAATTTGTTTGACATCGTCACTCTTTTGTTCATGGCTAGCTAGGTAAAAATACGCCCCTGTATCTTTAACTAAAAAATAAACAAATGGGAAGCGTTTAAAGCTTTAAAAAAGTGTTAAAATTTAATTCTATGTTGGTCATGGAAAATAATAACAAAATATAATGTTAACGGTACAAAAAAATATCCACACGATAACGCTTTCTGTAGCTTTTCTAATAGTTCGACCAGAAATATTGTTTAGCGTTGGTTTAATACAAGTTTTGAGTTACATCACATTTCGATATCACTGCTTGTATGCCCCATCATTTACAAAACACCAAAGATAAAAATCTAGAAGTGTCAAAGTCGGGAGAGCGTTTAGACCAACGAATGGGCGTGTTGGGTCTTATCCATTTTTGATTAAACGTTTCGTTTGACAAATTGGAAGTGTTAACGTAATTATGAGGAGGTACTAAGAGACCATCCAGAATGTTTGTTAATAACCATACGTAGCGGTCTCCACTTAAGGTACCTTAATAGAAAACTGGACCAATAATTCTGTTGCCCAATAATCCACACTACACATTTAAACTAAACTGGTGCTGCGGATTGCGCGGATCAACTCTCAGTAACGCTAATTTTTCTTATTGCACATACCTGAATTTGAAAAGTTAGATTCGTCAGACCACAGAATGCAATTTAAATTATCTGGTCGTTCATTATAATTATTTCTCAACCAATTACAGAAAACCAATCTTCTATCTGCCTCGCCGGGAAGTAGAAGCTAAACATTGTGTTCTTTGTACGGACGCAACTTACGCTTTATTAAAATACCGTTCACTGTACACTGTACTCTTTTTCAAATCTAATTGTGTGGTACAACTTCGAATGGATTTTTCCGGATTGGTTTCAAAATAAACTAGACTTCGTTCACTGAACCAATAGAGTAGCAAAAAACGCGTGATCAATGCATGATTTTTAATTCTGTCTTTCTATTGATTCTTATAGTTACATACAAATCCTACAACACACGATATAAATCATCTGTTTTCTGTGTTTTTGTCACATGATTGTGACTAACATTGTCATTATTGTTATTATGAAATATAAGTATGTATACTTTTTGCTTTATTATTATGTATTGTTCTTTGTGTTTGCACTGCTTGTATTTGTTTAAGTTGTTATTGTTATTATTCTCAGTCTTTTAAAAACTCTATTAGTTATTAAAGATTTATTGAAGGTAAGATCTATAGATAGTGAACAAAGCAAATGATTTATAGGTTAATTATGTTTCAGATTCCAAAAGTGTTGAATTTAAGATACTGTTTTTACCTGTTTATACAGTACTGTGCAAAAAGCAGCCAGAACTGACGAAGAAACGAGTAAAGAGACATTTTACAGTGCTAGAAAAAGAGACTGTACTGAATATATTGAGCAAACGTCAACAAGAATGCCCAGCTGACTCTAAGACACGAATCGTTCACTTTACAGCCGAAGCTGCAGGTATCTGCTCCGCAAGTGTTTTTAATATTTTGCGAGAACACAATGCACAAGATGTGAAACCACCAAAGATGTATACAAGAGCGCGATCTGTCCTGGATAATATTGATGATGATATACGCGATATTAGTAGACGTATAGTACACTTATTTTTCTATAGAAATGCGGTGCCAACAGTGGATAAAATTTTATTCAAAGTAAATGAAGATGAGAACTTGTCTAACCTCAAACGTAAAACATTGTGGAAGTTGTTGAAAGAAATGAACTTCTCTTTCAAAAAAAGAGCTCGTAATAGTTAATAGTTGTTTAAAGGAAAACTGTGAAATTGGTCCATCATGGAGACGGCACTACCTTCGTCAAGTAAAAGAATTTAGGGAACAAAATAAAAAACTTTATTACCTAGATGAGACATGGGTTAATGAAAGTCATACTGTGCAAAAAATATTGGTAGATAAAACGGTAACAAGTCCAAGGCAAGCATTATTACAAGGGCTCTCAATGGGTCTTAAAAATCCAACTGGAAAGGGAAGACGATTGATTGTTCTTCATATTGGCTCAGAAAATGGATTTATTGAAAACTGCTTATTGTTGTTCGTGTCAAAAAGGATCAATGATTACTGCGAAGAAATGAATGCAAATACCTTTGAGAAGTGGTTTGAAAAGGTATTGCCAACTTTGGAAGAAAAATGTGTTGTAGTGTTGGATAATACTTCTTATCACAGTAGAAAAATTGAAAAAGTGCCAACTACAGCCACATGGAAAGATGATATTCAGTCTTGGTTGCAAAAGTAAAATATATCCTTTCAAAAAGATATTGTTTAAATTACATTTAGTTAAGGTGCACAAAGAAAATTTCAGTAAATATGTGATTGATGAACTTGCAAAAACTTAGAATGGAATGGTACTAAGACTACCACTATATCATTGCGAATTGAACTCAATTGAATTAATATGAGCCCAAGTTAAAGGAGAAATTGCAAGGAAAGCACTACATTTAAATTAAAGGAAGTCAAAGAGCTGTTAGACACATCGTTGAACAATGTTACAAAAGAGAGTTGGTTGAATGCTATCGAACATATTAAAGAAATAGAGAAGAATATGTAATAGTTAGACGTGATTGTTGAAAATCTACAAGATAGTTTCATAATTTATTTGGATAGTTCTGAAAGTAGTGACAGTGACATTCTGGAATAATTTTAGTTGTCAACAGAGAAAAATTTAAAATATTTGTGTACATTCATAGTTTCTTTAGCTCTTTCTTTTATATATTTTTTAAAAATAAAGTATATTGTGTATGCATTTTTTTTATATATGTTTACTATGTATATACTATATTTATACATGTATAAAATTCCTTATAAATTCACAATAAAGTAACTGCCTATGCCCTATTTAAACTTGTAATTTATATTATATACACATGTGAATAAAGTCTTTAATATATTTGCTTCATTTTTAATTTATCTTAAATTGTTTACAAAATGCGCATTTGTGTATTTTTTGTTATGTTTGAGATTTACGTATTTTAGTTATCTAAACAGACAAAACATGCATTTTCTGTAAATTTAAATGGGTGCAGTATTTTATATAAATTAATAAATTGTTGTTTTCGAAAATTTAAACATGTAATCAAAAGATTTTATAAATTTTATTGTTAATATTAGTTTTCTATTGTAAATTGAGCTGTGCACGCGGAACAGTCGTGGACAGCTCGTGATTACTCTATATGTTCAGTGAATGAAGTATCACACATTTACATCCGTTTCTTCGTCTATTAGAAAATCCTTTACCATTCTTCGTATTTTAAATGTTTCTTCGTTGCTTCGAAATTTTCTATACAATCTTAGAAAATAAAACTGATTTGGTGACTAACTATTCACATATGTGTTCAGATAGTAAAGAAGTGCACTTCTTGCATTTTTTCTACAAATCAGATATGCCTCTAACATATCACACTTTTCTAAATGCGTAAACGGCATTATTTTTAATAAATATGGAAGAATAAATGATTATAAGAAATTATAAGGTTTTAAATCTTTCTATCAATAAGTTGTTTATTAAAAAAAAGAACTAAAGAACACAACACAAATTCAAATAACCAACTATTTGAAATAACTTATCATTCGAAAGAGAAACAGACGCAATACGTTATTGATAATTTCAATGGGCAAACTATTTGTTTGTTTGTTTATTTTAGTCAAAAAAAACTAGGACACGTCAAAATAAGAAAATACAAACCAGCAGTAACACTGCATATACAATACAATAAATAAATCAATATACAGACAAAAAAATGTAAGTATAAATATAACATGTTAAAATAAGACAGCGATTAGTCAAAGCTATGTAACAGGAATTCGTCCACACTGTAAAACACATTTTCCAGCAGTAGCTTTTTAACCGCTCTTGCAAAATTGTCAGGCGGCAGACCCTTAACGGCATCCGGCAATTTATTGTACAATTTTGGACCCCAGTAGTCCACCGATTGTTGGGTTTGCTTTATACGACAGTGGGTCACCACCAGGTGATCTCTATTCCTTGTTATGTGGTCATGTATGCTTGAATGTTTTTTAAAACGAATCTTGTTTGTATGGACGAACTTTACGCCACACAAGATATAGGCACCCGCAAGTGTCATTATTCTTTCTTCCGCGAAAACTCGACGACAAGAGTCACTGTACTGAAGTCCACACAAGGTCCGTACGGCACGCTTTTGCAGCACGAAAACTCTCTGCGCTTCTGGGGCCATGCCCCACACCAATAAACCATATGTCGCCATATTATGGAAATTGGCATAATAAGTCAATTTTGCCGCACCACGACCAACCAAGTGTTTTATCTTTCTTATGGCAAATATCGCCGCACTTAGTGTCCCCATTAGCTGTGATATGTGACCCTTCCAGGATAGTCCGTCATCCACAACCAACCCCAAAAAAAGAACCGCAGCGCCACTCTTGTTTCCCGAAAAGGAAATCGTTTGGGTTTTGCTTTCGTTTATTTTCAGTTTATTCACATCACACCATGTTTTCATTGAAGTCAGTTGGTCCTTTGCTGTTCCCACTGAAGGCATATCCGCGCTCTCTACAACAAAGGAGGTATCATCGGCGTACAGACACACTTTGCAGTCACTCAAGTTTGCTGGTAAATCATTAATGTAGATAATAAAAAGAACAGGCCCAAGGATCGAACCCTGAGGCACCCCATACTTAACAAGCCGTGGTTTCGTTGTCCTATTATTCCAGCTAACTGCTTGTCTTCTGTCTTGTAGGTAGGACCTTAATAAATTATACGCCACGCCCCTCACTCCATAATAATATAGCTTGTGCAACAGTATATCATGTGGAACCGTATCAAAAGCCCTGCTCATATCACACAATACCAAGTCACTTGCCTTACGGTTGTCCCTGGCAGTCAGTACTGCCTCAACAGACTCAATCAGAGCTGTAAGTGTCGATCTTCCCTTCCTGTACCCATGCTGTGCTTCTGGCAGTAAGTTCCATCTCTGGCAAAAGGAGACAAGTCTATTTTTGATAAGTGTTTCGAAAATTTTTGATAAAGCCGGCAACAGAGATATCGGCCTATAATTCTCAACTTTCGTTTGATCTCCCTTCTTGAGCAATGGCGTCACCTTGGCCAGTTTCAGTTCTGAAGGAAATACTCCCTCCTCAAAACACGAATTTACCAAAAGCCACAAAGGCTCAGAGAGCTCGTCCGCAACCTCTCTGAGTAAATCGGCACTTACGCCATATATATCCTTACTCCTCTTGCTCTTTAAGCCACGTATGGTTTTTCTAATCTCTTCCAGATCTACTGCGTGTAGATACCATGAGTTGACTAAATTTTTTTTTATGTTGCCAAGTAAAGCACCAACTTCTATATTCGATTTATCAATTTGCTTGATCCCAGTCTCTCCGATACTGATAAAGTAATCGTTAAGCTCTTCCGATGTAAGTTCCGCACACTGTCTTGAGTCAGGTTTCTGTTTACCGCACTCGCTATTAATTATGTGCCATACCGCCCTCTGCGGGTTCTCAGAGGTGGTAATATAATTTTCGGATTGTTCCCTCTTTGCTCTGCTGATCAATTGCTTATAGTGCAGCTTGCGCTCCCTGTATACTTCCAATAGTTGAATATCCTTTGTCACCTCAAACATCGTATATAGAGCATCAAGACTGTTTTTGTAATTTTTTATTTCTTCAGTTCTGTATTGAAGATTGAAATTTTTATATATTTTTTTTTCTACTACAGGGAAACAGACATTATACACTGCCATAAAATTGTTATGAAACATAGTATACTTATCCTGAGCACTGCCATGACTTAAATAATCACTCCACGTGATGCAAGACAACATGTCTTTAAATAGTTTAATCTGATTCTCGTCTATATTTCTAACCATTCTAACGCTGTAATTTTTAAAGTGGTTATCTCTATTTTTAAACCTAACAATTTGAGCTCGATGATCTGACATATGTGTCTCTACTGTACTTGTTTCCATATTATTGTGTGAAGTAACAAAGATGTTATCAATACATGATGCTGACATATCACTAACCCTCGTGGCTTCATACATTACTCGCTTTAGACCAAACATGCTACAAATTTCAATCAGTTCGTCTTTATTTTTGTTATCCTTGTTTAAGACTATATTAAAGTCTCCTGCAAGAATGATTTTTTTTTTGGATATTTTTCAGAAATCCTCGTAAGGATTTCAGTCAAAGATTCTTTAAATAGATTCAAATCACCCGAAGGCGGCCTGTAAAGAGATATTACTACTGTCTCTATCGTGCTTATAGAGGTAGCAGATAATTCTAGATGTCCCTCTCTTGCAAACTCACTTACCTCTGGCAGTTCAGCACTCTCCAAATTGTTTCTAGTCAATATGAGAGTTCCTCCACCTCTTGAGTTTCTTCTGCAGGAAAAAGCACATATATTATATTTTTTTATGTTAAAAATTTTTACTAAATCGGAGGTTAACCAATGCTCAGTAAGGCAGACAACGTCCACATTATTATCTGCTACAAAAAATTGTAGTTGATCAATTTTTCTATGAACAGACTGTATATTTAAGTTCATAACTGTTACATCACTTATTTTTCTTTTTTCCTCTGTGTTACATTGAAGAAAAAACGATCCATCTTAATGCCAACTGGCCAAATGTTTGGGCTTGAAGTAAAAAAAGCCTTCTGTTAATAATGTTTCTTTGACATCAACTAAAATTCAGCATAACTACTTTCTTATTCGCTTAAATACAATCGTGTATTCATAAGATATGCCTGAATAGTTCGGTTCATAAATGCTTGTTGAGTTTGTAAAATATAATATCTTATCCACTTGTATTTCACAACAGATGAGGACTAGATATATTTACGTAATAGAACACATGTAGCTAATACACACAGCGCTTTAGATTTGACTAAAACACTTTCGCCGCAAAAGCCCACCCTTATGAATCACCTACATTCGTCGAGATATAAGCAACTACTGTTATATATACATATCGTAACTTGTAAACATCATTATTGAGAGTAAGGAGATGAAAACAGCTCCGTCGCGTTGACGAACAGGAGTTGGCAAGATTCGTAAAGTATATACATTAGAACATTAAACACATAGTATAAAGCTTGTTACGTATTTTTGTATTACTGCAACATTCTCCAAGGCGTATTATAATTGTTTTCATATCAAATACTATTTTTAATAAAGCTTGATTATTTAAATAATTAATTGTTAAAATATATAATCAAATTCAATTTTTGTCAGCCCGGAAGTACTGTGCGTCACCGGGTCATTAATAAAAATTACCACAAAATTTTATCCCTGAGACCATCTTGAGATATTTAATCTATGATATTTAAATTGTATTACTCCAAACGACTTGCGTCTTTCTTGCTGAGATAGCCACTCATTAGGAGCACGTTTTAAAATTATTTTGAATTATACGGAGTGTTTCATAACTTGGTGGCTGGCCATAGTTTTTTAAATGGAACAGCCTATATATTATTACACTTCTATATTCCTCGTATAATTCTTAGTTAAAAAGTGATAAGATATTATAGGCCTAAAATTTAAGGTCTTAAGGACTTCAATGTTTTTATAAAATTATATTTCTCGAAAACGACGTATTAGATGGACACAATTTTTGGTAGGTTGTTCATAATAAAAGGTACTAATACAAACATATATTATATTTTTTTAGAATTACTAATTCAATTTTGTCTAAAAGTGATTTTTTCCAAATTCCACACTATGTATATCGATTCATTTTTGAATTGCTTACTAAATTGCGCACCAAAAACGTGTAAGCCGTTGTTATTTTAAAAGTGACCATTACTAAGCTATTGTCGTTTTTTGATATAACTTTGCCAACTGTATGTTTTTTATTTGACTACGGTATAGTTAGCCACGATATTCGTCGCGAAATTGACAATTGAATGGACGACATTTAATAAGCAAAAACGCATTAATAAGAAAAATGATAGAAAGTCAAAAACCTTAAATTTAGTTTATCACTTTCTGACTAAGAATTATATGGGGAATACAAAAGTGTAATAATATTTATTACACTAATTATAGATCAGCATTTAAATTTTAAAGAAAATACAAAACATATTCTAAATAGAATGTCTAACAAGGTAGGTTACTTAAGTAGAATAGGTTAAAATATGTCTACATATATTAAACTGTCTATATATAAATCACTAATTTCGATACACATGGAATATTGCTCAAGTATCCTTTTCAAGTTAAATAATTACGAAACTCAGCAAATGCAAAAAATACAAAATAGGGCTATGAGAACAATTTTAAAGTGTAACAAATATACACCAGTTGCATTAATGCTGAGTACATTGAAATTAATGAATGTGCGACAAAGAATAACTTACAAAACTATGCTATTCATTTACAAGAGTAAACAAGGTGTTACGCCATCGTATATTAGTCAGAAGTTGATTTATATACATGACACACATAAATATAATACACGAATCATCAATGATTTCTTTATAGAAAAAGTTAATAGGCCATCAACGGCTAATAATGTTTTTCTTAATGGGCTAAAAATGTTTAACAGCCTGCCGTATGACATAAAACATTGTAATAATATAAATATATTTAAGAGACAACTGTCATTATATATTTTAGATAAATTTATATAAATAATGTAAGTGTATGTAAATAGCGTATTGCTAATAAAGATATATTATTATTATTATTATTATTATATTATACATGGTGTTCCATTTAAAAAACTATAACTATGGTCAGCCACCAAGTTATGGAATACTCTGTATAATGCAAAATAATTTTAAAATGTGCTTCTAGTAGGTGGCTATTATAGAAAGAAAAGTCGCTCCGAAATATCTTTTCTCATAAAGTCGCAATCTGCCTTCCCCGCGGAGATGTAAAAAAAATTGTATTACTCCAAACGACTTGCGTCTTTCTTGCTGAGATAGCCACTCATTAGGAGCACGTTTTAAAATTATTTTGAATTATACAGAGTGTATCATAACTTGGTGGCTGGCTATAGTTTTTTAAATGGAACAGCTATGATGACTCACCCTATATATGCGTCTACATATCCGTACTATTGGACCGGAAAGCAGAAGTAATAAAAATATGATGTAGAGTTCTGTGCAATAAAGTAGCGTACATGTCTTATTGCTAATTTTGACATTATTTTGTCAATGTGAAAATGGCTTATTTTATACTGTATTTGAAAAGTTAAATAATGCCTTCATTATTGACGTTAGTTGTCAACATGGTTGGTTCTAATGCTCTTTTACCTTGATGATTATTTCTTTTTAAAATAATCGTTTGTAAAGATATTAACATTAAATAAAATTTATTTTATTTTATAATTGTTTAATATTCAACACGCAAAATAAAATATAAATAAAAATAATACGAAAACAAAATAAGAAAACATTAATTAATTTTCATCTGCCACTAATTCTTTCCAGACCTTTTCTATAGTATCCCAAAATGATTCACGTTTAGAAAACAAATATTTTGGGTGTGTATTTTCTTAGTTAATCAACCACATATATTCTCAATAGAGTTCAGATCTGGGCTGTTAGCGGGGCACTGCAAAGTTTTGATTGTGTGTAGACTGAAACACACTATCAGAGAATATGATATTTTGCCAAAAAGGCAATTTTCTATAAACGTCATTAAAAGAAAATAGTAATCGACATTGTTTGTGTTCCTCTGTTAATTGTAATTTCCTAACCAGCATAGAACTTTTCAAGTACGATTCATGGATTCTTCGACAAGCTATGGATCGTGAGCTAGGAAAATTTACTGTAATTTTAGCATTTCTAACGCTATCAAAAGGGTTTTCTCTTAAATTTTGTAAAAGTCTTCTTCTCGCGTGGATTTTCGGGGACGAGCAGAACTACCTCTTCTATATAATGTTCTTTCCTTCTTCCAGCGTTTCTTAATTTTTAGCACAGTAGATTTATTTATGCACGAAAGTGTAACAAATATACACCAGTTGCATTAATGCTGAGTACATCGAAATTAATGAATGTGCGACAAAGAATAATATACAAAACAATGTTATTCATTTACAACAGTAAACAAGGTGTTACGCCATCGTATATTAGTCAGAAATTGATTTATATACATGAAACGCATAAATATAATACAAGAATCATCAATGATTTTTTTATAGAAAAAGTAAATAGATCATCAACGGCTAATAGTGTCTTTGTTAATGGTCTAAAAATGTTTAACAGCCTGTCGTATGACATAAAACATTGTAATAATACAAATAGGTTTAAGAGACAACTGTCATTATATATTTTAGAGAAATGTATATAAATAATCTGTGTATGTAAATAGCGTATTGCTAATAAAGATATATTATTATTATTATTATTATTATTAAAATTGCTGTGATAATGCTCTAATTGACGAGTTATCTTCAATTTTTGCTGTAATACGATACTTACTTATTAAACCTAGCCTTGCAAGCATATTTAAAATCTCTATCTGTCAGTTAAGTATGACAAATTGAATTAACGCTATATAACAAATTGAAAATAAAAGTCACATTTACATAATCGTATATTAAATGTACGCCAGTTTATTGCACAGAACTGTACATACGAAAGTAACCTATTAGGTTACTTTCGCATGCGTATTAACAAAGTAAATGTTACTGCAAAATAAGAAATATTTTGCACCTACTGTAACATTTAGATACATAACTGAAAATGTCTAATTTCCAAACATGGAATTTTCAACTTGCCTGGCTTATTTTTTTTTTTGAAAAGCACTTCTAAAATGATGCCACCTTTCATACAATATATTGTATTATTGTCATGCACGCGTGCTATATATATGGTATCGTAGTGTAACACACACATACAAAAGTGCAACAACTGAAAGTGCGTTCGTATATGACACAAACACGTAAGCAACAGATGAATGCATAAATTAGTTGCATGTACCATATATATACACAGGCAACCACAAGAGAAATAAACACTCGCATATATACATACGTGTTTGTAATAGCATCCACAATATTCACATACAGTTAATCACAGATTAAATTGTACGGGCTTGAGTATATAAGTTTATCTTTGGAATTAAATTTCTAAAATACCAATCATGTGATACGCGACAGCCTTTTCCTATTTTTTACATTACCTATTCTTTTAATTGTGCAATTTGCTTCGATATTATTTGTGTGGCGTTACTGAATATCAATACCATTTGATGATGCTACATGGGTAATAGCGATGCTTCTATGCTTAAATGTTCACATTTCATTTTTTTGCATTACATCTTGCTGGTCATTGAAAGTTTTCTGCAGCTATTGCCGCTTCTAGCATCCTAAACACTATTTATTATTGTTGATCCAGTCGCCCTCTTGTAGACCTTTCTTTCTCATTACACTTTCTATGTTGTTTATCCATTTGTTCGAGGACTTGCTCGTTTATTCCCTTGTGCTGGAATCCAATTTCATACCTTCCTTGGTATTCTTTCTTCCCTCATTCTACGCAAATATTCGTACCATCCCATTCATTTATAGCATCTATAATAGTGTCTTTCACTTCCATTCTATCTCTGATATCTTCATTTCTGACGTGGTCGCACATGGTTACGCCGCAACATCTTCTCCAATATGTCATTTCCGCCGAGAGTAAGCTATGTTTAATTTTTTGGTCGGTCACCCATATGTCCGACCCATAACTCATTACTGGTACTATTATAGCTTTGAATAGATTTATTTTTGTTTGTTTTTTGTCTGGGTTGTATTCTACAGTGCTGGAGGTAGTGCTTTTGTCGTATTCCTTCCTCTGGCTATTTTCTTCATTATGTCTTTGTCGTCTCTTCCATGTTCGCATGTTGTGACCCGCGGGTATTCGTACTGGCTAACATTTTTTATTGTTCGCTGTCGAGCTTTGTATCCTGTCCTTTTCCTCCAATGACCATATACGGTGTTTTCTTCGTATTTACTTGTAAGCCCCACTTATGCAAAGAAGATGCATACTGGGCTCTTACTCAGCCATGTTTCCATTGGGCTATATTTCCTAGTCCAATTTTTAAGGTAAGTTTTAAAAAGAGTAGGGAAAAGGTAGCAGCCTTGTTTAACTTCCTTGAAAGGCGTGAATGGTAGAGAGATTTGGTTTCCAGCCTTTATGGCAGCTTGATTTTTCTTGCACCGTGATTTTATTGCGTTTATGTACGTTTTATTTATACCAGAAATAGAGTCAAATGTTTTCTTTAGATCTATACACGTAACATAATGTTCTCCTCCTTTAGTCTGATTTTTCTCTGCTAGGTGCCTTAACGTAAACAGATTATCTATACAGGATCTTCCCGGTCTAAAGCCCCTTTGTTCCTCTATTTCCTTTACTTCTTTCTCTATTCTAGCTTTGAGTCCGCTTTCGTATAGTCTTCCCACTGAAAACGTAACACTTATTCCTCTGTAATTCTTGCAGTCGGTTCTACATCCTTTTTTTGTAAATCGAGTATTTATGAGCAGATTTCCAATCTGTTGGTATGTCTTCCCCCTTAGGCATTTATTAAATATATCGCAAATCGTTTCTAGTGTTCTTGTTGTGACATATTTCAGTAACTCGATAGGCAAATTGCTTGGCCCTAGCACCTAGTTTTGTCCTTTTCCGTAGAGTTTTTTTTACCTCTTCTACTATGATCTGGTCTATTTCATTTTCTCTACTTTCTCTGTATATAAACATGTGTCCAAATATTTTGCTGGCTTCTCTATCAGAATGTCGCTATAGTAGCCTTCCCAAGCCTCGATGCCTATTGGAGTAATCTCTTTTCCTTTATTTGAATATTTCCTCAATTTTTTGTTGTTGTTTTCCTTTGATGTATCGCTCACTAAAATCTTCCATTAAATAAAGGTATTAACTCGTATTGTTTTTGTGGGACACTTGTACAATACAGTCATTTTCTTTTGCTCTGCGCTTTCGTCAACTGCATTTCACTATTTGTCAAATGACTTTCCCTTTATATGAATTGCTTTTCTTGTTTATATGGAGGTATAAATACCTCTTACATTTCATAAAAAATATAGCAATTTGCACATTAAAGTGAGAAATTTTTTTTGTATTTAGATACAAACACAGTGTAACATTTGTGTAATATAACCATAACTTAAATCAAATTTTCATTTCTTTGTAGACAGTTGTGTAAATATGTCTCCATGTGTTGAATATAATTCAAACAATTTTATGGACTTACATGCTCAGATGCATTGTGTCACTTGTTGGGTGTGTTCTTTTATTATCGGCTTCCACTGGTTCAATAACTCTTCTATTGGATTTAGAAAAGAGCTATAAGCAGGAAGAAACACTGGAAGATGACCACGACCTCAAATAAAGGCCAAAACTTCCTCACTTCTATGAAATCTTAAATTGTAAATGTTGAATTAACGTTGTGAGAAATTCAAAAAAGTGCAGTACATGAAAGGGCACATCTTGACTTTGAAACATATACAAGAAATATATTTGTATTGCAAATTTGTCAATGAAGAACATTTTTTGCTTTTTCCAACATCATTCTATTATACTGCACTACATAATCAAAGAGAGCTTGAATAATGCGCGGAATATTTCTTCTTTAAGGAAAAAATGACACATTTTAACAGAATAATGAAAGTTATTAAGAGCTCTATTAATCGAAGATTTGTTGAAAAAATAGCCATTGGTTTAAGCACTTTTCTTGCAACTGGCGATGGGTTAAAGAACAATTCAGATCATCCCAGTCACAAATTTGTTCTTTTTGAGCGTTTAATAATTTTTGTTGCCGATGGCCTATATTAGTTCTTCTATATGTTGCATAAATTTTTCTAACGATATCCGGCAAAACTCCAAACTGTCTTCAACATTCTCTACCGTAGCACCGTTATTCAATAAATTATTGATTAATTTGCATACTTATCTTATTATTATCTCGTCTCTGACGATCATATTATTTTTCCAAATATTTGTGCATCTGAAACTAAATTAACAAATAAGGAAAACCATTTGAGAGAAACGGAATTTATTTGATAAAGCAAGTTTACTACTATAAAATAATTGGATGGTCATTTGACAAATAGGGAAACGCAAATGACAAAAGTGGAAGACCAAAAAAAAACCATAAAGCATTAGTAATGTTTCACAATATTTCCTTTTTTTTTTTTCTTAGGTCTTCGTTTTGAATGCTCATCTCCAAAAATAAATGCTATAGCTGAATAAAGGTTGCACCAAAAATCGAAACTTTACAGTTTCAGATATGTAGTCCAGCGTCTTATCCGTTAGGTTATCACAGAGCACTATTTCCAAAACAACAAATTTTGTTCAATTATAACACAAACTGTAAGTCAAGTCCGTACGATTTTGACTGTGGACCACTGTATATAGTGCAAGAGACCACGAACTCAGAGAGAAGAACAATGCATTCGGAGTGTTAGTGAATTTGCAACGGCCATGAACCTGTCTCCTCTGACATGCTATTAAAATGCTGCCGCCACCCACAAAATAAACAGATTAGAGGCCATTGTGCCAGGCGGTGTTTTCAAGTTTAAATAACAACAACGGGCACACGTTTGTTCTCCGTCCGCCTGAAATGCATCGCTTAACAAATTGATAGGTGCAACGTACTAATATGACCCTGTAGTGTAACATCGACAACATAACCGACTATTACTTCTACTGTCACCAAATCGTGGTTGTTGTCATCCTGATCCTTTTTAGGTATCGTTATTATGGTGAGAAGAATTGCAACAATACGCGCTAACATGCGAACAATCGAGAATGGAAGAAGACAGGACTTAAAACGGTGTTACAACAGCAACATCAGGACGATAACGAATGTGCAATTCATGAATTGCATAGCAGGAAGTAAATAGTATGTCATATTCGTGTGCGATGTGTAAATTTAATAATGCCGGAATGTTATTATCATTAAATTATACATATTTTCGCCACGACTCCTTCTGATTCATATCTTCTTTGAAGACACGCATTAAGAGACTAATTCAGATAAGTGTTCCCCTGTTCACCATCGGAGACGCATCAAATACTTCCTGTTTTGTAATAGATTTATTTCTGCTTCATTCAATTTCGAACAACAATATGTAGGAATATGGGTAGCAATGTCAAGACGTAGGATTGTGGGCCCTATTTTCTTTAATGATACGATCACAGCTGCAAGATACCGTGCAATACTAACTGAATTTTTTGATCAATTGCACGATGACGAATTACAGAATGGTTGGTTTCAGCAAGACAATGCTCCTGCTCATACGACTAGAGAAACACAACAATATTTGAATGAATTTTATGATGATAGAGTAATCGGTAGAAATTTATTTCCTCCTCGTTCACCTGATCTAACACCGTTAGACTTTTATTCATTTGGGACTCTCAAAAATAAAGTATATCAGACCAATTTACATACATTAGAAGAACTGGAAGCAGCTATCATGCATGAAATAAATAATATTACTCCAGTAGAATTGCATCATGTGTTCGACAATTTAAAACGGAGAGTAAATTGCTGTTTGCAACAAGATGTACAACACTTTCAACATTTACTATGAACATTAAGAACATAAAATTGCTATGATAAATGACATTCTATTAAATCTGTACTATAAAATTCATAATAATATAATGTAATTCTAGCTATTATTATTAATAAAATGTCTAATTTTACTTAATAAATTGTGTGCAATAAGAATCATAACAAAATTCTCTCTTTTATTATTAATGAAATAGCTGGTTTTATTCACAAAAGAAATGTATGCTGGTGTAAAAGTTTGTTTATAAAAATTTTCAAATATTCAGTACAAGTTAGGGATTTTTATTCAAACTATTACCAACTTGTAAAACTGGTTGCATAACTGTCATGTTACGTTATTATTGGACCTCATAGTATGCGCAAAATGCTTCGATAACTGAAATTTTCATGTTCTTTCTTTCTTACTGTAGGGATAAGTATTCTTTATTCAAGAGTGGTGCTTTATTTATTTTGTATGTTTGTTTTATTTAGTCTTAGTTCAGAAATGTAACGACAAGATGTATATACTTCATAATAAAATCAAGTTTATGTATAGCAAATATTTATTTCAATCCGATTCCTTATTTACAATGAAAGATCTGCGTATTAATTAAAACATGTTATTAAACACTTAATTCTTTACTAGATTCTGTAGCAGATATAATAATATTTGAAAAGCAGGTTTCCTACAAACCTATTTGCAATTGAAGCACCTTAGTAGTCCACGCGACTACTGGTGTAAGTATATACCACGCGACCACTGAAGGGTTAATGTTTACTAATATTCTCGCTGTAGCGCCACGGTATTGCGCAGTCACTGTTAATCTAGTATGTACAAGATGGCGTTGAAAGAAGCGTGGCAATATTGAGTCTAAAGTAAGGATACTGATATTACATACCTACAGAGATATCAACAATTCCTATAGACCACGTGACTACCAAATTAGGCAACCCAAATAACAGCAGTTGATAGTATTGAATGTTTTATGTAAAATATTCTAGACAGTGGCGCACCCTTTTTCCGTAATGCAGCTATATTTGACTTGTCGACAATGACAGCAGTATCTGTGAATAAAATGTACGCTACTGTCAAATACTAGCGATACGCGAATCTCATAAACGTATGAACGCGATAATCACCAGATGTTAGAAAACTACTAATCACGTGGTCTACAATCTTTCTCGATAGCACAGTACAATTCCTGCATGCTGCTCGTTATGATCTCTGTAAAATGTGGGATAGTTGAGCTTATGTTTACGAGATGAATAGAAAAGACAAGCATAAAACAAAAAAAAACTTTCTTACTCTTTGCATGCCGGTGTCGTTTGGGGCAGATTGAGAAAATACGTGGGGCAGTTTAGGACAGAGTACCAATCTGCCCCATTAGCATTAACGATCGGAATTGCAAATATATATTATTGAACAAATACTTTGATTAAGTTGTAATTATTCTAATTCCGCTTGATATAATAAATGCTTTCTGCAAATGTGGTGTTTGGCCCATTTATTCACTTGTTTTTAATGACACAGATTTTATTGGTGTTTTACACCAAAAAGAAAACTCCAAAGATGGTTCACATTCCCGAAGTAACCAACCAACTACGTCTTCTGATTACCCTGAAGTTTAATATTATAAGCGACATAACTCTAGTTGCTGCGAGAGAAGAAGCTGATAATGTTACCAAATTTATTGAATATTATACATACAGTTTTAGTTAAAATTACTCTGCAAAAGGGACAGTTTCTCAGCCAAATAAGACATAAAACCCTATTAAAGCCTTTCAACAAAGCCAACAAAGAGGTTCCTAAAATAACGTGGGTCTAGAATTTACACGAGCACACCTGAAAAAATGAAATTGAGCTAGAAACACAAAGAAGAGTAAAGAAAAAACTAAAAACAGTAAATCGAAAAGTATTGACAGAAAATAACAACGTAGCTTGCAGCGAGAAAAAACTGACAAAAGAAAATAAAAACTTAAAAACGCATGCAGACTCATTCAAGGGAGTAAATAAACGCCCCATTGTAAAGCCTAAACCTCCAAAAAGAAAAGTAAGCTCTTCATCTAGTAGCAATTCAGATACATCTTACAAAAATTCTAGTTATCATTATCCAAAACAATGATAGACGGTTCTTCTAAACTAATAAGAAGTTAATGTTCAAACCAGTATCACAAATTGTCCCTGTTTATGCCACCATCATAATCCATGTACTGACTATTCGTAGAAAATATTAATTTTGCTGCAGGAATAAATCACAAAGTACTGTTAAAAATAAAAGTCAACATCATCGGCTAATAAAAATAAAATTCAGACATGGCTCACCAATAATAACATTTTATGACACAAGTACCTTAAAAATACAATTACTTTAGTTAAACGGTTTGTGCATATATATTTAATTATTTTTTTCAATAGTTTCACCAGCTATATACAGGGGTGTCCAGAAACTCTCCTGACAAACGAAGACCGGAGATTCCTCAGATAATTTTAACACAATTTAATCCAATTCACCCAAGTCCGTAAATGCTTCCTAAGGGAGCTAGAGCTCTTTGAAGATGGCGCCTTGTAATTAGTCTTTTTTAATATCTCCCGAACGCTTCTATTTAGAAAAACAAAAACTGGTATGCTTATTTATCCTCCAGAGATGAATCGATTCCATCAATTGCGAATTTCTAGTACCGGTCATAGGCGTCCGTTTTGGGTAGGTAAACGGTTATTTTAACGCATAACTTTTTTGTCTTTAACTTTTAAGCATTTGTGACACTAGATTATTAAATTTTCAGGTATTCTAGTACTAAAAGGTACTCTTACTTTAAGTCGATAGGATACACTGTTTTCTAAAAAAATCGATTTGAAAATTTTTCGTTTTTTCGTCATTTCATCTTTCGTCATTTCGACTTCACGAACTGACAACAATTTGACAATTAAAAACGTAGGTTTTATTTCTGTTGGCAGTTCAGAGCGAACTAGTGCAAAAAATAATAAATTAAATTTTAATGACGAAAAAACGAAAAATTTTAAAACGATTTTTCTAGAAAACGGTGTATCCTACCGACTTAAAGTAAGAGTACCTTTTAGTACTAGAATACCTGAAAATTTAATAATCTAGTGTCACAAATGCTTAAAAGTTAAAGACAAAAAAGTTATGCGTTAAAATAACCGTTTACCTACCCAAAACGGACGCCTATGACCTTAGGAAGCATTTTTGGACTAGGGTGAATTGGGTTAAATTGTCTTATAATTATCTGAGGAATTTCCAGTCTTCGTTTGTCAGGAGAGTTTCTGGACACCCTGTATAAAGCTGATGATTTAGTAGAAAGGTGTGGACACGTAGTTTTTCAATTTTCACCCTACCATTGTCTATTAACCCATTAGAACTAGTAGTGTGGCGTATGAGAGAAATGCATTGTATCAAAGCAATGTAATTTGTCAATACTGTTATGGCATTACACTGACGTTGTCCATGACGTGACAGGACTGTTTCATTAATTGAAGTATAATATAGTATATAGCAACAGCAAGAGAAATAGGAATAAAATAATTAATGGGAATAGTAATTGGTTTAGTATTAATGCAAAAGAAATGTGGCATGTGTATTTTTACTGTAATTATATTTCACATTTCTCTAATAATAATAATTTTTCGTTATATTTATTAGTATAGAGGCTCTAATGTTGGATGAGGTAATGTCTAAACTGGTGGGGTAGTATGCATATGCCGTTGCAAAAATTCTTACATCGGAAAAAATATCTTCGAACGTACGAACATTACCTCACCCAACCGAGGCCTATATAACTAAAGGGATGCTTAATTTGAAATAATTATTAAACGATAAGAGGATCAGATATAAGTCACAATCGAAACACCAATAAGTTGCAGTAGCTTATGTGTTAATCCGATTTTTGAGATGTCAGGTACGCCATTAAAACTTCGACGATTAGAACCCTTTTTGATTTGGGTTGTGATATACTCATTTCCAATGCTGAATGGGCCTTCACACATGCGAACTAGAACAAACACAGATTATTTAGTGTTAATTCGGGACGAATTTTACAAACTTACTGGAGGAATAGCATCGCTTTAGGCATATGAGTTAACACATAGGCCAGGGTAATTAATCATGTGAAAAACAAACGAGTAGCAACAAAATCCAAAAACCATATGAAAAATTATAAGATTTCTGATAATATTTATGCTTCTTGAGGAAAGATTATAATTTTCAAATAATTCTATGACACTGAGAAAAATATTTCATTACATGACACAGCTAGAAGAGTTCAGAAAACCTTCTATAGTTAATAAGCGACAAATATAAAATAAATACTGTTAAAATAGAGAAAAAAAATAAAACCAAACCATGAAGAAAGTTACAACCAGGCGCTTAAAGAATATGAGGGATTAGTGGAAAATAAGAAGCTAAACAATGCGCATGGACCACTTAGCAAAACAAGATGCGGAAGAGTTTTAAACCAGATTATATACGAAATGTTCATGAGACGCACAAAATTATTGTTCATGTCTTCTATTTTAAACATATATAAGTGGAAATAAAATTAGAACTTAATATTAGTCTACAACTAATAAAAAAACTTAAAGCCATGAATTAATTAACACCTCTAAAATCAAAACTATACTTATATACATATTTTGTTTTAAAATATTTATAAAAAAACACGATTCTTTACAGTATAATTTTTTCTTTTATTTTAAATATTAATTTTTATTACGTTTACCACAGAAGAGACCATCAGAATATAGATTAAACATTGGAGACATGAAAACATTCGATTGGAATTGTGCTAACAGGTAAATAGTTCGATAAATAAAGAATAATTAAAAAATTGTTTAACTCGGAATGTGCTGAAACGTTTGACACAGATTACTTTTAAAAGTGCATCGTCACGTATGGCATGTTGGTTATCCTTAGTGTCATACAAATCACTTTCTTCAATAATTGCACAGACTTTTCTATCAAGTTAATGATTAACAACAGAATGGCATCTTGTTCTACTGAAGCAGTCGATTCTAGAGAATGATTTTACTTAGTTTCAATACTGACAACAATCGTGTAAATATATTCACAGAAAAAAATGAGGTGTGGCCACTACACGACTTCCTTATACGTATGAAAGTGTTACTTCCGATCCGAATTTTGAAATTTCATTTATATAAAAAATATTCTAAATCTAACTTTAAATACTTTTGTACTCTTCATAAATATATATAGAATGCATAATTTACGACATATTTGCAAAAAACCGATTCTCGATGAGAGTAAAAAACCTACTTCCGCTAGGAATTTCGAAACATTTTTTCAATAAAATTCTTCTCAAATTTAATTTTAAGTACATATGAATTCTTTATAAATTTCTCTAAACTTAGTAGTTGACGAAATATTGGCAAAATTCGAGTTTTTCACTGAAGTAAACTACTACTTCCGGTAGGCCGAATTTTCTGAAAATCTAATAATTTCTCAAGAGGGAGATTATAGATGTAAATACAAAATTTGCAATTGATATCTCCAGCGGTTTGACCGCTATCGTGGTCACAGGCAGACAGACACACAGACATTTTTTAAAAACCACTTTTTCGGTATCAGGGGACCTCAAAACGTGGACAAAAATCTCGAGGTCGGAAATTTTCATCATCACAATACTTCCTTATACTACGTATAAGAAAGTAAAAATGTTGGACCTGCATAAATTCAGATTTCATGTGGGTGATTCGATAACTCCTTACTTAATTCTTACAAACGCGAAAGATATGAGAATTCCGAAAAAAAAAAATTAAGTGTGACCACCACACGACTTTCTTACACGTATGACCGTTTCAAACTATACAATTTTAAGATTTTTTTATACAAAAATTATTCAAAATCCTATTCTAAGTACTTTCATTCTCTTAATAAATCGCTATAGAATGCATACTTTGCAAGATATTCGAAAAAAAGTGCTACTCGCTAAGAGTAAAAGTGCTACTTACGGTCCGAATTTTGAAATTTCATGTATACAAAAAATATTGCAAATCCAGTTCTAAATACTTTTATACTCTTGATAAATACATATAGAATGCATAACTTACGACATATTTGCAAAAAATCGCTATTCGATAAGAGTAAAAGTGGTACTTTCGGTCTGAATTTTGAAATTTTTTTTATACAAAAGATATTTAAAATTATTATTATTCCCAATTTTAATTTTAAGTACATATGAATTCTTTATAAATTTGTTTAAACTTAGTATTTGACGAAATATTGGCAAAATTCGATTTTTTCACTGAAGTAAACTACTACTTCCGGTCTACCGATTTTCCTGATACACTAATCAGATCTCAAGAGGGAGATTATACACGTAAATACAAAATTTGGAATTGATATCTCCAGCGGTTTGGCCGCTATCGTGGTCACAGACAAACAGACAGACACACAGGCAGAAATTTTTTTTAAACCACTTTTTCGGTATCAGGAAACCTCAAAATGTGGACATCTGCAAAAATCTCGAGGTCGAAAATTTTCATCATCCCAATACTTCCTTATACTACGTATAAGAAAGTAAAATATATTAAATGTACTAAAAAAAATGTGGTGTGGCCACCACACGACTTTCTTATACGTATGAACGTTTCAAACTATACAATTTTAAAAATTTTTTTATACAAAACTTATTCAAAATCCTATTCTAGGTACTTTCATTCGCTTAATAAATTGCTATAGAATGCATACTTTGCAAGATATTATCAAAAAAGTGCTCCTCGCTAAGAGTAAAAGTGCTACTTCCGGTCCGAATTTTGAAATTTGATATATACAAAAAATATTGCAAATCCAGTTCTAAATACTTTTGTACTCTTGATAAATATATATAGAATGCATAACTTACGACATATTTGCAAAAAATCGCTATTCGATAAGAGTAAAAGTGGTACTTCCGGTCTGAATTTTGAAATTTTTTTTATACAAAAGATATTAAAAATTATGTTTTAAATACTTTTATACCCGTAACGTACTTGTCTAAAAAGCATGACTTGCGAAATATTCGCAAAAAACTGATTTTCGATAAGGGTAAAAGACCTACTTCCGGTAGGAATTTCGAAAAACTTTCTAAATAAAATCATTCTCAATTTTAATTTTAAGTATATATGAATTCTTTATAAATTTGTTTAAACTTAGTAGTTGACGAAATATTCGCAAAATTCGATTTTTTCGCTGAAGTAAACTGCTACTTCCGGTCTACCGATTCTACTGAAAAACTAATCAGATCTCAAGAGGGAGATTATACACGTAAATACAAAATTTGGAATTGATATCTACAGCGGTTTGGCCGCTATCGTGGTCACAGACAGACAGACAGACACACAGACAGACAGACAGACAGACAGACAGACAGACAGACAGACAGACAGACAGACAGACAGACAGACATTTTTTTTAAAAACCACTTTTTTGGTATCAGGGGACCTCAAAACGTGGACATCTGCAAAAATCTCGAGGTCGAAAATTTTCATCATCACAATACTTCCTTATACGTATAAGAAAGTAATTAATACTGAAAACTTCGGCAATTGCAACAAACAACGAAAGAATAGCAATACTAACGAAACATTGTTATCAGCTGTTGTCGATGGATTGTCGGTGTAAGGACACTGTCGAGCCTCCATTGTTCTCTGAAAGGCGTTGTTTCACTGACGGCAGTAGGGCGACTTTTCAGTTCATGTTGTCAAATGAGTCTTGGAGGGGGGTGTTCGAGACCGCGGAATTGGATCTTGGTTTCAATGTTTTCTATGATACGTTTCTTTACTGCTTCAATGAATCTTTTCCACTAAAAAGATGTAAAACTAGATCAAGCACTCACATCCCGTGGTATAATAGCACTCTGCGACAGATGGCCAGTAATCTAAAAGATTTATATATATTGTCTAAAACACATAATGACGAATACTTAAGTAACTGTTATAAAATGAGCAAAGAACGTTACAACCAACTAATTAGTGATACTAAGCGCGATTATTATAGTGGGCTAATTGGCTCTTCTAGCGATAAACTGGGCACTGCTTGGAATATCATTAACAGAGAAACAAAAAAGAAGCAAAATAGGGAAACTCAGCTTTGCGATGGGGAGGGGGAAATTATCACTGACCCATCACTTGTGGCTGATTTACTGAATACTTATTTTAGTGGCTCAGCCACGGGGCTGTGTTCTGATGCTGGAGCGGGGCATGTGAGTATCGGGCCAAATGCTATCGGTTGCTTTCTTGAACCGACTGATGCATTGGAAGTTGGAAGGATTATTAGTGAAATGTCTGCTAAGAAGTCTAGCGGTGTGGATGATATTCCATACTGTTTATTATCTCTGGTCATTGACCATATAGTGGAACCTTTGGTTTATTTAATCAACCTATCACTAGTCAACGGAATATTTCCGAACAGATTGAAAATCGCTAAGGTGATACCGTGTTTGAAGAAGGGTAAATCTAGTGGCGATGTTGCTAGCTACAGGCCTATATCTCTATTGCCAGCATTCAGTAAGATCTTCGAGAAAGTAATTAACTTGCGTCTGCAATCATTTTTGATCAAATGTAAAATAATTAATTCGGCCCAGTTTGGGTTCATATCTGGAAAATCCACGAAAGACGCTATGTATAATGTATTAGACTCTTTATATTGTGCGGTCGATAGTGATTGTTATGCGGTGGGAATGTTTTTTGATTTGACTAAAGCATTCGATTTGTTGGATCATGATATCCTGTTGTATAAAATGGAACGCTATGGCGTTAGGGGGGCGGCGCTCGACTTATTCAGATCTTATCTCAGTGGTAGATCTCACGTTACCGCAATTGTTGGCAGGGTGGGCGACACAATTAAGAGCAATGTTTCCAAATTGGCGTCTGTGAGTAGGGGCATACCGCAGGGATCCATTCTCGGCCCTACTCTTTTTTTAATTTATGTCAGTGACTTACAGAATCACATGAGCTATTGTACTATTACACAGTACGCGGATGACACTTCATGTGTAATAACAGCTAAATGTAAAGAGGAGCTCGTTGTGTTGGCATCGCGTGTGATTGCTGATATGCAGTCCTGGTCATTAAAAAACCGTCTCATTCTTAATGCAGATAAGACAAATATTGTCACCTTCTCCAAAACTAAAAATTTGGATTACAGTTTGTGTTTGAGCTTGGGGGGCAAATCATTGACGGAGAGTGAGTCGTCCGTTTTTCTGGGTTTGACGGTGGACAGGTGTCTGCGTTGGGGTGAGCATTGCGTGGGTCTATCTAAAAAATTGAATCCCATGTTGTATGCTATTGGTATGCTGAGTAGGGTTGTCTCTTTGGAGAGCCTGAGATTATTCTATTATGGTTGTATCGAGTCACGTTTAAGATATGCGATCATTTTCTGGGGATCATCTACATACTTTAACGACATTTTTATTATTCAGAAACGTATGTTAAGAGCCATGAGGGGTGTTTCCTCACGTAGTAGTTGCAGACCTCTGTTCCGGGAAATGAATATAATGACGGTTGCCTCGTTATATATTTATGAATTGATTATCTTCTTGCTCAAAAATACAGATAAATACAAGCGCAATAATCAGATCTACAACACTATGGTGACGCGTCATAATAATGACTTTTCTGTCCCGCTACATCACTCCAAATTTTATGAAAGATCTCCGAGGTACATGGCGGTAAAGGTTTATAATGCATTGCCGGCTAATTTAAAATCGCTAAGCGGTACAAATCTCAGTGCATTTAAGAAGCAATTAAAACTTTATCTGTTGGAAGGAGCCTTCTACAGCATTAACGATTTTATAGCTTGACAAGTGTTATATATTGTACCTGATCTGTGTATTTTTTTTTTTAATGACAATGTCAATGTTCTTTTGAATTTATGACAATAAAGATATTATTATTATTATTATTATTATTATTATTATTATTCAAAACGACAATCTTTCAACAACTTTGTTTACCATCACGCTAGAAAAATAGAGAATATATCAATCCACTCGCTTATGGAAACATCAGAAAATCTTACAGGAAAGTTCTTCAAATTAGATACGGAAACACAATGCATTGGCTTATACGCTAATAATAATATAACACTGGTAACACAATACTGAAACAGAACATTTTAAGTAAACATTATGCAGGTATTACATAGGAGACAAATAGGATGTAAGACGTATATCATAAACATAAATATTTGTTAGTAACGGTTAACTGTCATACTTAATTAACACCAATCAAGACCAGGTTGGTAGCAGAAATGTATTTTCTTTCAAATAAATACAAGTCGTCAATGCGATGTAAAAATTTTCATGAAACTACCATTTGTAAGATATATAATATGTAAGATATCACGCATGTTATTGTTTATTTGGAAATCAAAATTTTGGATTTTAGATAGCATTCAAAATTGCAACAATATCTTTAATGTTTAGAACTCATTAAAATAACACTTTGCGAAAAAATCTCTTTACAGAATTAAGAACGTAATGTCATTGATATAAATTCAAAATTAAGCAGGGGGCAAACTGGCCCCTGTGGTGCATCATTATTAACTAGAATCTAATAAAATTTGTTTAACTTAGTGTCTATATTTGGTTTCATGATTCATTTATTTTGCCTAAATGAACACCATTCTTCGTAGATTCGTTTCGTTCACCAATGGTCACCTTCAGAGATGATGGTATTATATTAATAATGTCACTGTAACTTGAAAAATAGCTGTAGGATGACAAGAAACGTCAATTTCAGATAAACGTCACTCTTGATCCCATACTCTTATTATGGCAGTACTGGGTTTTTGGTTTGTGATATTAATTGAACTGTTCCAGAAATATCGTCCTTGGAAAGAACAATTGCTTATTTGTCTAATTGTTTTGAAAACCTCATCTGGTTTCCTACTTGCAAATGTTCTCTCTGACGCTCTGCTAACGTGTGTAACGTTATTGTAACCCCTGTTTACACTAATTAAGTGTACCTATATACTAAATCAAAAACTATACAACTATACTGCAAGGTAGTACATTGGAACGATAGATATGAAACATCAATGCTGTAGCTCTTGTATAGTTACGGAAATATCATCGAGAAATTTGAATGAAATTTCGAAGGATTATTTTTGGTAACAAGCAAGCAAATTAGAAACTATACACGTATACTGTAAGGTTATACATGGAAACAATATGAAACATCAATGCGTTAGCTCTTGCAGTTATATCGTAGCAATATCATCGAGGAACAATTTTTAAGTGTCAGATTTATTAGAGGCAGCCTTTCAATTTAACACATTGACAAATATTAGTGGTAAATGTAAGGCGAGGCAATCGGGCATAAGACTTTCGAAAAAACAGATATTAAAAATATTGAATGGTTAGTTTAGAAGTTCGTTTCAGGATCACATATTATATCATTTGCTTTTACGACTATTTTTGCCATGTCCAGTAGTAATTGTATATACCAGTTTTATAAATCAAATGGAAATATTTATCTAATTTTAAAATAATATTTATAAACAAACGTCATGCCAAAATATGATTAATATTAACGAAAGTTGTTTCCAGAAACAATACATTATAAAATGCATAATCGTTATTAAATTGTTTATTATTATTAATTGTATTACATTATCAAATTAGAGCAGCAAAACATTGGAAAAACAGTGTTGATATTGTTATTAAGAAGTACAGTTATGTTTTAAAATACATGTATCTGTAGAACACGCACAAATGGAGAATAAAAATCAAATTTTATATTATGACACTTATGTCACGAAAGTAATATGAATTAAAAAGAAGTACGAAAATGGAATTCCTTCTAAGATATTCAAATTTAATTCTTTCTTCAATTTCTCTTTTTATTGTGTGATATCCCTTTAACGATTTAGCCCTAATATAATAAAGTACTGTGATCATGAAAATGTTCCACGTCGAAATTTTTGCAGATATTTACATTTTTGTGCCGCCTGAGAAAGGAAATAGTTATTATAAACCTGAACTTACAGTTTTAGTAGTAAGAGCTAGTTAGTTTTTGAGCTAATTGGATAAACGTAAAAATAACATTTTAAGAATATCTCGTCAACTATTAGTTTTACAAAAATGTGCATAGGATGCGGAAGCAAGTTTTTCTATAATAAAAAATCAAAATTCACACTCAAAATATTTTTTAATGTAAGGAGAAAACAGTTTTTATGGAAAAATCTGAAATAGTGCAAACCAAGTAAACTAAGCTTTCAACGTTTAATTTAGAACAATCTGATTTCTAATCTGATGTCATAATAACGCTATTAACGCACTTTTTATTTGTGAAATATATGTTACAGTTTTATTAATAATTATTGGTGTTTAAATGTTTTAATTAGTTAGTTTATGTTAAATAATTGAAAAAGATAATAATTATATTAGCGATACGTTTTAATTTCTTATTTTGTTTTTGAGTTCATTTTACAGCCGCTAAACCAAGAAAGGAAACTGTTTCTATCAAACGGGAAAGAAAATAACGCATTTTATATATACAGGGTGTCCGGGAAAATGTGGGAAATCTCTTGGATGCAGATAGAATATGAACAAATAAGATGACAAGTTCCTATAAAAAAAATTCCTACAGGCCCCTCCTACGAAGATATGCATCTCTGAAGGACGCCGCTGAAAATCGGTTTTTATTGAATTTCCTTTAAAGTAATTAATACAAATATAAACGCAATGGTTTCTCCGGAGACACCTTAACAGAATTATTGAAAAACTTCATAAGAAGGTTCAACATGGGTTCCTTGAAGTCTGATACACTCGCGGGCACGACGAATTAAGGACTGTTGTACCAGCAGCAATAACCCAGCCGTGTTCCTTATCACATCACAATGAAACGTGAGTCTCTGTAGAAGTTCCTCCCTACTGTCGACCGGAGTGGAATATATTATATTTTTGAGGTGTCCCCACAGGTAAAAATCCAAGGGCGTTAAGTCAGGACTTCGAGGAGGCCAGGCAATTGGTCCTCCTCTACCTATCCAACGGTTTGGATAGACGTTATTCAGATGCTCCCGCACACGAACGCTGAAATAAGGGGGTACCCCATCGGGCATGAAGTACATGTTTCGGTGGGTTTCAAGTGGTAAGTGCTCTATTAAATCTCGAAAAGCGTTCTGAAGGAACTCCAAATAAAGTTGTCCATTCAATCGTTCTGGCAAAACGAATGGTCCAATCAAAAAATTGTCAATGATTTCTGTCCAAATATTAAGTGATTGGACTGATGATAATGCGAAACAATAATGGCATGAGGATTTTCATCAGCCAATATGTGCGTATTGTGTAAATTGGTGATACCATTTTTGGTAAACATTGCTTCATCCGTGAATAGAATAATGATCATGAAGTTAACATTACAGCAATACCTCGCATAGTCCGGCTTCGAACAGTCCGGTTTTAAATTTTAAAAAATTTAAAGTTATGCGATATAAAATTTCATTTTTTCTGGGGTTTCCCGTTGCGTATGTATCTACCTAGACTGAATGAGAATGTAGAAAGTTTCGGTGGTTCCCCTTCGTATTGTATAAACTATGAAGTCGTACATATATTGTATGTAGTGTGCGCATAAACAGTGGATGTTCTATTAGTTATCGATGTGTAAATATACAGTAAAATTGATTTGTTATACAAAATTAGATAGATCTGAATTCCATTAAAATAAAAATGAGTGCAAAAAGAAAACGTGAAAATGATTCTGCCATCAAAAAACGTAAATGGCTTACTTTAGAACAAAAGCTCGATATAATCAAGCTTCACGAAGAAGGTGCATCCGTTGCTAAAATAGGCCGTGACAAAGGAATGGATGAGTCATCAGTTCGAAAACTTATCAAAAAGAAGATCAATACAAATCGCAAGGTATGGCCACGGCTTCTTATTTGTCAAGAAAAGTGACTAAAACAAGAAGCGCTCGAATGGTAAATATGGAACGACTATTATCCATATCGATCGAAGACTTAAATCAAAAGCGAGTTCCACTTAGTCAAATGGAAATTCAAGCCAAAGCACTAAGTCTTTACAACGACTTAAAGACTACTGATGAAGTAGAAGGAGAAGGTCAGGAAACAAGTGAAAATTTTACAGCAAGTCGTGGGTGTTTTTTTGGTTTTAAGCAACGAACTGGTATCCATAATGTTTGCATTGTTGGTGAATCTACCAGTGCAGATAAAGAAGCTGCATTAAGATATTCGAAGGAATTGAGTGAAATCAGACTGAAAGGTGAAAGATGAACAAATATTTAACGTAGACGAAACGGGGTTATTCTGGAAAAATTTATCGTCACGCACTTTTATAGCAGCCAATGAAAAGTCATGCCCTGGCTATAAAGTTTCAAAGGACCGTTTCACACTGCTATTAGGCGGAAATGCAGCAGGCGATTTCAAATTAAAGCCCATGCTTGTCTACCGAGCAGATAATCCTAGAGCTCTTAAAAATATAGCCAAAAATGACCTCCCAGTATTGTGGCGTTCAAATAAGAAAGCATGGGTCACAAAACCGTTATTTGAAGATTGGTTCACCAACTACTTTTGCCCTGTAACGAATCGTTATTGTAACGAAAAAGGGTTCGATTTTAAGATTTTACTGATCTTAGATAACGCCCCAGGTCATCGGACTAGTCTTTCGGAAAATGAAAATGTACAAATAAGTTTTCTTCCGCCAAATACGACGTCGTTGATTCAACCTATGGATCAAGGTGTCATTGCGACATTTAAGGCATAGTCCGGCTTCGAACAGTCCGGGAAGTCCGTGGAACCAATTATCCGAACTATGCCAGGTATAGCTGTATTACATTGCTGATCCAATACCCAGCTTGCAAACTGCATTCTACGAGGAAAATCTTCAGAAATCAGTTCATGTATTTTTTGCAAATGATGTGGAAATAAATGCTGTTCATGAAGAACTTCATGTATTAAACTGTGCTGATAATTGTCGAGTGCCCGTTGATGGATTCTCCTCTACAGCATTTAAAATACGTTTATCTATCTGCACCCAAGAGATTTCCCACATTTTCCCGGACACCCTGTATATTAATAGTATACTGTCTTCGGTATTAGGATGATTGTAACAAACTTCTACACAGATAAAACATAGATTAAAAATACATATAACTCAGTCTACAAATTCTCATATATCATTTACCTCTATAAAATTATAAAACAAATATTAAAATTCTTTGCCGAATATACAAGAAATATATTCAAAGTGAATATTTATCTTGGTGTAGAGGCACTATAAAATGACAATTTGTCATCTAAATATATTATTTGTTTGGTGTCACTGAATTTGATCAATCAATACCATTTGATGATACTACGTGGATAATAGCAATGGTTCTATGCGTAACTGTTCACATTATTACTTTTACACATTTAATTTTTTTGCATTACGTCTTGTTAGTCATTGGAATCTCAAAAGATGACAGGTTGCTGTCAAATTGTCATTTTATAGTGCCTCTAGAGGAAGAAAATTAGAAAAGTTGCACTGAAAATTGGAAAATTCGGGAAAAATTAAATGTGCTTCTTCCTATACAATTTTTGTGTGAACTGAATACCATAATTCACGATTTCAACGATGGAGATACATAATTCTTATTTTGTTTTGTTCGTTATGGGCGTGTAAAAGAAAAATAAAAAAAAAAAAATTGCGAGATAATTAAAAAACAACTTTTTAATGACCCTTCATTTTTGAAAATTGAAATTATAAAGCTTGGTTCAAGTTGTTCTAGTTGTTCTAACATTGTTCCCAAAATCCTCGAAAAAATTCATTTCATTGTTATATACAGTGAAACTTCCCTTAACGGGCACTTCTATTAGCCGGGCACTTCCCTTAAATGGGCATTTTGTCCGGTCCCGAATTTAAGAGTAGGGAATTCCTAATAAATTGGTTTCTCTTATGCGGACACTCCCTTGAACGGGCGCGGACAGTTATTTAGCTGCTTTTTGACCGCAAAGTTTCCATTAAACGGACGGATTTGTATTTGAATACATTCATTACCGCATGATATCTGGCGAAGCCGTTAGCGCAAATCAAGAAAATATCGAAGCTTTCATAAATAGGTTGCCGTTAGTAATTAAAGGGTACAAACTCGGCGATATTGATAATTTGGACGAAACAGGGTTATTTGTTCGGGCACTACCAACAAAGACGATGGCATTAAGAGGCGAAAGATATATGGGCGAAATAAAGATTTACTAGAGTGCACTGTGTGAATATGGCAGGGGAGAAAGAAAAACTGTTGGTTATCGGAAAATCAGCACGTCCTCGTGCATTTAAAAA
The DNA here is from genome assembly GCA_963170755.1 of Amphimallon solstitiale. Classification (NCBI taxonomy): domain Eukaryota; kingdom Metazoa; phylum Arthropoda; class Insecta; order Coleoptera; family Scarabaeidae; genus Amphimallon; species Amphimallon solstitiale. Next base: position 122,645,974 of record OY720677.1, on the reverse strand, counting down.
TATTCACGTTGCTTTAATAGTAAAACACATCTTATCGCAGTTTGAGAGTTCTGATTCTGTACATAATTTAACCAATTATATTAGCGTATTAGATGCGATTTATTTTATTAAAACAGCATGGGATGATGTTTCAAGAAAACAGGATTTCAAGAAGTAAATGAGGAGTTTGAAAGTGATCAATATGATCCTGAAGATGAAATTCCTTTATCTAAAGTGGCTGAAATGTGTACGCTAATGGGAAAATAAGGAAGCAATGATGTACAGGAATTTATAAATATTGACGCCAATTTGTATACAGAAGACGGACGATAATCCAGACCATATTTTGCCCGATAATTAGAAAACGAAAGTCAAAACAGTGATGATGAAATAGAAATTCCTAGAACTAATGATTATGAGAAAAGAATAGTATCGTATAAAGATGGTCTACTGGAAATAAAAAAACTAAAAGAATTTTGTTTTGAAAAAGATGATGTACAAGCGTTTGGTATGCTTAGTGAGCTATCATTACATTTTGAAGCAAAATTGGCATGTAATACAGACAAGCAAACTTCCATTTTAGATTATTTTGTAAGATAGTATATAAATTGTATATGTACCCTTACCTACACATGCTTCTATTATATGTATGTATATATAAATGTGCACATAGCCGTTTGAGTTTTATTTAGCAAATAAAGTTATAAGTATATAATTTTACACTATGTGTTCAAATGAAAGTTTAGCTTTGCGTTTCTACTTAATTTTTCTGTCTTCTCTGATAAACGGGCACTTCTCTTAAACGGGCAGTTTTGTCGGAACGAACAGTGTCCGCCTATGGGAAGTTTCACTGTATATACATATATATACCTCGGTCACAGCGCCACCTATTCGGTCCAGATTTTCTGGTTTTCTGTTTTGGCACTAAGCCAACACACATTGTAAATATGAATCATTTTGATCGATAAATTTAGAATTTTTTAAAAACTTGATTACAGCGCCACCTATTGTATCCTAGCATAGCTATGAACCATCGTCTCGGCAAAACAAATATATAGTGTGAATATGACCTATATCTGTCAAATCGTTCAGAAGTTACACGATCACTAACAGACGTACCAACGATTATATATATAAAGATAATCTCCAGATCATCCACATTTTTTTGAATTGAGTTATCATGGGAGCATAACAAACAAAACAAAGAAAGAATCAACCAAATATGTCGCTCCTATCGTCAGCTATGCTCGAGAGTTCACATAAAAATTATGATTTTTTAGTTTGTTCAACTTATTCGCTTTTCCTTTGTAATTGTCCCGAATTTGTTTTTCCTGAAAACTTTTCCAGGCCCATAACGAACAAAACAAAATAAGAATTACGCATCTCCATCGTTGAAATGGTGAATTATGGTTTTCAGTTCATACAAAAATTGTATAGAAAGAAGAACATTTAGTTTTTCCCGAGTTTTCCAATTTTCCGTGCAACTTTTCTAATTTTCTTCCTCTAGAAACCTTATTCGAACTATTACGAACATGTTCTTAAAAAAATAGCCAAATCAGTCCGATCCAGCCGTAATGCGAACAGCGATTAATTTTTATTTATATAGATGATATATTAACGAAATTAATAGCTTATTTATTCTTAAAGATATGTCAAAGGCAAAATGCAAAAATTTTAGGTAAAGCAAGTAAATTTAATATTCTAAATAGAACGTCCCCAGTATTATTACTAGGGCGCGGACTACAAGGATGTGCTTAATTCAAAGAGAACAAGTCTTACAGAAGAGAAAATGAACAAATAATAAGGTATTTTGTATTTTATAGATCACCAGCCACTTGTTATCCAATTATATAAATAAAATTAAAACCTCTTTAAAAATACAACATTTCAATAGTGCGCCCATGGGCGGTGAGTTATCAACCGTTCGTGTCCGCGCCCTAATTACTACATATCCTGAAACTACATCAATTTATCTTTACAAAGGTATATCACATGATTATCACATGTTACCCTTATTTTGTTAATTTACAAGGAATCGAATAAATAACTAAGCCCGTTAAAAGCGCAGACATTTGAAAACAAGGTTGTTTATTGTTTTGAACAGCCGTCAAAATTTCGATTACCGAAAAAATGCGGCGGAGGCTCTTTTCACATGTTCGTATTTGTTTTTTTTTAATTTTGAATTTTTTCGAGGTTTTTGGGAACAATGTTAGAACAACTAGAACAACTTGAACCAAGCTTTATAATTTCAATTGTCAAAAATGAAGGGTGATTAAAATAGTCGTTTTTTTAATTATCTCGCTAATTTTAATTCTTTTTTATTTTTCTTTTGAAATACTTTGGAACAATTAAGAACGAACTAGAACAACCTGGATAACCGTCAGGTTTACGATTTTTGAAAGAACGATGCTAACTTCACAGATGGCTCTTACAAATCGCATTAGAAGACCATGTGCAGAAATAACACCAAACAAGTTGCAAAAAGTGCGAAGGAATTTAAAAAGCAATTATCGTGAATGTATTGCAAACTACGGCGAGCACTTTAAACAGAGAATTTAGTTTCCGTTACATACATTTTTTGTTCATAGTGTGATATTTATGTTGAATAATCTGTTATTAAAATTGTTTCAATGAACACATAGTTTTCACTGTCACGTTTTGAATGCAGTCAGTTATTTATTATATTACGCCGAAACTTAATAAAATAATATATAACAGTGATATACCAATGGCAAGGTAAATTCATGTATCTAAAATGTTAAATTTATTTGCTTTATTTGAATTATTTGATGTTCAACTATTTTTCTGATTTTGACACATTTTTAAGAATAAATAATCTAATAACTGTCCCATATATCATTTCTTAATCATTCACACAATAGCCGAGATATATGCGACGACACATAAAATCGAACAGACTGTATTATATCGTCATCAATTCATATGTTAGTATCTTTTCGGTAAATCAGTACATTTTGTAACTTTTACTAAGTATTCAAAATATTCATACAAATTATAGAATTTAATGCACCTTACAATTACATATTTAACAACTCATTGTTAAAAGATAAAAAGCATTTAACTTGGGGAATATCGTTGAAAAATGTTTATTAGTGAACACATTCATCGTCTGACGGCTATGTGACACGATAAGGAAAAATTGCATCATCACGTCATATGTATATCCAGATCACTTCTTGGTTTTCCAAGAATAACTGCTCGATTTCTTGGAAATTTCTGATTTTCTTTAACACGATTTGGTCAATTCAGACAACTTATCAAGAACAGTCGCTGTTTCCTCATTTTTTACTCTGCTTTTATTATACAGGCTGTCCAACAACTTAGTTTTAAATTTTTGTATAGTGACACCTCGGTCAAAAATAAGTAACAAACTTCTTATAAACATGGGCAGAATTTTCAACTGTCATAGAGATATGCGCGGTCAAAGTTGCGCTATACTCATATGATATTTTTTCAGTTTACTTACAGAAAATTTGCGAAATTCTTAGCTTTTAAAGTTATTTACAATTAAAATTCGTTTCCAAAAACATTTATTTTGAAATTGAAACTAGTAATTAATAAAATAAATATTGCAATACGAACAATTTTAAAAAATAAGTTTCACAACTACTCGAACTACCTCATCGGAAAACCTGTATTAGAATCGAATAGTTCGTTGTGACAAAACATAGATTGTCATAAATTTTGAAGTTTACGCTTGTCCTGACATTTCTAAAAATGCCATCACAGACTAAATAAACCATACTGGTAACTAAATTCCAAATTTTATCCATATTAGGCCTCCTTGTTTAGCAAATGAAAATATCAATTCTCTACCATATTTTTCATATTAACTGAGCGGGAGATGAGATGGCGCCAGCGTCATTTAAAATTTTTTGTTATGTTTTGATTATACCGTTGATTGAAGTAATACATATTATTCCTATAATCAACGGTTATATGTCATTCCAAACAATATTTCAAATTTGACGTATTATTGCAATCCTTTCTTGTTGTACCTCATATTAAGTATAAGTAAGTTGACATTGATCGCGTGTTTATGATTAAATAAGTACAGAGTGAAAATTAGTGAACTGTGGTATAATATAAACTAAAACCATCAATACACACTACTCTGCACAAAGATGGTTTTTATCTTTATCATCTCTAGTCAGTCGAGAACTTGCACAACAATGTCTATGCCCCTAGGCAAGTCTTTTGTACTTGAATTTTTTAGAAGATGAAGATTTAATTCAGATTACACTTTTCTCTGACGAAGCAACTTTTACCAGACAGCGAGTTACTAATTTCCACAACGAATATGCCTGGGACACTGAAAACCCACATGCAATTTTGGAGAACCATTTTCAGAAACTTGTTTCGGCGAATGTTTGGGAGGGAGTGATTGGTAACGTTCTACTTGGGCCAACTGTCTTCGAAGGAAACCTTAATAGTACAACCTATGAGATTTCCTAAGAGATCATCTTCCATTACTGCTTGAAAACGTCTCTTTGAATGTACGTGGGCAAATGTGGGGGCCCTGCGGATCATGGATGAATTGTCACAAATCGATGGGTAAGGAGTAACGGTCCAGTGCACTTGCAGACTCGTTCGCCTGATTTTAACCCTATCGACTTTTACTTATGGTGTCACATTAAATCAATTGTGTACGGACATAGAATGCCTAATACCAGAGAAGAATTACTGGCAAGAATCGAGCACACTTAAATTCTTAAATTTAAAGTTCTTTTAGAGATATTTTTTATATACAACATGTGTCAAATATCATTAGGCATAGGGATTCAATGTATACGTGCGATATATACGTATTGATGTGGGATGCAACAATGCTGATGAATAATAAAAATTAGAATAGTCTATTTATAAACTTATTCCTAACAGCATAAGATTTTTATTTTTGTTCTGATGAGTTCTTGCAGTGATTTGCTTCTTATATTCTGGTACACCTCTTATTTAGTTTTGTTTGGGATAAGGTCAAAGCTAAACAAAGTATCTAAATCTCATATAAAAATTATATTTATATTTTTGTAAAGATTTTACGATTATTAATAACATTTCCACACTATATCTCTATACCGGTTGTGTCAAATTTCATTAGGTATAGGAAATCAACGTATACGTATTCGTATGTACGTATATGGCAAGCCGGTACCTACAGTCCGTCCCAATGCCGGCAACGTATATACATCGTACATACATACGTTACGTATACGTTGATTTCCTATGCCTAATGATATTTGACACGACCGGTATATTTGTTTTACAAAGAAAAAGAAAAGGAAAGCATTTGTACTCACTTTAGAGTTATAATGCTTGTGAAATACTTATATATCTATAATGATAACGGAAAGAATAATTCTTGTTCCTTTAAATAAAAAAAAAATTATTGATTCTTGATAGTTTGTTTATTAATACGAAGCCAATTCTATTTCACCAAAAACATACATTTTCACATAGTGCCTTGATAATCTAGAACCTTGCAACGTGAATGCTCTGAAACTGGCCTATACTAATCGCTAGCTGTAAACATTCTCACATTGTACCTCTAGCAGCTTAGCACCTGTCCATCAAGAACATCCCCGCTTATTCGTACTTATTCTATTTGAATTTCTAAATTAAATGACTCTATAATAATTAATGATGCACAGTGAACTACAATAGGCAAATATTTTCACATAGTACCTTCAGCATATCTAACACTATTAACTATCCTTTTATTATTTAAAAATAACGATTTATTATTATTAAACAAGATAATATTCTTCCAATTAATGATGCCCAACGATTTACTAAAGGCAAATATTTTCACATAGTACCTTCAGCACGTTTAACACCATTAACCATATCTAAATTGAATTATTTATCTTATAACTTACTTCATATCATCGTAAATTTTATCAAATTCATTGTTATTGATGTCCTCCATCTTAAAAATTAAAATAATAAAAATGAAAATTAATTGTATGAAATTGTTTTAAAAGGAACTAAATGAAAATAAAATTCTAATTCTTAATACAGATTCTTAAATCGTGAGATCATAAATAGTGCATATAAGCCCCTGCTCTCACTTTCCCTATCAAAAAAAAAAATATTCTTTTCCAAAATTAACGTCTTTACTGCTTGAATTATAAAGTTCATCTCCGACAAGTCTATTCTTGTTTTCACCTTATATACTGAAACAAAAGCCTATCGACAATTTGTAGCGCCTCTGTTATCTAATTAAATTTTAAGTTGGCATTGATTTTAAAATGTTTGTGATAAAATCTTTCTTGTTTGTTTTCTTCAGGTTATCATACTTGCACCAATACGCACACATCGTGTTTAAGAGCTACACACTAATGGCGATGACTTGAACTGTTTGTTATTATTGCTTTTCACAGGCTTATTACGTTTCATCTTCAGTAAGTATATCTTTCTTTCCTTCCTCTTTAGTATAGTCTCTCATTGTACTTGTATATGAATGCATTGCCTTTTTCATCGTTTGTTATATTTTTTTCATTTACCCATGTTTATTCTAATTCTCCTTTTATGGATCCTTTGGTCTAAAAGTACGGGAAAGACGTTGTATACGACGGAGACTTTTCTTGCGGAGCGCGAACCACGAACAACAGTCACCCTCGTCACCTCTCTCTGATTTCCAATCATGCTTCTTCTTCTCAGATAACACGTCAATTTGTAGAGTACTATCACCAACATTAAAGTATTTTCTTTTTGCAGGTTTTTAAACCACACACGACCATTTTTTCATTGTCTTTGAAGCCCTTGAGTTATACATACAACAACTGACAAGTGTGTTTTTAATTCATGCTGTTATTATTTACATAAAACATTCTTATTTACGATCTGTCACTTCGCACTGGAATGTTTTGATTTATATCGTTTTTTTTATGTATGTCTCTATTTAAATTACAGGTATTTACTATATCTTAAGTATTATTATTATAAAATATTCTTCTGAATTGGCACTATTATTTATATTTGAATTTATATTTATTCATTTAATGTGTATCTACAATTCATGTTTATTTTTGGCACATCAGTACCTCCTTAAATGAAGGCAACTTATTCTACTTATTGTTACATGTTTCAACCAATACTTAAAATCTTAAATATACAATTTTAAAAATAAAATTACAGTTCTTTTTCAATAACTAAACTAACTATTAATATTATTATTTCAATGATAAGATCACAGTATGTATGTAATACGTGGCAACGTGGTGCCCCTACTGTCTGTCACCAATGCCGGCGACAACCGACACCACAACGATCGGGACAATCTGGATCTCCGATCCCGAATGTCCCGACCCAGATTTTACATTCAATGTTTAGCTGCGGACACGTTGCGGTGTGCAATAAAAGTATTCAATAAAATTAATTTAAAATGAGTCTCTATAACACTGCTGAAAAGCTTCAGATAGTAAAATGGTTTTATGGTAATAACTGTGCAATGAAGTGCATAAATATGTTTGCGCTTTCTTTTACAGACCGTCCTGTACCTTGCAGACAAACGATTTATAGTATTAATACATTTGAAAAATGTTTCTTCTCAATAACTGCACGAAATGCAAACCAATAGAGATATCCCCAAAAAAAAATTGAGGAAAGTGAACGGTGGGATGTATTAGTTTGTAGTATTGTGGAATATGACAACACGATATCAATTAGAAGTTCTGCCGAGGATTTGGGTATAAGTAACAAAAATGTTTCACGTATTTGGAAACGTAATGGTTTGAAATGTTTTAAGTATTCGAAAACCCAATAAATTTTCCGGAGGACCATTTTCGAAGAATGGAGTTTTGTCAATCCGTTATGGATAAGATACATCGAGATGACAACTTCGTTAGAAGTACTTGCTTCACCTATGAGTCAACTTTTCGATTGCACGGAAAGCACAATCCCTCTGTTCTTCGATATTGGGCTACGGAAAATGAACACCCGGTGCAAACCGCACCCAATATCCTCAAAAAGTAAAAGTTTGGGCAGGTATTTTAGGTGACCATTTGATAGAACCGTTTTTTTTATTGATGATACATTAAATGCCGACAAGTACCTCGAATTATTCCAAAATCAAATACTTCCCGCCATTCAAAACACTGGAATAAATCAGGACACGTTTGCCTTCAATATGATGGCTGACCAGTACATGATGCAGTCAGGGTAAAAGAATTTCTAGGAAATGCTTTTCCCTGCTGTCTTATTACTGGAACGGGAAACATTAAATAGCCTACGCGATCTCCTGATCTATCTCAAATGATTTTTTTATGTTGGGATATTTAAAAAATAAAAAATATTATTTCTACCCATGAAGCTGGTATAGCAGAAAACATAGTTGTCTTGAGAGAAAATATAATTCAGGCTACTAATTCAGTAACTGCTCACATGTTAGCAAATTTCTACGACCGCCTAGGGCATTGTCTTGCTGTGCAGGGAGGAATTTTTGAGCCCCTTGCATAGTTTATTATTATTTTCAGAATCCTTTATTATTTATTTTATTAGGGTTATTTTTTATTTCATTATGGTTATTTTTAAATTTTTATTATAATTACGCTTTTGTTTGTGTTATGCAGCGTGAATGCAACTTAAGAATTCTTTGCATCTATTGAAAGTAAAAAAGAAAAACAAATCCTTGCAACTCGTAAATATTATTTTTGAACGCCCTACAAACACCCAAGTCGGTGGTCCAATGGTTTCTGCTAACTTGTAATTGCGCGATAATCTTTGTGGCATCGGCAGTGCTGCCGGAGCTATATGTCTGCCTTACCCGCATAAGCGAATGAAAAATACCCGCTTTTACCCGACATTTCAAATAGAAAGCGCCAAATTTAAAAGTGGTCTACAATAATTCAAATGTAAGTAAGATCTTTTTCAACCTCCCATATCTTTAATGCCTCTTTTTATCGCCATTAAAGACGTTGCGGTGCCTAACGCATTTCTATGGCCTGTCTAGATATTTTTCAAATCACTGAAAATTCTTTCAACAAATGCGTTTGAAAAAGGCAGAATAAAAAGTAAGGAAAACACTACTTTCGTATTGAAGAAAAGAAGAACATCTGCAGCAGTTTTCAATTCAAATACCATTTTCCAATAAACTTCACAACTTACTTCACAATCTCAACCCCATACTCCATATGATTTAAAAGAGCATGTTGGTTCCATTCCTTGTCGAAAATTTGATGACTGGTAAATTCTTTATTTATTGGAAATCTTTGTACAATTTTTTGCAGCGATTTTATTTCATAGCATTGGGCCGTTTTTGGTTCAAGAATTCTTAAAATGTTAAAAATTAGATCAGAAAAATCAAATCGCGTTTTAATGTCAGGGACAGGCTCTACATAAAGATTTAAGCAACTTTTGAGAAATTGTTTCAGTTTGGGATGCATAATTTTTCAACATTTCAAAAGATTCAGTGGCAGATATACCTAAATAATTTTTGCAAAGTGACACAAACAAGCGAATATTTGTGTGGTCAACAGCAAAAACATTTTTCCCTTTCAAGTCACTCAAATTGATAAAATTGCCGCATAAATGCATTAACAATCTTTGTGTTTCAGGATTCAAGTTATGAATATTGCTTTTGTTCTTTTAACAGACAGAAGTGGAACAAACAAGCGAATATTTGTGTGGTCAACAGCTAAAACATTCCCTTTCAAGTCACTCACATTGATAAAATTGCCGCATGAATGCATCAACAATCTTTGTGTTTCAGGATTCAAGTTATGAATATTGCTTTTGTTCTTTTAACAGACAGAAGTGGAACAAACAAGCGAATATTTGTGTGGTCAACAGCTAAAACATTCCCTTTCAAGTCACTAAAATTGATAAAATGGCCGCATAAATGAATCAACAATCTTTCTGTAGCCTTTTGATTTGATGGGAAATAAAATACATATTGATATCTGATGTTGAGTAAATCGAGTTAAGAAAAGGAAATTTTAATTGTTTTATGTGAAAATACCCGATTTTACCCGCTTCACAATTTTATCCGACAGTCTGATTAAAATACCCGCGTTTCGGGTAAGGGGGGTACCATGTTGCCACGTGTTACCTGCATTGATCCCCTATGCCTAATGATATTTGTCACATGAGATATAACATTTTTACACACTGTATGCAGTTATAAAGTATAACATGAAAAGCTTCTGAGCATAACAGTTAATCAATATCTAATTAAAGTTAAACAATTTTTTATTATAATTAAGTAAAAAATAAAAATTGTTAGGTTTCTTAAAGTATCTAAATACCAACAAAAGAAAATGGTGAACTAATAGTAAAACAAATCGAGGAAACCGGGACAGCTTGTATATATACATAGCACAGGTCATATCAGAATTAAAAGGTCGCAAGTTGCGCAATCCAATAATTAACGACAGACACCGGCCAGACGAATAATGCAGGCCGAATTATTTCTAGCGTAGTCAGAATTGCCCCTCTCCTTCTTCGAAATAAAGTTGCGAACAGAAAAAATCAAATATCTATGAGTAACAGATAGCCAATTTGAACTGGTACTTTTAACATACCAATTTGTTTACTATCGTTCATAGCAAGGATATTCTGTAGAATTATGAAAATTAATTAATTAATAATAATAATAATAATAATAATAATTGTTTATTTATAGTAATTACTATTACAACAAAATCAATACAATAATTAAAAATGCCCAGTTAGCTGTATATGACAATAAAACAACAACAAAGACAATAATATGTATATAATGTAAATTTCTAATCATTAAAAAAGTCTTTAATGTTTTAAGTCACATTTTAGGAAATAGTCTATTGAATCAAAATTCTGATGACTATCCTTCACTCTCTTTATGAAAAACTTGTCATTCTCTTCAAGATGGTTCCTGATTTTATTATATAGCTTGGGCCAGTAAAAAAATTGAATTTTGCCAATATTTCGTCAATTACTAAGTTTAAACAAATTTATAAAAAATTCAAATGTACTCAAAATTAAATTTGAGAAACATTTTATTAAAAAAGTGTTTTGTAATTCCTACCGGTAGTAGGTCTTTTACTCTTACCGTAAATCAGTTTTTTGCGAATTTCTCATACTTTCTAGACAGCTACATTACCTCTATAAAAGTATTTAAAACATAATATCTTTTGAATAATTTTTTTTTAAATTCGGACCGGAAGTAACACTTTTACTCTTATCGAATAGCGATTATTTGCAAATATCTCGTAAATTATGCATTCTATATACACTGTGTATAAGCCAAATGGAATAAATTCATTATTTCGGTTACTGTACATATTTATAAAAAATCCCGAAACATGTCATATTTAATTTATAAATTAACATTCTTCAACGTGAAAATGCGATCCCTACCTTCAACCCCCTTCGAATGACAGGTACAACCCCCATTTTTTTAAATGGGAAATATAGGCTTGTGATATATAGTTGTAAAGGTCTCTTTATTCTCTATTCAAAAATGTTATAATTTTCATGTTTGTTGCAACAATTAAGATAGAATAAAATAAAATCATGTTAGTAGGTATATAATGCGGATTCTGGCACAATTTCCCATGTTATTTCTTATGGAGGTTCATTTTACAAAATTGACAATTTATACAGGTGTAATCACTTTCGTGCCACGAGGCAAGTCATTCAATCCTTACAGGCCTTCATATATATATGTATGTATATATGTATATACGCGAGCGAGCGAGCGTAGGTGTGTGCGGCGGTGTGTGTGTGTGTGTGTGTGTGCGTGTGTGTATGTAAGAGCTTCGGAGGTGTAGAGAAAGATAGGGAAGGAGTTGTTTAATATACCTGTATACAAAGATGAGATGTGAACACCGCACGACTTTTATACATATGTACATTCAAATTATTCGATTAATAATACAGCTAGCATAGAAACAATGATTAACTTTTATTAAATACTAATACTATAATTATATTTAATTATACTAATTATATAGCATGATCATGCTATCATAATGCTAATAAATACATGTAAAATTCCTGAATAAATTACCCGACTTGCTATCGCGCTTCTCAATGTACTTCAAACAGGCCTAAACATGTTCCAGCGGAAACCGCAACGGCTGTCTGCTTCTGTGATAGACGCATGCATGAAATGTATATCTTACTTATAAAATAAAATAAAACAAACAATATATTTTTTTAAGAAAAACAATTTATTTATTATTATTTATAAATTAACAATATTATTTTAAATTAACAATATCTCCAAGCCTCATACCATCAAGATGGTCGATAAAAATATAAACTTTACATCTAAGATCGGCATACCATTTCAAATTATAAAATAAATATACAGTATGCTACTGGACGAGATAGCAACCAAGTATGAATATACAGGACGTTTCAAAGGTAGGGATTTTTAGAAAAACAATGTATTAATTAACAATATGACCAAGTTTCATACCATCAAGATGGTCGATAAAAATATAAACCTTACATCTAAGATCGGCATACCATTTCAAATTATAAAATAAATATACAGTATGCTACTGGACGAGATAGCAACCAAGTATGAATATACAGGACGTTTTCAAAGGTAGGGATTTTTAGAAAAGCAAGATGACGAATCCAAGATGGCCGCCAAAAATCTAATAAACTAATGCCACGTCAAGCATCCAATATATCAAAACCATGCACTCGAACTCCTATGAAACATCATCTCAAAACCATCGCTAGAATCAGCTCACAACCGGGTCATGAAGCGATTCTGAAACCCCTATATTAAAACCACACATTCAAACCACTATCAAATCCCTCTTTTCTCAAAAACTATCCAACCATCCATCCGTCCATCCATCCATCCATCTGGATAACATAGCAACCAAATATTAACATACAGGACGCTTCAAAGTAGGGATTTTTTAGAAAAGCAAGATGGAGAATCCAAGATGGCCGCCAAAAATCTAATAAACTAAGGTGACGTCAGGCGAAATAGCCGACTATCAATATGATCGATCAAAATATAAACTCAACTTATAGAAAATACCCAACTCCGTATCACGCATCACAACAACAACCACCCAACATAGTTTCAAACGCCACAACACCGGATCAACTTAGGAAGATACATCTAGGTCAAACCCAACATACTTTCAATCACCACCACCGAGAATTTATATTTGACATCAGCATACCATCTCAAATCATAAAATAAATATACAGTATGATACTGGATAACATAGCAACCAATTATGAATATACAGGACGTTTCAAAGTAGGGATTTTTAGAAAAGCAAGATGGCCACCAAAATCTAATAAACTTCGGTGGCATCAGGCATCAATCTATTAAAACCACTATCAAATCATTCTCTTTTAAAGCCGTCATTCCAAAACAATACATTCAAATCATACATTCAGTGATAGATGCATAAATGAAATGTATTTATGCAGCCTAGCAGTTCAAAGCTTGTTATCGAGCTTACCAGTATATTTCTAACAGATCTAAACACGTTTCTAATGGAAACCACAACGTTTGATCACTATCAACACCTCTATGATAGTCACATTATTTAATATATCTATACCATATAATAAAAAGGAACAACATATTTTAAGAAAAACAATTTTTAAAAAATAATAACCACATTTTGTAGGTGAATTATAGCTAATATATATAGCATATCAATCATAGGGAAAAACATTAAACGAATTACAACGATAAACAATTATGACATATAAATCCATAGGTAAAGTTATATAGGTAATAAACATCATTCTCTCCATAGAAGACCTAGTTATTTAAAACCACATACATAAATACATAGACACTCTAATTCTCATATGAATAAATTGATAGACTTATAATAATTATTTTCATCCATAAGTATACATACATACTTTTATATATATCACTACAAGAAATAAGTCAACACCTCTATGATAGTCACATTATTTAATATATCTATACCATAAAATAAAAAGGAACAACATATTTTAAGAAAAACAATTATTAAAAAATAATAACCACATTTTGTATGCGAATTATAGCTAATATAGCATATCAATCATAGGGAAAAACATTAAACGAATTACAATGATAAGCAATTATGACATATAAATCCATAGGTAAAGTTATATAGGTAATAAACATCATTCCCTCCATAGAAAACCTAGATATTTAATACCACATACATAAATACATAGACACTCTAATCCTCATATGAATAAATTGATAGACTTATAATAATTATTTTCATCCATAAGTATACATACATACTTTTATAGTATATGGTTTGAAGTAGTATACTTTTATATATATCACTACAAGAAATAAGTCAACACCTCTATGATAGTAGCCTTATTTAATATATCTATATCATAAAATAAAAAGGAACAACATATTTTAAGAAAAAACAATTTATTAAAAAATAATAACACATTTTGTAGGCGAATTATAGCATATCAATCATAGGGAAAAACATTAAACGAAATACAACGATAAACAATTATGACATATAAATCCATAGGTAAAGTTATATAGGTAATAAACATCATTCTCTCCATAGAAGACCTAGATATTTAATACCACATACATAAATACATAGACACTCTAATCCTCATATGAATAAATTGATAGACTTATAATAATTATTTTCATCCATAAGTATACATACATACTTTTATATATATCACTACAAGAAATAACTCGACACCGCTGTGATAGTCACCTTATTCAATATATCTATATTATAAAATAAAAAGGAACAACATATTTTCAAGAAAACAATTTATTAAAAATAAAACAACTACACACATCAAACAAACCTCAACCATACTTTCAATTTCACAAATATCAAATTTAAACAAAACAATCAAATGCAAAGGCAAGGAATGTTCTCGAGATGATCCATATAGTGCAATATAACAATGCAGTAAAACGATAGAGCTGAGATACATGCTCTATCAATTTTTTATTACCCACTTTTTCAGCAATCAAAACTTTTTGACAAAACACTACACATATGAAAAATAGACATAGCATTAAATATTTCCATTTTAGAGATACCCCAGCCTAATCCCAATTTTAAATATCATAAATTCTTAAATTGATTTAGTTAACTTTCTTATAATATTTAAAAAGGTTGAAAAGGAAACATACTAAGTCCCACAACAGATAAAATATGTGCTATCTTTTTACACTTCACGTTTAGTACTATCATTAGAAGAAATATGCATGAGGTACAGCTTTTAATATGAATTTAGGGGTTTTTTTTTTTTTCACAAAAACATAGTTTATCCCTAATAAAACTAATTTTGAAACACAATGTGCACATAGTATTAAAAAAGAGAATAAAAACATTAAACAAGGTACACTTCACACGAAACATTTTTATAAATTACATTTTAAAAACATGGAATTCTATTTTATTTGAATGACATTGTATTTACAAATAGTTTTTATATCATTACAAGAAATATGCTTTTCATTAAATATTAACACTGAACAACAGCAGTATACACAAAAAAAAAACTAATATAAAGACAGTATTAACGTTCTAACCAAAAGATTTGCAAAATAATAAATATATACTTGTTCATCGCTTAAAAACAATCGAAAAATTGATGTTTGCCAAGCTATTTATCAATATTTAAGAGTTAAAAATTTATCATCATTTTTACATTTACAGATACCCCATGTTTAATATCAATTTGAATTAACATAAATTCATAAAATGAGTCCATCTTTTCACACATCATGCGTTTTTGTACAACAGCGAATGTATTACATTTTAAAGCACTTTATAATTTGAGAAAAATAGCAAATCATATCACGAAACACTATTATAAATTCTATTTTATTTGGATGACATTGTATTTACAAATAGTTTTTATATCATTACAAGAAATATACTTTTCATTAAATATTAACCACTGAACAACAGTAGTATAATAAATACTCGCTTTCAATTATTTAATATTGAAATTACATAAAATTCAATGCAATACACTTAAAACATTTGAAAAATCATGTTTGGTAAGCCCAATATATATCAATATTAAGACAAAATTATTATTAATTTTACATCTACAGATACCCCATGTTTAATATCAATTTGAATTAACATAATTTCATAAAATGAGTCTATCTTTAAATTTAGGGGTTTTTACACAAAACATAGTTTACGCCTAATAAAACTAATTTTGAAACACAATGTACACATAGTATTAAAAAAAAAAAAAAAAAAAAAAAAAAAAAAAAAAAGATAAAAACATTAAACAAGGTACGCTTCACACGAATCATTTTTATAAATTACATTTTAAAACATGGAATTCTATTTTATTTGGATGACATTGTATTTTGGTAAGCCAAATCTATATCAATATTTAAGACAAAAATTATTATTAATTTTCCATCTACAGATACCCCATGTTTAATATCAATTTGAATGAACATAATTTCATAAAATGAGTCTATCTTTAAATTTTTGTCAGTTTTATCTTTATTATTTTTAATATGATTCTGTAGTTTGTTGTTTGTACGAAATGAAATTAATGTCTTTGTTGTTTTTCGTAAATATGTTTTTATTTTCATGGAAGGTGTACCTATATAAGTCACAGAGGCAAATTTTGATGAGTAAGTTTGAGGAACTATAGGATAATTCTTGGATATGATTTTGTTTTTGTGTTTTTATGAAGGAGATTATTTATTAATTCTTTTGAATAACTATTATTCTGAGCTATGGTGTAAATTCTATCTAATTCTTTATCAAAATTAATCTTATGCATAAGAACATGGATTATTTTATATAACATTGAGTGGAAAGCAGCAAGTTTATGACTAATCGGGTGGAAAGAGTTAGAATGTATCGTAATATCTGTGTGAGTAGGTTTATGGTAAATAGCGAATTCGTGTGTAGAGGTCTAGAAAATTAATGGTTTTATTTACTTCTAATTCTATGGTGAATTTAATATTAGGATGCAAAATGTTAATATGATTATGAAGTGAATTTAATTGTCTATCCGTTCCTTTAAAACACACCAAAATATCATCTACATATCTCACCCAGTATATACAGTTTTTAAATAACGAATGTTTACTAATAATGTCTTCAAGGTTGTCCATAAATATTTCGGTTAATAAGGGACTTAGTGGGTTTCCGTTTAACACTTCTTTGGGGGAATAATCGTAAACAAACATCAAATGAAATGAGTTTTAAATTATCTGGTAATTTAAATTTACTAATTTTATTTATCGAAAATTTCGGTTTGAATTTAGTGTATTCTAAAATGATTTTTATAAGTTGTTTGCATAGATTCACATCTGGTGCTTTTACATACGAAACAACTGGACGAATAGGTATATTCTTTTTATGTAATTTTAGTAAACCATATAATTCTGGAGGTTGTGGATTCATAACAGGTAGTTGGAACTTTTGTGCATTATTGAATAAACATTCGGTATTGTTTATAGCACTTTTAATTTGTTTTGAAACCACTCTGTAGGGTTAGATTTTAGTTTTATGAACGCATTAGTACAATAGTAAAATAGAGGAGTTCCCATTGGAAGACGACCGTTTTCAACACTGAAAGCAGTTTTTTTATATCGAATCAGGGTGCATTTCTATTTGATAATAGCCCGAAGCTAGATCAAGAGTAGTAAAATAATTACACCGTCTTAGTTTATCTAAAATATCACTAATGTTTGGTATAGGGTATCGATCATCTATTGTTTTTTCGTTTAATTTTCGATAATCAACCACCATGCGCCATTTCTTTACTCCGCTGGCGTCGAGCTTTTTCGGAACTATCCATACAGGACTGGACCATGGTGAATATGATGGTCTAATGATTCCGTCTTCTAATAATTTCGATATTTGTTTATTAATTTCTTGCTTATGAACACACGGATAGCGGTATGACTTAGTATATATGTATTGAGATTTCATCGGTTGTCTTTATTTCGTGTTTAATTTGATTTGAAAATGTTAATTTTTTTTTCATTATCATGAAATAAATCTGAAAATACTGTGACAAGTTTACTTAAACAATCTTTTTCTTCCGAATTTAAATGATCTGTTCTAAATTTATTTATATTAATTTTGAATGGCTGTGTATTATTATTACAAGTGGCATATTTTCCTGAAATTGCTCTATATGAAAACATTCAAATTTGTTTCGTCAAATTTGTTCGCATATTCATTTAATAAATTTCGGTCTATGAGTATCGTTTGCGAAATTGATCTCTTATTAATTATTTCAACTGTTGCTTGATTATATTGTACATAGAGTAGCCCTGGAGGTATATAAATACTTTGATCGTCTGTGTCTATTTGGGGTATTATGATATCACAATCAGGTAAGTATTACTGAACACAAAGGGGAAATTTCAATATCTTGTGTTTCGAACTCTTTTCTGTAATAGAGCGGTACTTGAATATTGTCATTATATATATCACGGTTTTATATAACGACATTATTAGACTCATATAAACCTTCTTCGTTCGTTATAATGCTGATTACAACTAATAATATCTCCCATTCAGTTGAGTAAACCAGTACAAATAAATATACAATAATACAAATACAAATTTCATTAGGTAGGGCAATTAGTATGTTCTGATGAATTAAGCTGGCCTAGAATTTTTTTAATAATATATCTAATATATCTCTATTCACAATTTAAATGGTTGGTTTTATAGTATTAGAAGGTCGTAACAAATAATTTGCTAATTATACATTTAAAAACATCAAAAAAAAAAAAAAAAAACAACTAAAAAGAATTATGATTGCATATTATTTTAATTTTGCATCAGAAACACTGAGTGGAGAAATAATTCTAGTATTATTTAAAGAGAATTGATTTATATAAAAGTAGCCTTTTCTTCAAATAAAACTTGAACTAAACCAGCAGTATTGTACAAACATATAAATCTGTCTTGACAGGGAGTATAATAGCTAATTCCATAGAATATATAAAAAAAAAAACTAATGTAAGATAGAGATCTTGTTTTTCTTAGTCGATATGTCTAGAACAATACAAGTTAAGAATATATATATATATATATATATATAATAAAACACAATTGTTTAGTTTCAAAAATTATAATGTTCACACAAACGTAGTTTAAAAAACCATTTCTCCTGTTTACCATTACTGACTAATTTTAAATTAATAGTCGAGGAAGGAGATACATGTTGAAACTCCATTATATATATATATATATAATAATTTCTTATTAAAAACCGTTAGATCTGTCTGCAAAACTGTCGAGTTGACATTTTCTATATCGTAGCCCGAATTATCGAATTTATAAAGCTGACCCTTATCGGATTGTTTTCAAACAATTTTTCGCTAACGAGCATTTTCAAGCCACTAACACCTATAAGTTAGTCCACAAGGCTACGATACTTCTTGCATATATCAGCATGGATATCTAGAAATCTCGAAATCTGTATGCTACATACTTCAAGATAGAGATATTTCAGGGATATAGGTGTATTAAGGGGGCGTTTGAATCATAGAATACAATATAAATTTACAATTATGCAATGTCGGTTATAAAATCATTAATTGTTTATTTTATTGTATGTAATAAGTCATAATATCCTCCTACGTATGGTATAGGGGTTTTTTGATAAAATTGAAATAATTTTTTATA